>JAKSZT010054016.1:956184-967872 GCA_026826555.1 Tolypeutes matacus | reverse complement strand
AATTTCCCCATTTTTAAAGGAAACCTAAGATTCTCATTGGAATCAAGATTATCTTCTCCCTACCAAAATTTAATATGCAGATTGAGGTGGCCACTGACAGGTTTCCCTGTTACAAAGTTACTTTTTGTTATCAATATCAGTTCAGGTTTCCATTTAATAATGGGGAAATTAGTTTTTCTTGTACTACTAAAGTAAAATTCCTGTTAATTAATGTAATTATGGTAAAGGTATAGAAATAAAAAGTAAATTACTAAAATTAGTTAAGTTCATTTAATATGTTATAAACTGCATTGGAAATATTTAGAAAGTATTTAAAAATTAAGATACACTTCAGTATTATCAAACTCATTCAAAACATGTCTCCAGTACCCTGCACGGTGCCTCTCCATTTGAGTTATTGGTTAGGTTGTTCACTATGGCAACTAAAATAATAAAAGGATCTACCACATCTCTGGATATGTTCCTGGAGTGGATGGAAAGTACATTGCTGTTTTAGACTCCTGTAGCAGTCAACCATGACTCTAAAGGCCAGATTTACAATGGATATTTTCTGCAGACGTGCTCTGTTTCATAGTGCTTAAGGGCACTGTATTAGTCAGCCAAAGGGGTGCTGATGCAAAAATACCAAAAAGTGGTTGTATTTTATAAAGTGTATTTATTTGGGGTAGAAACTTACAGTTACCAGGCCATAAAACACAAGATTCTTCCCTCACCAAAATCTGTTGCCACATGTTGGAGTAAGATGGTTGCCAACCTTTGCCAGGATTCAGGCTTCTTGGTTTCCTTTCTTCCTGGGGCTCAATTTCTCTCTGGGTTCAGCTCTTCTGTTTCCTCCACAAGGTCAGCTGTTGACTATAAGGTTCTCTAGGCTTTGCCTCTCTCCACAGGGCCAGCTGGGAACTGTCAGGCGAATGGCTCATCTCTTTTCCCAGGGCCTTCTCACCTTCCTCATGACCAAGCTCCTCTGTGTGCTTACTTGTCCAGGCTCCAGCATTAAAACTCCACATCAGAACTCCAACATCAAAACTCCAATCCAACTCCCCTGCTCTGCCATTTAGTTTTATCTCTGATAACCCACCCATCTAGGAGCAGAGACGCAAGATCCTACTGATGTGGCCCAATCAAAGTCCTAATTATAACTTAATCACACTCAGAGGAACAGACCAGTTTACAATCATAATCCAATATCTATTTTTGGAATTCATAGATAATGCCAAACTGCTACAGGCACAATGTACCAGTCTGGTGAAACACTGGAGCTTCCCTCCAAGTGCCAATGGTGCTGCAGCATGCTGGCTCTGTGAAGGATATACAAAATGGAGTAATAATTACCAGAGTAATGTGAGCAGAACCTAAACAGTAACAATTCTCACTATGGCATGCTTCCATGGAGAGACAACATGTATGGTATTGCAAACTTGGAGCTTAGATCTATTTACTGCAGCTCAAAGAGGAATTTGTGTATTAATTAGTGCATTGATTAGTATTAAGTACTGTACTTATATACCTGATGAATATGATCATATCTCTTATTTTCTAGATCATATGCAGGAGAATATTGAACATACTTCATTTTCCAAGTGATTAATAAATGTGCCTTTAAGATAAAAGAATGACTCTCTTAAGTATTGTCTTTATTTTCCTTGCTATATGCTTATCTTGTTATTGCCTATATTGCCTTTGTGAGTTATGTCTAGGACAGTGTCTCTCCTCACACTTCTTCTAGCTGTCCTAAGGGAATCAGTCTTGACTGTAGTATTAAATCTTGTTCCTAGAAACACTTTTCTTAGCAATCAGCAATGAGCTATTTATATTTGAGTAGTATAAATGGAGTTAGGCACTAATTTAGCAGTTTAGACAGACATTTAACACTTATATAATCTGAATTATTCTGCAGTACAGTTTGACAGATCCAAAGTTCAGCATTAAGCTATTGATTCAAAGCTGAAAGTTATTTTTAACACCTTGATAAAATTTCTGATCAAAATACAATGTGAATGAAACTTAAAACAAGGTCAAAATAACATCCCTTCAAATTCTTCCAATTTATACAGTATTGCAGTATACTGACCATAACATTAGTTAATGTTACTGACCATCAACATTAATTTTCCTTCTAA
The DNA here is from genome assembly GCA_026826555.1 of Tolypeutes matacus. Classification (NCBI taxonomy): domain Eukaryota; kingdom Metazoa; phylum Chordata; class Mammalia; order Cingulata; family Chlamyphoridae; genus Tolypeutes; species Tolypeutes matacus. Next base: position 965,752 of record JAKSZT010054016.1, on the reverse strand, counting down.
GTGGCACACAGAGGTGTTTACTGCTTCTTCTGCCTTGGTTACCAACCACAATCTCCTAACAGGTTCTCCTAACAGTGGCCAGACTATATAGCCCCCACCATCTGGCAGTCTCCCTTTTCTTCATTTAAGTGCATCTCTTCTGCTACCTGCTGTAGTACAGCCAGCATACCTGCCAGAGTTTTTAGGGTATTCCCATATTCTTTCAGCAGTCCCTGCTTGTCCAGGAGGGCAATCACCCCTTCCCACTTGGATGTTATAGGGGCAACTTGGAGTTTCTCCAACGGATTCACCCTTCCTCGTACTCATGTCCACCCCGCCAGTTTTCCTTTGGTCTGCTGGCTTTGGTTCGCCAACTGTTACAATCCATCACCTGAAGGCCATGAGTAGGTGTAGCCACAAGAACACACCTGGCATTTAGTCAGGCGGAAGCTTTATTTGCATTTAAGAACAGGAAGAACTCTTTGTTGACAGCCAGTCAAAGAATGAATGAAATTAGCACTCTGCAAAGAGATGAGAAAGTGATGGGTGATTTATAAAGCATTTTAGAACAAGGACATTCCATAGGTATGAGAAGAGAGTTCTTGCTAGGGTCACATGAAGTGTACACATGGGGTGTGATGATGTTTTCACTGTGCTTATAAGAAGGAGCTTTTACTCCTTTGGGCAGCTTTCAATAACATCTATCGTTCCCTCCCCTTTGGGGAGTGTTGTTAACCTTTAACTTATATGTCTAGGTCATGCAGGTAACTACGTGGGCTGAGGGGGGTGGGTGCCTGGGTCCCCACAAGTTTTAAACAACCTGTATACCAAAGAAAAAGTATCTAGGGTAATGAAAAGAAAAATTAGAGTTAAATTAAAATATATCATATTAAAATTAGTAAGATGAAATTAAAGCAGATCTTAAAGTAAAATTTATAGTACTCACTGTATATATTAGAAAAAACTAAAGATATAAAATCAGTAATCTATATTTCACTTCAGGAGGGTAGAGATAGAAGGACATATTAAATTTAAAACAAGAAAAAGAGAAATACAGAAATAGCAATGAAACCTAAAACCTGGATCTTTGAAAAGATCAACAAAATTGACAAATCTGTGGCCAAGCTACTTAAGGATGAAAGAGACAGAGAGCCAGTTAGAGAGAGAAATGATACATACAGATTCTCACTATTGAAAATGAAAGAGGTGGTTTCATTGCTGATGCTGCAGATATTAAAATTATAATAAGGGAATATTACGCACAACTCTATGCCATAAATTTTCCAACTTAGTTGAAATGGACAAATTTCTTGAATGGCACTCAGCACCAAAACTCACTAAAGCAGAAAAAGATAAACTGCAAAAACCTCTATCTACTAAATTGATTAAATTTCTAATTAAAAATCCAGCAGAAAAGTAAACTATAGGCCCAGATGGTTTCACTGGTGAATTCTACCAAATACTTAAAGAAACAATAACAACAATGTTACAGATTTTATTTAAGATAAGAGAAAAAGGGACATTACCCAACTCATTTTATGAAGTCATCATTACCCTAATAACAAAAGCAGGTAAACATATTATAAGAAAACTGCAGATTAATCTCTCTCATGAACATAGACATAATATATAAAATGGTAGCAAATTGAAACCAGTTTTATATTAAAAAATATAAAATGTCATAACCAAATGAAATTCATCCCAGGAATACAGTCTAGTTTGATATTTGAAAAACAATCATTGTAAGTCACCATATTAATAGACTGAATAAGGAAAATTATATAAACCTATTGACATATGCAGAGAATGCTTTCAAAAAAATTCAACAAACATTTATGCTAAAAATCCTCAGCAAACAACAAATAAAAGTGAACGTCCTTAATCTAATAAAGAGTGTCTATGAAAAAACAATAGCTAACGTAATCCAAATAGCAACAAACAAATTCTTTATGAGATCTAGAATAAGGCAAGAATATCATTTTTTACCATTCATTATTCAACATTTTACTTGAAGTCCCACATAGTCCAATTGGCAAGAAAACAACAAAACCAGTGTACAAATTGGAAAGGAAGATATCTTTAATTCCAAAACTGTCTATGTTAAAATTCCAGAAGAAACTCTTGGAACTCATATGTGAATTTAGCGAGTGGACAGTATACATGATCTGCATAGAAAATCATTTGCATACTTCTAAATAAGCAATGGAAAACAGGAATCTAAAATAAAAAAACAAAAGACAAAAAAAAAAAAAATCCCGATACTATATACAATAACATATATTAGATATGAATTTTCAAAATAAATATTCAGAAAACCACAAAACACTGATAAATAACCCAAAGATAACTAAGTAAATAGAGACATATACGATGCTGGGAAAGTCACACACATTCAGTTGACTTTTTCCCAACCCTTGCCTACCACCCAAATATGTTTCTATTGTGGGCCTTACCAAACCATAAACCAGGAAACCAGAAATAAATCACCCCAGATGCTTATCAGAGCAGCACAAACTTGTTTTTCTTCTCAGATAGGAATTGGGGTGTGTTGAGCTGCCATCCACTGACCCTGACCCAAGCAGCTGTAACCACACCAAAAGACCAGTTAGGATAGATTCTCTTCCCCTGCTCTTTTAGATCCTTTCAGCTGTGAAGTAATGAAGTGGTCATTTTCTGAAAGTATCTGTTATGTCCTGAGCCTGTGCTCCCACAAGGCATCATGGAGCAACTTGCTCTACATAACATGCTCATTAATTGAATGACTTCATTGTTAAGGTGTCAATTTTCCACATTTTATTTATAGATTCAAAGCAACCGCAGTTAAAATCCCAGCAAACTTTTTGTTGATCTTAACAAGCTGATTCTATAATTCATATGAAAATGCAAAGGAGCTACTCATTAATGAATACCAAACCTACTATAAAGTTAAAATAACCAAGATGTTGTGGTATTGACAGAAGTGTAGATAAATAGATTAATGGATTAGAACAGAAAACACAGTAATAGATTCATGCAAATATAGTCAGCTAATTTTTAGTAAAGAGGCAAAAGTAATTTTTAGAGAAAACATAGTCTTTTCTAAAAATAATGCTAGAACAATTGGATATTCATGTGCAAAAAACGAACCCACCCAAGTCTCACAGTTTATACAAAAATTGATCAAAATGGATCCTAGACCTGAAAGTATTTTCTAAACGTATTTTTAAGAACTCAGAATAAAGAAATGTTTTCTGTTAAAGCAGAAGATAAATCCATGGTGTAGATGAGGGTTTTTGTTTGTTTATTTTTTCCAAAAAGTATAGCTAGAAATTGTGGGATTGTGGGCCAAATGTCTGTGAGAAGGGAAGGGAAACATGAAGGCTTCCTTGAAGGCAATTCAAAGCCTAGTAGTAAAATACTAAGTCAAAATTAGTGGAGTCACCTAACAGAAAAAGAAAAAATTATTGGAAAAAAAATTTAATCGGATTATAGAAAATAGACTGATTATGAGTAGCTCTCCTAAAATCCCTTGGCAATTTGTTCTTTGGAGACAAAATAAATGTAGAGCCTGCATTTTCAGTACCGTGATTGATGGCCTGGTATTAGCTTTATACTTTTACCATTTTAAACTTTGAATTGCACGATAAGACAACCACAGAATCATTCATATACTGAAGAATGGATATTTATAAAGTAATCACTGATATAACCCCCACTTAGGACAAGAAATAGCATCACCATGTCCTTTCATAACCACATCCTCTTTCTACCCATTAATGTAAACTTCCTTTCTTGTGGCTCAGAAAAAGAGAAAACTATTGGTTCTCCAGGGAAGGGGTCTCACCATGTGAAGGTTGGGAGGGTGGGTGCTACCAGGAACAAAATTCTAGGGGAACCAAACTACTCCTCGGTTTGCACATGTTGGGATCACCAACAGAAGTATCACTCTTACAGCACTAGATGGAACAATGTTTCACTCACATAGAGAAGCAATGGGAAATTCAGCCTCACTAGTTGCTGACAGTTTCCCCGTAGCCAGCAGGCCTCAATCCATGGTCCATACAGGGAGATATTTTACATGCAGCACCCCTCTCTTGTGTGTGTACCATAGTAGATGAACCTAGTTCTCTCCCTGCCAGGCAGAGATACACTACCAGGATGTGAGCTGGATGACATAAAACATGCTCACTTTAATCAGATTGTCTGCAGTGAATATTTAAATATGCTTAGGACAATATGAGAGGGAATATACTGGCAATCCCCTTATCTAATAAGGGATTGAGTTTTATCTTGCCAGTGCAACACATCTGGTCTTGGGAACAAGATGTATTTGTTGGTCCCATGGAAAGGCAGAGCCCCTTCCACAATTTCCTTGTTATTTCTCTATGCCCTAATTTCTTTTATTTTCCCATCTTTTTAATTTTTTTAAAAGATACTTCAATTACATAAATGTTACAGAGAATTTATAGGGGATTCCCTTATGCCCCGCTCCCTACACCTCCCACATTTTCCCACATTAGTAGCATCTTTCATCAGTGTGGTACATTTCATTGCAATTGATAAATACATTTTGGAACATTGCCAACAAGCATGGAATATAATTTACATTGTAGTTTACACTCTCTCCCATTCAACTCTGTAGATTATAGCCAGATATAAAATGGCCTGTATCTGTCATTGTAATGTCATTCAGATGATTCTGAAGTCCTGAAAATGCCACCCTATTACACCTGATTTTCCCTGTCCACAAACCCGGAACATCCATGGGTCATTGCCTCCACAACAATGGTATTTCTTCCATGGCTAGAATCCCAAGTAGTCTATAGTAGAAAACTAGTAAGATTATTATAGTCCATAGATCATTTCCCAATCCTGAGGACTCTGGGATAGTGATGTCCACTCCACCATTAATTGAAGAAGGTTTCAAACCTATACATCTGATAGATGGGACTCTCTTGCTTCCAAGTTGTAGGCACTCTCGGTTCCTTGGTATGTTCTTTGTCCATCATCTCCCCCCTGTTAGTTGTCCTGGGTGAGTACATTGAATTGGAAAGTAGGTGTCGTAACTCCGTTAAGATTCAGGGCTCAGCTGGCACATGGGAAGCCCAAAGATTTAAGTCTCTTAGATGCACACTTACCAACTCTAGTTCGAATAGAGGGACAGAAGAGTCATGCATAGGAAAACCACTGCTGAGTCTAACTCAGTCATACTGGGGAGTACAAATACCAGACTAGGGCCCACTAGCAAGAGCCCAAATTCCTGAGCTGTCTGCACTGACGATAGTGTCTGGATGTCTCCACATCCCTGAGGAGCTTCGCTATTTGGGGTTTAGGCTACTTTGGCTGTCAATGAGGTCCTGATGAGATGAGCATAAGTGCTACCTCTAGGATGGCCTCCTGACTCACTTTGAATTCGCTTAGCAATACACACTCATTTGTCTTTAGCTTTTCCCCTTTTTGGTCAAGGTGTGTTTTGCTTTTTTTTTCCAGATGCATTGCTCATTGGTACTTGGTTGCAATCTCTCTGTGCCTGGATGCTCATCCCCAGAAGTCATATCCCACACTGGGGGGAAGTTATTGCTTTATATGCTGAGTTTGGCTTAGAGGGAGGCCACATTTGAGTCACAAGGAGGGTCCCCATAGGTAACTCTTAGGCACCCTATTTCAATAGGCTAAGTTTCAATTTCAAGAGCAAAGGCTCATAAGCATAGTCATCAAAATCAAGGGTCCTTCAATGGACCATCCTTCTTCACAAGTCATTGTCCCTGTACTTGGGGTATTCTTGTTGTTCCATTAGAGAATTTGGCAGAGCCCCACCCTAGAAGGAAATTTTGGTATTTTTTTGTTATTGTGTGAATTTCCACCCACTGTGACAATGACCTATGAACATCAGAACACATTTATATGCCTTATATGTACATTCAATTGATCTTCCTCCCACATATCCCCCCCTCACTAACACCATACACCAGTGATCCTCCCGTCACAGTTATAACCCTTCTGTGATCTAAAACGTCTTCAAAAATGAAGTCACTAAATTAGCCATAAACAATTAATGAGAAAATGAAATAGTAATGATAGTTTTATTTATAGGAAGTAAAATACAGAAAAAAATATATAAAAAGTAAAACTAGAATAATATTTTTAAAAATTGGAATATTTTAAAATAATGAAAAAATATTTGAAGAAAAAAACTTCCTTTTTTTTACATTTTGCCTCTCATCACTGTAAAAGTGTTTTCCTGTATGTACAGTGATGTTTTCTTACATTTATTCTCCCAGTGTCTTATTTTTTTTTCATTTTTTCTTCAAAAATGTTTTAGGTCACAGTAGAGTCATGTACAGAATAAAGGGAATTCCCATCTACCCAACATCCTCCCCATTTTCCTGTATCCCCCATCAATAACATTTTATATGTGGATAGTACATTTGTTACAATTGATGCAAAAATATTAAAATATAGCTACTAACCATCACCAATGGTTCACATTATGGTTTACATTTTGGACCATATACCATAAGATTTGATAAAATTTAATGTGGCCTGTATCCATCTTTGCAAGATCATCAGGAACACTTCCATCACCCCCAAATTGCCCCCTGTTCCATCTATTTTATTCCTCCCTTTCCCTACCCTTGAGGCCCATGGTGACCACCAGCCTTCACTCATTGAAAGACAAGATTCATAGGTACTTTCATCTTATCTGAGGGCTTGAAATACTGGTCAGTCATCCCCTATCAGGCACCGCTGATGTTCTCAAGTGATTACCGTCCTTCCATTTAACAACATAGTGGGCCTGCCTAGTATGGGAGTCCAACACCTTTCCACTCATTATGTGGGTCTCTACCCTCTGATGCAATACACAATGCCAAAATCATCAATCACATGCCCTCTAGAAGTCTGCCCCTAGTGTGCCCTGGCCTGAATGCCCCCCATCCAACACCCTAAAGCAGTAATAATTCCTTTTCATATTGCCAAATGACCATTGTCAACATTGTAATTTCAACCCTATACTGCCAATCCCCATGTGTTCACCTGTTCCCTTCACCAACCTTCCCCTCAGTTCCATCGACCATCCAACCCACCATCCCAACTCTCTCCATCCTACCTCCTATCAAACCTGAACTACCCAACCCAATATTTTCACTATACTACTGTCATATCCATTCACTGCACTACTACATGCTTCCATCTTGTCATAGATTGTGCCTGTATCAGCATTAGCTCACACAGTCTTCTCCCTTTCTATTTCGTTTAAACCTACCTTCCAGACTCTAGCTGTGAGTCTCTTCAGTTTATTTAATTTGTATCAGTGAAGTCATGTAATATTTGTCCTTTGATCCCTGGCTTCCTTCACTCAACATAAAGTCCTCAAGGTTCATCCATGTTGTCCCATGTGTTAGTGCTGTATTCCTTCTTAGAGCTGAGTAATAGTCTATTGTATGTGTATACACGTTTTGTTTATCCATTCATCAGTTGATGGGCATTTGGGTTGATTTCAACTTTTGGCAATAGTGAATAATGCTGCTATGAACATTGGTGTGTATATATCTGTTCTTGTACTTGCTTTCAATTCTGGGTATATACCCAGCAGTGGAATTGCTGGATCATATGGCAGATCTATAGTTAGTTTTTTGAAGAACTGCCAAACTGTCTTCTTCAATGGCTACACCATTCCACTTTCCCACCAGCAGTGGACCAGTGTTCCCATTCCTCCGCATCCTCTCCAACAGTTTGTTTTTTTAATAGACTCCAGCCTAATGGGTGTAAGATGGTTTTTCATTGCACTTTTCATTTGCATTTCCCTAATAGCTAGTGATGTTGAGCATCTTTTCATGTGCTTTTAAGCCATTTGTATTTATTCTTTGGAAAAGTGTTTATTCAAATCATTCGACAATTATTTAAATGGGCTGTTTTTCTTTTTATTTTTGAGGTATAAGATTTCTTTATATATGATAGATAGGAGACATCTATAAGATATATGTTTACCAAATATTTTCTCCAATTGGGTAGGCTGCCTTTTCACTTTCTTGACAAACTCCTTTGCCATGCAAATGTTTTTAATTTTGAGGATGTCTTTTTGTCTAATTTTTCTTTTGCTGCTCATGCTTTGGGTGTGAAGTTCATGAAATCATTTCCTATTTCAAGATCCTATAGATGAGTCCCTACATTATCACCCAAAGTCTTTATGGTCTTAGGTCTTATATTTAGATCTTTGATCCATCTTGAGTTAATTTTTGTATAAGGTGTGAGATGGTGTTCCTCTCTTTTTCTTTTGGAACTGGATAACGAGTTCTCCAGGCACCATTTGTTGAAGAGGCCATTTCTTGTAAATAGCATATAGATGAGTCATATTTCCTTATCCATTCTGCCTGTCTGTGTCTCTTTACTGGTGAGTTTTGCCCATTAACATTCAATGGTATTATCATCATGGAATTACTTAGATTAGCCATATTTTATTTGGGCTTATGTATGTAATGTATTGTTTTATCACTTTTTTTGTCTTTTTAGTTGTTCTCACATTTTCCTCCAACTCTATTTCTCCTGTTTTTCCCTTTCAAATTGCAGAACTCCTTTTATTATTTCTTGAAGTGCAGTTTTCTTATTAACATACACTATTAGATTCTGTTTGCGTGTGAATATTTTGAACTCATTTTTGAATGCCAGCCTTACTGGATAGAGAATTCTTGGTTGGAAGTTTCTCTCCTTTAGCACCTTAACTATGTTTTACCACTGCCTTCTTGCCTCCATTGTTTCGGGTGAGAAATTAGCCCTTAATCTTATTGAATTTCCATTCTTTGTGATGGTTCTCTTTTCCCTTGCTGCTTTCAATATTCTCTCTTTGTCTTGAGCTTTGGACACTTTGACAAGGATATGTCTTGTTGTAGGTTTCTTTTGATTTATACTGTTTGGGGTGTGCTGTGCTTCTTGGATATTTACATATTTCTCCTTTAATAGGGATGGGAAATTTTCAGCCATTATTTCCTCCAACACTCCTGCTGTCCCCTTCCCTTCTCTTCTCCCTCTGGGATGCCTATAATGGGTATGTTTGTGCATTTCATGTTATTTTTCAAGTGCCTAAGTCCCTGGTGGTTTTTTTATATGTTTTTATCTTTCTTTTCTGCCATCTGTTTTATTTCAAATGTACTGTCTTCCACATTGCTGATTCTTTCCTCTGCTTGTTCAAATCTGCTGCTGTGTGCTTCCATTGTATTTTTGATTTCTTGGATTGTGCCATTCATCACCATCATATCTGTTATCTTCTTATGTATGTTTACAATCTCTTCAGTATGTTCTCCCAGTGTCTTCTTAATATCCTTAATCTCTTCCTTCACTTCATTAAATTGATTCAGGATATTTTTTGGACAGCTCTGAGTAATCATTTTCGGCATCTCCTCTTGGTTTTTTGTTTGTTAATTTGACTGGGCCATGTCTTCCTGTTTCTTATTGTGGCTTGTATTTTTTTGTTGGTATCTAGCCATCTGTTTATCTTGGTGTGTTTATTCAGTTGATTGGCTTCTCTCTCTGCTCTAAGGTTTAATTTGTTGTTTTTGTGTGTGTTAAAGTTTCACTTTAACTCTTTGTTCCTCTTATTCCATTTCCTTCTCAT
>JAKSZT010054016.1:927252-944830 GCA_026826555.1 Tolypeutes matacus | reverse complement strand
GTACTTCTGATGTAGATGGCTTCCAGACTTTATAAAGTCATAAAGTTAGGTGTACAGTGGGTTTGAGGTCTGGGTATGCTACATTCATCTAGTTTCTTGGCTACGTAACATAAAAGAATTTAAGAACATGACAGTTTAGTTAGACCAGTAAAAAGAGTTTATTGAGAAATGAGGGCAAAGGACAGAATTATGTACCCAAGATGTAGATACAGGCTCCTCTAGGCAAGAGAGAGCATTTGGGGTTAGGGGGCAACCTTTATTAAGCCATTATTCATTCCTCCCCTTTCCTAAAGTTGGGGGATTAGCCCCAGCTGTTTACTGTTCTGATTGGATATCCCACCTGTTAGTTCTCAGGGCCCAATGATGGGGCCTATTGTTTGGGGTTATCCGGGGCCTCCCGTTAATCTTGGAAAGAGTTCCAGGTGGGGCTGGGAGGTCTTTCCTTATGCATTCTTGGCAGAAGCTTTTCCCTCGGTGGGTCTTTGTGTGGGGTGGTTTCACGGTTTTATAGAAAGGTTTGGTCCTTTCTACCATGGATCAAAGGAGTGTGTTTTCACGTGGCATTTCCAAAATACCCAATATCCGGGATGTACTGGGAGATATAGAGTCACTGGTGGACCTGTAGAGAGAGACTTAGAAATGGTTTTGTACAACTCATTTATCACTTGGGGTGTTATTTGGCAGTAAGATTACAGGGTGTCTTGAGACACTACCTCTTGGACCCATGGAAAAAGTGGCTTTTGTCTTCCAGTGACTATTTCATAAGGGGACAGTTTATGTGGCCCAAAAGGTCTTCCTCAGTGTTTCAGGAAGATTAGAAGAAAGACTTTTGTCCAGGGCAGAGAGAACATTTTTAACTTTGAATTTGCTTTCACACAGGTTTTCTTTTCTACCAACTACACTTAATAGTAGAGTTGAAATAAATAATGAATAACACAGTGAGTATAAAGTTGAAGAATCAGAAATTGAGTTATTCCAGTTTTGTCATTCTGTGTGACCATGTGGAGTCTTTATTTGGAATGAAAACTTAAAACAGTAAAGCATTACAAATTCTGAGGTAAATATTTTTGCTTGATAGGGGCAAATTTTAGTTCATACATGAAATATTTTACTGAATTTTAATAATATCTTTAAAATGTTGTGAATACCTTTCAATAAAATAGATTAAAGAATAATATATCTTTAAAATGGAAATATAACCTTTATACTGGGTAATTATTTAAAGGCAATAATGATTGTTCATGATTTTACATAATTATTACTGAAAATATTTTGTCATATATAGAAGCAAAGTATTTACTTTAATAATCTGCTTCTACTGTCAAATGCACTCATTTTGCCAGTTAATGTCAGCTAATTTTAAACTCAAAACACCCTTTGAAGCATGCATTTATTCACAGTTTAAAGATTAACAAATAAAAAGGCTTATAGTGAAGCAACTTGGTCAACATCTTAAAATTAAAATTTGACAGGATCAGAATTTACACCATATTTGACCTGACATCAAAGCTGAGTCCCATCCATGCTTGTGAATTCTGCATCAGAAAATCAGAAATTGGTCAATTTATGGTAAATTCTAATTACAACACTGATGAAATACAAAGTTAGAGTTTATTGGTTGGATATCAAGCACATTTTTTGAAGCAGAAGGCAATATGATCAAAATAGTCTTTTAGAAATTTGTTCCTTTCATTCCTCAAGTCAATGTTTGGTCTAGTTGGACTTTACAGTGCACATTAAAATCTGAATTCCAGACATCTTCTGGGTGAGGTAGAGTGACTGGAAATAGACCCAGACCCATACATTGAAAATCTATAAAAGAAGGGAAAAAATAGAGAAATTTTCTGCTTGAGGTAGTGGAGAGCTACTGAGGGAATGAAATTTATAAAGAATAACACTCAGAAGGGGGAGTAACTCAGAGAGGTGAGCTGAGCTCCAGCAGGCAGCTGAGGATCCAGGATAAATATACATTGAAAGCCACTGCTGGGAGTTAAAGGAATCAGATATTTGGTCACAGGTTTGGGGGATTCAATGACAAACCAGTTTTCCCCTCAGTACATTTGTCAAATATTGAGGACACATAGAATAACTATGGGAGAAAGACTTTAAAAAAATTATCATATAAAATATATGTCTACCTTTTTTGTCTAAGAGTAAGGTTTTTGAAATACATCTTGTTTTTGCATATACCATTAATTTCTTCATTTTTCTACTGGGTAGTATTCCATTATATCAATATTTTGTTTATTCATTCACCAGTAGATGGCCATTTGAATTTATTCCAATTTGTGTCTGTAAGGAATGATACTGCTATGAGCATTCATGTACATGTCTTTGTGTAGACATATGTTTCTATTTCTCTTGGATAGATGGCTTAGAGTAGAATTGTTTGTCATATAGCAAGTGTATGCTAAATTTTGAGAAACTGTTTTCAAAAGTGCTGTATCATTTTACATTTTTACCACCATTGTATGAGGGTTCCAGTTCCTCCACAACTTCAACATTATTTGGCATTCTCAGTACTTTCAACTTTAGCATTGAGTTGTTCATAATATTCTCTTAAGGTCCTTTTACTTTCTATAGGGTCAATAGTAATATTACAAAATTCATTTCTGATTCAAAGTTTATAATTTCTTTTTGTTGTTTCTTCATCTTGTTGTGTTGAGTAGGACTTCCAGAATAATATGAATGACATTTATTCAAACTGGTGATAATAAACTTCACTACATATTCTTAATTACAAAGGAATAACTTTTAATATTTCACCATTCAGTAAAGTCAAGTCTAAAATTTCGGAGGTAACATTTTTAAAATTGAGATTGTGATCAAGTTGTAGTAAGTCAACTATTGATGTGTTCATATATATTTTCTTCTTTAACACATTTAAAATTTATGCAGTAAATTTCCCTCTAGTATCAATACCATTTAATAAATAGTATTGCTTATCATTTTTCACTTGGAAATATATTCTGCTTTTTATTAGGATTTCTTTTCTGAGCTATTTTATAGAATCTTGTTTTTAAATTGCCATTTATTTGAGATTTTTCAGTTAAATTTATGATACTGATTTTAATTGAATTGTAGTTAGATAAGTTGTTCTATATGGTGCAGGGTTTATTTTTACATTTGGTTACAATTAATTAGTGACATAAATATGATGAACTATTTTATATAAACCATGTGCACTCTTGAGTTGCTTGGTATAGTGTTGCATACATAAAAATTAATGTTGCTTATTGTTTTAGATCAATTCCTCTATATTCTTATATAGCCATACAAATTTAGAATTTATAATTGTTTCTGCATGTAAATTTTCTCAGTATTTAATAGTCTTAAGAATGGATAATGACTCTTGCTTTAAATTCTATTTCATCAAAGAAACAAAATGGTTTCATATGCTAGTATATATCCCTGCCCTTTCCATTCATTTCAAATTTTTGTGTCCTTATGTTTAAGGTGTGTCTTTTGTAAAAGCACATTACTATTTTAATCCACTTTGATAATATTTGTTTTCCTATTAGAGAATTTAGCCCATTGTGTTGATGTTATTTTAATTTTATATTTGAATTGACTTTTATCATATTTTTCCTCCTGTTTTTCCCAATATAACTGTTTCCTCCCTTCTTTATTGACTTTAATTTGCATTGGGCTTAATAATATTTCTCAATATGTCTTATCTATCTAACATATCATCTATCTACTACTATGCTGGTGGTTACTTAAGAAATTATGTCTGTATATTAAGTGTTGACAACTCTGAATTTGATTAATATGTTTATTTTCTTACTGAACAATGCAGGCTACCTAGAATACTTTATTTTGATCATTCTCTTTCAACTTTTATGATTCTGTGTCCAAGATTTTTGTTCTCTACTATGTTTATGGTTATTTTTTATCACAATATATAGGTTTACACATAAAACTATCATTTCTTTATTCCAGTTGCTTCTTGGATCTCTCATTTTCCTTCTTAGAACATCTTCCTTTTTCATAAAAAAAAACAAAACTAAAAACCTTCTTCACAAATTCTTTTTTTAAAATTATTATTCTAACTTTATTTCAAATTCAAAAAATAGTATACAAAAGGCAGCTCAACAAGTTATGAAAGCATTACCCCTAAAAAGGTCTGTTTCATCACTTTTAACTCATGCAATTCCAACAGCTAAATCAATTGCTCCTCCAGTTGTTCAGAAAGACACAGATGAACACAGCTTAGTTAAATGACATAGTCAAGGTCTGATTATTAAGGAGAAAAATAAAGAAGAGAAAAAAATGGTTGATCTTATTCATATATCACAAAACCAAACCCCATATGCTTTGTTTGACCTTTAGAATTAATATAGTACCTTCTTTGCTTTTGCTATAAAAACATTACATGTTTTTGTTAACTATCGACTATAAATTACATTAGTTATATTTTTCCCATGTATCAACACATTCTTAATTGACAAATTCTTTAACGAGGGTGTGTTTATACTGAACTCCTGCCTGCATATGTTGTGTGTGTGTGTGTTTTTTTTAATGAAAACTCCTCTTTTTGTCCTAGTTTAAACAAAAAAAGTAGAATCCAATGGTCACAATTTTCTTTCAGAACTTTGATGATATGGTTCTATTTATTCTGGATTCCACTTTTGCTGTGTTTTAAATTATTAATTAGAAGTAGTATTCTCCATAGCTCTTTTTAAGAGCACATCTTTTCCTTTATTGTGGATATTTTTTAAAGACTTTTTCATCAATCTTGGAAATTTGTCAGTTTTTATTACTTTAAATATGTCTTTGCACTAAATCTTAATCCTGGAGTCTGACAGACAGTTGTTGTTTCTTTTTACTCCATTCTCAATATCATCTAAAGTCTCATTAATTTCTTCCCTCCCCTTGTCTCTCTCTTCTGTGTCTTGAGTAATTTGCTAATAGCTAAAATTCAGCTCACTGATTCTTTCTTCATGTATAATTAATCTGTTATATCCATTGAGGATCTAATTAAAATATTATTTTTTTAAATTCTTGAAATAATTTTTTATATTTGTTTTTATTAGTGTGAGCTATTTTCAGACTCTCTTATTCCTACATTATGCTTATAAAATTATTATCAGTTTTATAAAATAAATGTCTTCATATCATATTTTGTTTCTAACTGCAATATATACAGTCTTTGTCTTACTCTGTAATCTGCTTTCTATCCTAATTATATCAGTAATTTTTTTATTGTGAGATAAAAAAATTAAATGTGCTCTTTCATTTTAGATTATCTATCCAAACATATTCCTGCATTTACACAGAAATAGAATCCCCAGGAAAGATCTTATTTTTATACTGTGTTTGTGTACATGTGTGTGTTTGGGTATGTATGTGAGGCAATTTAGTGTTAGCATGAGTTCATGACATCCCTTCTTTACCTGCTTTTCTACCACCCCTAAATCTTATATGGAGCTCACAAAGTTCAGGTTTTCTTCTGAGGAAACCAAAACAGAATTTTCCCCATTTTACTTAATATGAAAGCAAGACCTATTCTGTAATATTTCCCAGTGGTGATTGCCTCTGTGCTAATCTTGCTAACATCATGTAATACTCTATGTGTGGGAGTTTTTCTGTACTACCTCATAGAAACTGCCTTTCTAAGTACTTTCCTGTTTTTTTCTATGATTTACAGACTGCTTGACATTAAGCAACATATCCCATACCCCACTGCATGGATCCTAGAATTGCCAGAAGTTTAACATAATTCTACGTCTTTATTTTCCATCCATCCTAGTGTTTTTGTATGGACAATTCATTTTCTCCATGTGATTTTTCTTTCTTTTAGGCCAGTAATATATTATGAAACAGTATTAATAAAAGAACATGACCAATATTGTAAAAATTTAAGCAATTTCAATATAAAGTATGTTTTTAAAAACAATAAAAGACATATATTCACTAAAAGGCATGTTTCAGCCTATGCACAGCAACACTATTTATAACAGCCTTGGGATGATTTGGAGTTATGCAGCCTCAGAAATATTTTGTTAATTTTAATCAATTCATATGGGTGTGAGCCATGGTAAATAAGACTTTTAATGAGGTTACTTTAGTTAAGGTCTCGCCCTAGTGAATCAGGGTGGGTCTGAATCCTATTTCTGGAGGCCTTATAGAGAAGGTCACAGAGGTAGTTACAGGGGAGCACCCAGCAGCTAAAAGTCAATGGAACCAAGCAGGGAAAGAAGAAGATGCTACCATATGCATTGCCGTGTAATGGAAAAGCAAAGGAATCCCAAAGATTTCTAACTAACCAGAAGATGCTGACCCTGTGTGGAAGCAAGCCTTCTAACCTCTGAAAACATGAGCCAGTAAATTTCCATTTTAAGTTGGCTTAGGTATTTCTTTTAGCAGCCAGGAAATTAAAACAAGCCCTAATTGGGAAATTACCCAAATGTCTATCCAAAAAAATAATAATAATTTGTCATATATTCATGCAAGAAGATACTATACATCAGTGAAAATACCCAATCAGAAACTATGTAAAATATCAAGACACTAAAGCAAAAAATCTATATGATTCCTTTTCTATAAGATACAAAAACAATTCAAATTAATCTATGATTTTAGAAATGAAGATAGTGGTCACCTTTCAGAGGAAGTGATTATAAATAGGCAAGAGGGAGATTTTTGTCTGCCTAGCTGGTAATTTCTCATTTACAATCTGGGTGCTAATTACATGATAGTTCTCAATTTGTGAAATTTCATGAGCTGTATATATATATATAATGTATAATTTTCTGTTTTTATAATTCAGTAAAAAGTATAAAAAAAAACAGAAAGCAATGTGTTATTCAGTTTCTTTGCATTTTAACACTTGAGGATGCATAATCTAGTTTATCTTTTTTTTTCACTACAGTGCCAAATAAGAGAAATAATCCTTTATTTTTATGAAATTGCTTGATTATTTAATAACATATGAACACAATTGTCATGGTTATAATAAAGGAAGGAAACTATAAATAACAATTCCCAATATATTGACAATGGAGCAGTGTAGAAGCATAAAACAACAGGGTGAAATGATTCCTGCTTACTGATTTTTCTCGCCAAGCAGTGAGAACACGCAAGCAATGAGGATGAATCTTTTTCAACATCATAGTCCCAGGGAATAAAAGACTAAAAAGCAGAAATGCCTCAGAACAGTTACTTTCCTTCCAAGAGCATTTGATGGCACCAAACTTTCCTCAAAGCATTCTTCATATCCACGTTTCTCAGCATGTAGAACAAAGAGTTGAACATGGGGGCAATGATGGTGTAGAAAAGAGCAAACAATTTATCTTCTGGGAAAGTTGTGGCACATCTAATGTAAATAAATAATGCAGATACAAAAAACAGTGCCGCAACATTTATGTGAGAACTGCAAGTGGAAAAAGCTTTGCTGCGGCTCTTTGCAGAGTATGCCCTGATGGTGTATAATATAAAAAGATAAGAAAACATCAAGACAAAAAAGGTTACCAAAGCAATTAAGCCTGAATTAGAAATGGCTAAGAGTCCTATTAAGTGTGTATCAGTGCAGGCCAATTTCAGCAAACGATAGGCATCACAAAAGTAGTGATCTATCTCATTGTGACCCCAGAAAGGAGAGAAGATGGTGAGAAGAAACTGACCAGCGGAGTGTATAAATCCCCCAGTACAACAAGCTATGATGATAGCATTACACCTCCACCTGCTCATGATGGTGGTATAATGCACAGGCTTGCAAATGGCCACGTAGCGGTCATAGGCCATTCCTGTGAGGATAAAAACCTCAATGCCTCCAGAGAAATGTGTGGAAAAGAGCTGTGCCATGTAGTTATGTTCAGAAATGGTCTTTCTTTCTGCTAGTGAGTCAGTTATTAATTTTGGCGTCACTGTAGATGTGTAATAAAGGTCTGAGAGTGAGAGATAATTAAGAAAGAAATACATGGGGTGATCAATTAGCTGACTGCATGAAATAGAAATCATTATGAACAAGTTTCCCATCCAAATAGCAATGTAACAAAATAAAAATAAAGCAAAGCAGAGTATTTCAATATGCTTGCTTTGGGAAAGTCCCAAGAGAATAAATACAGTGCCATTATTGCTTTTTTCCATGGTTCAGTGTAGATAGAAAAAAATAATGACCTGAAATGATGTAATTCATGATCCCATATTTAGAAGTGTTTATTGAGAAAATTGTCATATTCTATTCATGGAACTAACCAGGATTTATTGACCTCATTCAAGTATCTCGGAGAATAAAAATTGGATATTTAATTAATTCTCTGTGAATATTTGCTACATGATTTTCATTAAAATTTCCAGCAAATTATAAATAATCTCAGCCTTAGTAGAAATGAATGCCCTTGATCAATCAACAATATTAGAATTTTATTCTGGAATAATATCTATTTCTGAAGCCCAAAGTAATCTAAAATAACTCCTTGCAAAGGATATATCACTTATTCTCTAAGACCATATTTATTAATGAAAGAAGTATAAATCATATAGATATTATTTTTAATTTTTTACAGATAAACCTGAACTTTAAATTGTATTTATAGGTGCACTATATATTACCTTAAATCCATTTTCAAATGAGGTAGCATAAAAAATAAGTAAATCTTTAGGAAATAATATTTTAAATTGAAGGGCTTTCTCTTCAGAAGTCTGAGGCAAATATCTTGAAAAATTGTAAAGTTATTTGATTTTTTGTTTATCTCTTTCCTTATTGATTTAGTGTAAATTATTTGTTGAAAGTTTTAAATGCAAAGATGCTTAGTCCTAGGGTTAACTCAATTAAAACAATAAACTTGAATGAAACATTAAATAAATCCTGGGGTTTAATCCTTTAAAATCTTATCAGAGGGGAGTGTTTTATAAAAGTTTTGTCCTGAATGCAGTATATTGTAAATGGAAAGTCAAATTCTTTTTAGCCTTCTGATTGGGGGATATATATTTATTTTTTCTATATTTAACCTATATAGTACTTTGGTCCAAATCCATGAACTGTCTATCTAGTGACTAATCTATTAAGAAAAAAATACAATTTATAAGGAATAAGTTGTAACATGCGCTCTACCTTTTTGCATTATACCATATATTTTTATCTTGTGTTCCAAACATTTTAGCTCTTTAAATATAAGAAAAAATGAGAAATCCTGCTTTGTCTTTGACCCATATTTGTGCCTTCAAAGAGTATTGTAACGTGAAATCACCTTATAAATTCTGGAGCTATTAAAAATAGATATTACTATATAATATTTGGGAACTCAATTCAGTAAACTTGACTTCAACCAAATTAAATAGCAGTTTAGAATCATTAAATTATTTTAAGGCCAAAGTTTCTCAATCTACTAGTCAAATCTCTTCCTTCACCAATGGGGAATTTAAATTGCAAGCTAAGGAAAAGGGTATACAAGAGTAGTGAAAACCTCTTTACCTCCAACAAAAATGATATAAAAACAATAGATGACTATATAAAGTAGAACTAATGCAGTTTCAGAGTCTTGGATGTTGATGAAATGAACACATAGATTTATTAATGTTTTCCATTATATTCTCTTATACACTTAAGTTCAACCTTTTATAATTAATCCGTATCTGCTGTTCTCAAAATGCACATTTTTTTTTCTGTTGCTAGTAGGACTTTATTAGAAACATTTGAGGAGAGTTTAGGTCTCTATTTAGTAACTGTTACCATTTCTGAGTTTTGCAAAACTATAAAACATGAATCCAGAGCACTTTGGGTAGGCTTTACAGAAGGTGCCCTGCACTACAGGTCCCATTAAAGAATGAGCAATAGCATGAAGCAAGCTGGCATCCCCACTTTCTGCAAGTTTGCCAGATATTTCAGTCTCAATCTCGTACCTGGCTTTTTATTAAAATCCTACTTAAATTTTCTCCTCGACTCTCCCTATTACTGATCAGACTACAGAAATACATTGCCAATAAGTAAGCAATGTTTTAACATATTACTGATTTGAATTCTTGTTAAAATAGTTTCTGGTACATTTGAATTTTCATAAGCAAAGTTTAATCTCTCATATATGTGAGTTTTAAAATCCCACTGGAATTATGCCCATTATATCACCTTAGCACAAGAAGAATCCTATATTAAATCAAGCCTGTAAGAAAAATAAGGCTAGGAACAATCTCAGGCAAAACCAGGTAATCACTCTGTCTACTTTTACTGATGCAAAAATTAATGCCTAATGATTGAATATATTGTGCTTTTGAAACTACACAAACAGGCTAAAAATATTTCTTGAATCTCTAGTCTTTATTCAGCTTTCTTATAGACCTAGGACTACTATGTTAACTGCCACATATTTTAGTGCCAGTAAAAATTGAATTACTTGCTCTATTTTTTTGAGGAATTCCTGGTTACATATCTTAATTCATCCACTAACTTTAGATGTGATCTTTATAAGTCACTTAATTTCTCAAAGCATTTTCTTCATCTGAAACCTAGGAAAACATACATTTAGAGATTGGTTCTCAGACTTAACTTTCATAATAGATGAGAAAGAGCTTTTCAAATAATAAAAGAGTGCACAAATGACAGTCAAATAGTATTCATATCAACATATACAAAATAACAAATTAAAATCACTTTAGGATTGTACAAGTGAAAAGTAAAAAACTGAAGCAACAGGATAAATTTAACATTAACCCTACCTTTTCCAACCCAACTTTGCAAACATTTCTGAATCCTTCAGGAAAAATAGGATGACTCTTGAATTGCAAGTGTTGCCTCATTACAGCCACTCAAATTTAAATGTGTAAATGGAAGCATAAAAATGTAAGTTAGGCCAAAGTTTCCATGAAAAAGCACAAACCCAATAAATTGAGAATCTTATGTATATAAGCCAGCTTTAAAATATAAGAAACGTGTAGCTCACATAACTCTGTAGGAAGTAATATATCTCTTATTTTCTCAAGCATGAATAATGATATTGTATTCCCAGCTATTTGCGATGTAAGAATAAAGGATGATGAAGTACTTTTCAGAAAATAAATCATGTTTTTCTTGGTCAAAATTTTACCGACTTTATCCCTAGAGTTGTATTAAAGTTTCCCTTCTTTATGGGATTCTTCCAATAAACGAGGCAGTATTATTCTGTGACTTTCATTTTATTTTTCTAGGATATGTCATCCCACTCACAATAAACAGCCAGGTTTCCCATAAGCTTATTGCTCTTCAATCTAAGAATATTTTAGCTAACTAATATTTTATCATGAATTTAATCAAGATAATAGGAAGAGAGAAATAAATAACTTACATGTTCTTCTGAACCTATTTTGAATCTCTTCCCTTTTTCCTTTATAGTCTTTTGTGTCTTCTCTTCATTGAAATTTGAATCATTCTGCAACTATTTCAATGATTCTTTTAAAATTTCTGACTTAACATTTTCCTCAATATAGTCCATTAGTTTTACTAAAGTATTTCACTTTCTATTTTTTGGTAAAATATAAAAATAAATACAGTTTGTATCATTGTAGGAGCTACTGTCATATCTAATACACCAACTCAAATAAATGATGGCCAGTCAGCCCACAGAGAAAAGACTGAAGGCATGAGAAGTATTTTGCTTTCCTAAACAAATTGTAGTCTATATAGACTTTATTTTTATCACCAAATAATTTTTGAATGTTTCCTGGCTCAAATGCTAAATAAAATTCTAGGTAAAGAATATATTCTAAAGGCATATATTTCCTCCCAAGGCATTAGTTATTTCATTAAAGTTTTTATTTATATGTCCCCAAGTAATCAACTCAGCAATTAGCATCCTTTTAGATTCAAGTTAACAGAGTAACTTCACTCTGGATTATAAATACTCTGCAGACAAAATTTACACAGATTCTTATTGTTCTATTCCCATTCATTATACAGTCCTTATGAGTCTGGATGATTGATATCTGGTATTTATGCAATATGAATTTTCTTTTCCCTTCTCTGTACTCTTAGGAGAAAACTATAGTTTTGGTCCCTATATTAAGAAATGATCTCCATCCTTTCCCACATAGTATGTTTATCATGATCTCTGGGGATAAAAAAAAAAAAATGTGTACATGTGTATTTCCTTTAAAGGTAGATTTTCTGTAAAATTATATACATATAGAAATTTCATATTTTTGGAGGGTTTACAAAAGGCTCATTAAGATAATTTGTAAACAGTGCCGTTCACTGTTAAAATGAACATTCTGTAATTTTCCTCTAGTGATAGAAATATCAATAAACCTTTCCCATTTATACATCTATATTCAAATACATTACTTGACTCTGCCTTGCTCTGTGAGTTCAATTGATAATAGCAACTATTAAGCAAATATACTATATGTTAGGCAAGAACCAATTAATAGGCTTTAGCTTGTTTATCTTTACAAAGACCCAATGGGACAGATACATTTACCAATCTGATTTCTCAGATTATGAAACTGGGGCATAGATAGAACTCACTTAGTGAACTGTGAAAACACTACCTTGCTTAGTTTTGAAAACTTAGTTTAGTAAGGGGATTGCAGGAATATGGCCAATGGGGTAGACAGATAAAGCTTAGCTCCTACTAAAACAACTGAGAGGGAATCTAGGGCTGCCTTGGCAAAATGCATAGGGGTACAGCAGATCAGGTCACTGATTCACAACTAACAGAAGAGTCGAAGACAGAGAGGAGGAAGCTGAAACACCAAATCTGTGAGGTTTTGATCCTCCTGGCTGCTGGGATGGGTCCCCTTTCCCAACCCTGAGATATCAGTTTTGACTAAAACTCCTGGCAAATAATATCTGACTAAGAGGAGAACATACTTCTTCCTCCCTGCCAGCACCTCTAGATATGTATAGAGTGGGGTGGGGGTGCTCTGGGTCATCTAGGAGGGTACTAGAAAGAAAAGGAAGCCAGTGAAAAATCTTAAGTTTCTCCTGCTTGTAGCTGGAAGTTGTGCTTATACCCCGCCCTCAAGACAAACAGCTTAAGTGGAGCCACTAACTTCATCCTCCAAAAGGAGTGAGGCAGCAACTTCCCTGGGAGGAGAAAGGGTCTGAAAAGGTGGGCAGTGGTCTCTTTGCAGTTATTTAAGCCAGCCATTTGGTGTTGGAAGGGACCTTTAAACCACAGGGGTAAGGGAAGGGGATCTCCTCAGGCAGGCTACCACACCTAGCAGCTAGGTAAAGAAATAATTTACATCAGAAAGGATGCAGAAATAACAGGGAGGGAATAGAAGCGATAGGTTTCTGAAAAGTCTTGCTAACCTAAGAAGGCACAAGAGCTCCTACCTAGAATATAAAAGGTTCCTGGTTCAATATCTGGCTTCTAACTTTGAAGTGATACAGGTTATGAAGTATCCAGTGAAATTTTATGACAGGGAACATATTGACATCCTCTTTGTATGAGTTTTTATTGGATCTCTTATTTAAAAAAAAAAAAGTTTCCTTTTTTAATTTCCTTATTTTACTCATTAAAACCTGGCTTAAAAACCTGCAGAGGACAGGCTGCAGGTTGATTGAATGTTGAATAGCAGCAGCCTGAGAAGATCACTAGGGGTCTGATAGTGAAGGCTGTTTTTCCGTGTTTCTCTAGGCTTTATGGTCTTTTTTCTGTCTTCTTTTTTTTCCTTTTCTTTAAAACAAAGAAAAGAAAAAAACAAGTATCTGCTGTCTTGATTTATTGTGTTGTGTTCCCCCTTCTTTGTTTCTCTGTTTGTCTGTTAGTTTTTTCTCTCTTTGTTTTATTTCCCAATTTTCTCTAACTATGCTATATCTTTTCCCTCCTTCATCCTTATATTTTATGTTTTCTGTTGTTCTTCTTCTTTTCCACCTCTTTGGGCTTGGTCTGCAATTTTTCTTGTACTCATTTCTCTCTTTCTTTCTTACTTTCTCTGTGTTTTACTCTTTTTTCTTCTTCTTCTTCTTTCCTTCTCTCTTCTACTTTTTCTTTTGCCTTTGTCTCACCATTCTGGACTTTTAATACATTCTATATTTTTCTCCATTCTATTTCATGTTTCATTGTTTCTATTCAACTTTTCTAATCTTATTCTTCTGTGCTTCTTACTTGGGTCAATTTTTCAATTGCCTGTGTCTTGTATGGTCCCTCTCCTACCTTTTACTATTACCACTACTATCACTCATACACTCTTACTATCTCCTCCAATTTCTCTTGTACTAAAATGTTTTTTCAAGAGAACATAGACAATGAGAAGGAAATGGAATAAGAGGAACAAAGAGTTAAAGTGAAACTTTAACACACACAAAAACAACAAATAAAACCTTAGAGCAGAGAGAGAAGCCAATCAACTGAATAAACACACCAAGATAAACAGATGGCTAGATACCAACAAAAAAATACAAGCCACAATAAGAAACAGGAAGACATGGCCCAGTCAAATTAACAAACAAAAAACCAAGAGGAGATGCCGAAAATGATTAATCAGAGCTGTCCAAAAAATATCCTGAATCAATTTAATGAAGTGAAGGAAGAGATTAAGGATATTAAGAAGACACTGGGAGAACATACTGAAGAGATTGTAAACATACATAAGAAGATAACAGATATGATGGTGATGAATGGCACAATCCAAGAAATCAAAAATACAATGGAAGCACACAACAGCAGATTTGAACAAGCAGAGGAAAGAATCAGCAATGTGGAAGACAGTACATTTGAAATAAAACAGATAGCAGAAAAGAAAGATAAAAACATATAAAAAATCCACCAGGGACTTAGGCACTTGAAAAATAACATGAAATGCACAAACATTCCCATTATAGGCATCCCAGAGGGAGAAGAGAAGGGAAGGGGACAGCAGGAGTGTTGGAGGAAATAATGGCTGAAAATTTCCCATCCCTATTAAAGGAGATATATGTAAATATCCAAGAAGCACAGCACACCCCAAACAGTATAAATCAAAAGAAACCTACAACAAGACATATCCTTGTCAAATTGTCCAAAGCTCAAGACAAAGAGAGAATATTGAAAGCAGCAAGGGAAAAGAGAACCATCACAAAGAATGGAAATTCAATAAGATTAAGGGCTAATTTCTCACCCGAAACAATGGAGGCAAGAAGGCAGTGGTAAAACATAGTTAAGGTGCTAAAGGAGAGAAACTTTCAACCAAGAATTCTCTATCCAGTAAGGCTGGCATTCAAAAATGAGTTCAAAATATTCACACGCAAACAGAATCTAATAGTGTATGTTAATAAGAAAACTGCACTTCAAGAAATAATAAAAGGAGTTCTGCAATTTGAAAGGGAAAAACAGGAGAAATAGAGTTGGTGGAAAATGTGAGAACAACTAAAAAGACAAAAAAAGTGATAAAACAATACATTACATACATAAGCCCAAATAAAATATGGCTAATCTAAGTAATTCCATGATGATAATACCATTGAATGTTAATGGGCAAAACTCACCAGTCAGGAGACACAGACAGGCAGAATGGATAAGGAAATATGACTCATCTATATGCTATTTACAAGAAATGGCCTCTTCAACAAATGGTGCCTGGAGAACTCGTTATCCAGTTCCAAAAGAAAAAGAGAGGAACACCATCTCACACCTTATACAAAAATTAACTCAAGATGGATCAAAGATCTAAATGTAAGACCCAAGACCATAAAGACTTTGGGTGATAATGTAGGGACTCATCTATAGGATCTTGAAATAGGAAATGATTTCATGAACTTCACACCCAAAGCATGAGCAGCAAAAGAAAAATTAGACAAAAAGACATCCTCAAAATTAAAAACATTTGCATCACAAAGGAGTTTGTCAAGAAAGTGAAAAGGCAGCCTACCCAATTGGAGAAAATATTTGGTAAACATATATCTTATAGATGTCTCCTATCTATCATATATAAAGAAATCTTACACCTCAAAAATAAAAAGACAAACAGCCCATTTAAATAATTGTCGAATGATTTGAATAAACACTTTTCCAAAGAATAAATACAAATGGCTTAAAAGCACATGAAAAGATGCTCAACATCACTAGCTATTAGGGAAATGCAAATCAAAAGTGCAATGAAAAACCATCTTACACCCATTAGGCTGGAGTCTATTAAAAAAACAAACTGTTGGAGAGGATGCGGAGGAATGGGAACACTGGTCCACTGCTGGTGGGAAAGTGGAATGGTGTAGCCATTGAAGAAGACAGTTTGGCAGTTCCTCAAAAAACTAACTATAGATCTGCCATATGATCCAGCAATTCCACTGCTGGGTATATACCCAGAATTGAAAGCAAGTACAAGAACAGATATATACACACCAATGTTCATAGCAGCATTATTCACTATTGCCAAAAGTTGAAATCAACCCAAATGCCCATCAACTGATGAATGGATAAACAAAACGTGGTATACACATACAATAGACTATTACTCAGCTCTAAGAAGGAATACAGCACTAACACATGGGACAACATGGATGAACCTTGAGGACTTTATGTTGAGTGAAGGAAGCCAGGGATCAAAGGACAAATATTACATGACTTCACTGATACAAATTAAATAAACTGAAGAGACTCACAGCTAGAGTCTGGAAGGTAGGTTTAAACGAAATAGAAAGGGAGAAGACTGTGTGAGCTAACGCTGATACAGGCACAATCTATGACAAGATGGAAGCATGTAGTAGTGCAGTGAAGGGATATGACAGTAGTATAGTGATAATATTGGGTTGGGTAGTTCAGGTTTGATAGGAGGCAGGATGGAGAGAGTTGGGATGGTGGGTTGGATGGTCGATGGAACTGAGGGGAAGGTTGGTAAAGGGAACAGGTGAACACATGGGGATTGGCAGTATAGGGTTGAAATTACAATGTTGACAATGGTCATTTGGCAATATGACAAGGAATTATTACTGCTTTAGGGTGTTGGATGGGGGGCATTCAGGCCAGGGCACACTAGGGGCAGACTTCTAGAGGGCATGTGATTGATGATTTTGGCATTGTGTATTGCATCAGAGGGTAGAGACCCACATAATGAGTGGAAAGGTGTTGGACTCCCATCCTAGGCAGGCCCACTATGTTGTTAAATGGAAGGACGGTAATCACTTGAGAACATCAGCGGTGCCTGATAGGGGATGACTGACCAGTATTTCAAGCCCTCAGTTAAGATGAAAGTACCTATGAATCTTGTCTTTCAATGAGTGAAGGCTGGTGGTCACCATGGGCCTCAAGGGTAGGGAAAGGGAGGAATAAAATAGATGGAACAGGGGGCAATTTGGGGGTGATGGAAGTGTTCCTGATGATCTTGCAAAGATGGATACAGGCCACATTAAATTTTATCAAATCTTATGTTATATGGTCCAAAATGTAAACCATAATGTGAACCATTGGTGATGGTTAGTAGCTATATTTTAATATTTTTGCATCAATTGTAACAAATGTACTATCCACATATAAAATGTTATTGATGGGGGATACAGGAAAATGGGGAGGATGTTGGGTAGATGGGAATTCCCTTTATTCTGTACATGACTCTACTGTGACCTAAAACATTTTTGAAGAAAAAATGAAAAAAAATAAGACACTGGGAGAATAAATGTAAGAAAACATCACTGTACATACAGGAAAACACTTTTACAGTGATGAGAGGCAAAATGTAAAAAAAA
>JAKSZT010054016.1:785515-832126 GCA_026826555.1 Tolypeutes matacus | reverse complement strand
TAATTTAACTCTAATTTTACTTTTCATTTCCCTAGATACTTTCTCTTTGGTATACAGGTTGTTTAAAACTTGTGGGGACCCAGGCATCCACCCCCTAAGCCCACATAGCTACCTGCATGACCTAGATATAAGTTAAAGGTTAACAACACTCCCCAAAGGTGAGAGAATGATAGATATTATTGAAATCTTCCCAAAGCAGTAAAAGCTACTTCTTAGGAGCACAGTGAAAACATCATCACACCCCATGTGTACACTTCATGTGACCCTAGCAGGAACTCTCTTCTCATACCTATGGAATGTCCTTATTCTAAAATGCTTTATAAATAACCCATTTTTTTTTAATTTTTAAATTGCGGGTAAAAATCAAAATTTTCACAATACATACCAACATTTGCAAAATGATATATAAATGTATACACATGTATGTGCATTTGCTTACAAAAATGTTATTTATGTATATATATAAATATATTTTAAGAGGTGCTTAGATACTCAAAATATTACACGGAACCCACTGGGATTCCCATGTTGCCCACCTCCCACACCTCCCACCACATCCCACACAAACATCTCCCACAAGTGTGGCCCACCAACCTCAATGAACTTACACATCCTGGAGCCTTGCCACCAACCATAGACCACAGTTCACATCGTAGACCACACTCTCTCCCACACAGTTCTGAGTGGTGTGTGCTGTTTTAAAATGGCCTACATCCGTTGCCACAAAGGTACTCAGGACAACCTCCAAATCCCAAAGAAGCCCCAGGATTTCAACTGCTCATCCCCTCCCTGCCCCCAAAGTGTCTAGTGGCCACTGGCCCCACCTCATTGTTATAATTTCTTCCATTGCTAGAATCACCATATGTGAACAACAGAATACCATTAAGTCCACTCTAGTCCATAGTTCTTCCCCCAATCCTGAGGGGACTGGGACGGTGATGTCCACTCCACCTCCAAGTGAGAGAGGGCTTATATCCCATGGATATGGAGGGTGGGATGAACCTGCCTGCAGATGTAGGCTCTCTCCATTCCCTGGGATGGCCATTGCCCATCGTTGTCTCCTCGACAGGTGACTTGGATGAGTCCATTGAGCTGTAGGGTAGGAGTTGCAGCTCCACTGAGATTCCATGCACATCAGGAGCACAGATTCCAAAATAGAGCCCACTGATAAGGCATCAGTCTCTGGGTCTAACCCCACTTATATAGGACCTGGGTGTCTCCAGAACTCTCAGGAGCCCCTCTGTGTGGGGTGATAGGCACTTAGATGTTCTATGAGCTCCTACTGAGGTGTGCGTAAGAGTTACCTCTGGGATGACCTCCCGAATCTCTTTGAAGTCTCTTAGTCACTTGAACTCATTTGTCTTTACTTTTTCCCCCTTTAATTCAAGGTCTTTTTTCCAGTTGTGTTGCCAGTTGGCACTTGGTATTAATCCCTCGTTGCCAGGGTGCCTCATCCCTGGGAGTCATGTCCCACGTTGGGGGGAAGGTAATGCAATCATATGCTGAGTTTGGCTTAGAGAGAGGTCACATTTGAGCAACAAGGAGGCTCCCAGGTGGCAACCCTTAGGCACCCCACAACTGCAGGCTAATTCTCAGTTACAAGAGCAAAGATTCAAAAAGGTAGTCATCAATAAAAAAACATATCAGTGGGTCATCCTCTTTTGGCAGACACTGTCCCTGCACTCAGAAGACTATTGCTGCTCCCTTGGAGACTGTGGCAGAGCTCTCCAGGCTAGGAATTCAGATTCCCTCATTTATTGTGTGATTGTCCATCCATCGTGACCATGCCCCATCTTTTGATCTTTTGAATGATTTTGTATATCTTTCATGTATATTTGGAAGAACTAATTCCCATGAAACCCCCCTCCCAGACACCCCCCCAACAATAATCCCTGCAGTACCCATTGTAACCCTTCTGTGATCCAAATCCTCCATGAACATGTAGTCTATAAAATATTCAAATACACTTACTAGGAAAAAGAAACAAGTATGATAAGCTTACATGCAAGAGACAAACATAAGGAAACTCAGGGGAAAAAGAAAAAAACAACAAATAATCAAACAAAAACCAAAACAATATAAAATATAATTAGTGGAATGGAACATTAAAAAAATGGGCAAAAAGGCAAAGGAAATGCCTTTAAAAATATATATATATATTTTTTTTTTCCTTTCTCTTTTTTTTTTCTTTCCTTCCTTTTATCACTGTGTTATCGGATGTCTGGTGTGCCGTGACACCTTCCCCCTCTCAATCCCCATTGACTCCCAATTTTTCATTTGATTTTCAAAGAAGTTTTAGGTCACAGCAAAGTCACATATGGAGTGCCGAAGACTCCCAGATACCAAACTACCCCCTCTTCCCCACCCCATATGAACCCCCCCTTTTTTTTGAATGTTAGCATTGTTATAACTGTTATACAGATAGCAAAATATAGCAATTAAACATTGTCAATGATTTACAGTATAGTTAACAATTTAGATGATACAGTTTAATAATTTTGATGATATTTACCATGTCCTGTGTCCATTACTGTAAGGTAATGAAAAACCTTCCCCATGACCACCAAACACCCCATTAGATCTTGACTGTTCCCTTTCCCCCAGCCCCCCAGGGCCCATGATACCACCATCTCCCTACCCATGGAATGTCAAGATTCACAGTTACATGCCCTGGGGATTTGAACCTGCCCCTCCTAATCCACCCACCCCCCAGTGCTGTACCACCAAAACCAGGAACACCACCACTCATCTGCCCCATCACCCAACATGCAACCACACTCTATCCCTTTACTATAGATTATGTCCATATGGGTGATGGCTCAAAGCCTGCTCTTCTCTTACTCTCTTTTGTTAACCTATCTTTCAGACAATGTTTCTCAGAGATAACTCACTTTCCTCAGTTCAGATCAGTGAGGTCATATACTGTTCATCCTTCTGTGCCTGGATTGCTTCACTCAACATAAGGTCTTCAAGTTTCATGCACGTTATTCCATGTGTTAGCACTTTGTTCCTTCTTACACCTGAGTAATATTCCATTGTAGGTATGTAACACATTTTGCTTATCCATTCATCTGTTGATGGGCACCAGGGCTGATTCCAACTTTTGGCAATGGTGAACAATGCCGCTATGAACATTGGTGTGCATATATCTGTCTGTGTCTTTGCTTTCAGTTCTTCTGGCTATATACCCAGCTGTGGAATTGCTGGATCATATGGAACATCTATTGTTAGTTTTCTGAGGAACCGCCAAACTGTCCTCCACAGT
This sequence comes from Tolypeutes matacus, assembly GCA_026826555.1. Lineage (NCBI taxonomy): Eukaryota > Metazoa > Chordata > Mammalia > Cingulata > Chlamyphoridae > Tolypeutes > Tolypeutes matacus. The sequence continues at coordinate 828,861 of JAKSZT010054016.1, read as the reverse complement.
GGCTGGACCATACCGCAGTCCCACCAGCAATGGATGAGGGTTCCTATTCCTCCACATCCTCTCCAACATTTAGTGTCTCCTGTTTTTTTAATAACTGCCATTCTGATGGGTGTAAGATGATATCTCGTTGTAGTTTTGATTTGCATTTCCTTGATAGCAAGTGATGTTGAGCATTTTTTCATGTGCTTTTTAGCCATTTGTATTTCTTCCTTGGGTAAGTGTCTTTTCAGGTCACTTGCCCATTTTTTAAATGTGTTGTTTGTCCTTTTATTTTCAAGGTGTAGGATTTCTTTATATATGCATGATATTAGGCTCCTATCAGATATATGGTTCCCGAATATTTTCTCCCACAGGGTAGGCTGCCTTTTTATTTTTTAAATAACATCCTTTGAGGTGCAGAAGTTTTTTATTTTGATGAGGTCCCATTTGTCTATTTTTTCTCTTGCTGCTCGTGTTTTGACTGTGAAGTTAATGAAATCATTTCCTATTACAAGGTCCTTTAGATGCTTCCCTACATTATCTTCCAAGGTCTTTATGGTTTTGGGTCTTATATTTAGATCTTTGATCCATCTTGAGTTGATTTTTGTATAAGGTGTGAGATGGTATTCTTCTCTCATTATTTTGGATATGGATATCCAGTTCTCCGAGCACCACTTGTTAAAGAGGCCATTCTCTCCCAACTGAGTGGGCTTCGTGGCCTTGTCAAATATCAGATGACTGTATATGCAAGGATCTATATCAGAACTCTCAATTCGGTTCCATTGGTCAGTAGGTCTATCCTTGTGCCAATATCATGCAGTTTTGATCACTGTAGCTTTGTATTATGTTTTAAAGTCAGGTAATTTGATACCTCCAGCTTCATTTTTCTTTTTCAATATGTCTTTGGCATTTTGGGGCCTCTTGCCTCTCCAAATATATTTTGTGGTTAGTTTTTCCAGTTCCTTAAAAATATAGTGTTGACTTTTATTGGGATTGCATTAAATCTGTAGATTAGTTTGGGTATGATAGACATCTTGATGATCTTTAGTCTTCCTATCCATGAACAGGGAATATTTTTCTATTTATTTGAATCTTCTTTGATGTCCTTTAACAGTGTTGTGTAGTTTTTTGTATATAAGTCCTTTACATATTTACATAAAATTATTCCTATGTATTTGATTCTTTTATTCACTTTTTTTTTTAAATTTTTTACTTTTTTAGCCAAATGCAGGACCCAAAATAATTCCTCCTCTAAACCAACCCGCTTACAGAAGGGACCCTAGCTGGGCCCGTGGTAATTAATCAAGCACATCCCACTTTCCGGACTCCCCAGGTTAGCTGTAGCTCTGTTGTTAGTGAGTGAGGAGTGCTAAAGACGGCAGATTCCGCTCCTTCTGGAGCCGAGCTCGAGCATCACCGGGCTGCTAAGTAAATCAGTTTGAGTGCAGATTCGTGTCTGCTCTCAGCCTAATGTTGCTTCAGGTCGGCTTATCTGCTCCCCAAAGCTACGGGGCGGTGCAGGCAGCCAGATCGATGTCTAAAAATATAAAATACCCTTCCCTGTCCTCCAACAGAACCCTCCCTCTTTTGGGAAGTGTCCCTTCTTCCTGGCTCCGCAGCAACCCGGGTCTTATCCCTGAGTGGCTAGGGAAATCAGCTGCGTTTCCCAACCAGAATCCCCCCTCCAGTTCACCGGGTGCTGATTAGCTCGTTTGTTCTGTTTACACAAGGTTCAAGGGGCGCCAGGCAGCCAGATCCCCAGAAAATAAAACTTTTTCGACCTGCTTATGGCTCCTAATGGCCGTTTTATTTTATTTTATTTTTCCTCCCTTACCGCAGGTCTCAGCCGTCTGTGCCAAACACCACCGGGAGCCTTAAAACTCACGAATCTCCACCGTTCCATCTACGCCATTGATCCGCGCAGATATATGTCCCAAGCTTCTCACTCCACGTGTGCACAGCACAGACCCCTGGGCAGGACCCCGTCCATAATCGACCTTGCTCTGGGAGCTTGCAGTGTGTGCCCTCCTACACTAACGCCATCTGGGCCGGCCTCCCATATATGGTATTTCAAACCAGGAGCTTAGATCTATTAACTGTTGCTCAAAGAGGAACTTGTGCACTGATTAGTATTAAATGCTCTATCTATATAGGTGATGAATATAATAATATCTCTTCTATTCTAGATCATATAGAGAAGAATAGTGAACATGTTAAAAGTCTTTGTAAGTACACATATTGTATGACTTCATTTACAGAAAATGTAAATATAAGTTAATTTATAAAGATTATAAAGATGAAGTTAGATTAGTAGGGCTGGAGAAGGACTGCTAAGAAGTGTGGAGTTTTCTTTTTGGAGTAATGAAATTGTTCTAACATTTTTTGTGGTGATGAATGCACAACATTATGATTTTACTAAAAGCTATTGATTATACACTTTGGATAGATTGTATGGTATATAAATATATCACAATAAAACTGCTTAATAAATAAATAAATAATTGTGCAAAAATAGCCAGAAATAGCAGCTTGTAAAGCAGGGGAAGAGAAATCTAGAGGTGAAGAATTTTCTTGTTTGTTTTTTGTTTATTATTATTATTGAAATAATGAAAATGCTCTAATGATGATTGAGGTGATGAATACTCAAATATGTGAGAATATCAAATACCATTGATTTTACACATTGGATGAACTTTATGCTTTATTAATATGAATCAATAAAATTGGTTTATTAAATAAAAATCTTTGTAAGCTTAATTCATTTTTTAAGTAATTAATGAATGTGCCTGTAAGTTATAAATATGGCTTTTTAAAGAATTTTCTTTATTTTGCTTGCCATATTCTTTTTTTTTTTTTTTTTTTAAGATTTTATTTATTTATTCATTTATCCCCCCCTTGCTGCTTGTGCTCGCCGGGTCAGCTAACCGCGCCGTGTGGGCGGGCTTGCCTTCACCAGGAAGCCCCAGGAACCGAACCCGGGGCCTCCCATATGGTAAACGGGAGCCCTACTGATTGAGCCACAGCTGCTTCCCTTGCCATATTCTTATCTTGCTGTCTGTATTGTCTTTGTGAGTTTATGTCTAGGGCAGTGCCTCTCCTCATACCTTTCCTAGCTGTCCTAGGTATAACCACTGCTGTGTGAATGGGAGGTGGCAGTATCTTAAACAAACAGCATTTGAAACTTACAAGATCAAGCCCATCAGCTTTGGGATAATGTAGCCCCTGGAGGAATCTGGCCTTTCTTATTCCCATGATCCAGTATGTCGTATCTGGTCCCCTTTTTGGGACCACTTACCACCATTTTCTTTATCTTTCTAGTAGGATCATATATCTTCAAAATTCTAATATAATTTTCTTTTTTTCCAGAATCAGCACTTTATAGAACAAAGTATTTGTGACATGCAGATGTCATCCAGTTCCAACCATGGTGCTAGACCCACCTTCCCTCAACCTCAATAGAATAGCCAAAGAATTTCACACCTTGTCAGGCAGGGTCTTCTGCCACTAATCAGCAAGAAGCAGCTACAGAAGAATGACCATCACTCTTCATCTCCCCCTTAAGAATAAGTGTGTGAATTCTCTGAGGGGGGAGTTGAAGGACAGTAGGTCGCTGTTCAGTATAAAGCCCACCAAAGACGCTGGTCACAAGGTCCAGTTTGAAAGTCTGGGACTCAAAAGGAGTCCTGGATAACTCCGAACAGAAGGGTATACCTTTTGCTTCCATGAAAGCCAAGAGGTGAACTTTGAAAGGCAACCAACCAGTATAGCAAATAGCTGGGGCCCTATGTGTGATTATGTGGTCTCTCCTCATGCATAAACTAGTTTTTGAGGTCACTATAGGAAAGTCAGAATTTAAAAGGGGAAAATGTATAGTATTGCAAGCATCCTCATAAGATGCCCCTAACTGGTAATTTCTTATCTATTAATGGAAATGTTGCTTATATACTATTAGACCAGCATAATCTGTCCCTCTTTGTTCCCCATAAACATCTTTCATTTTGTCCATAGTACCCTAGCAAATGTTGTCTTGCAGTGGACTTCAGTAATGACCCATGCCCACAATTGGACCAAATGTCAGGTTTGCACAAACTTGCCATTCTCAGATGCTATTGGCCTTCCTTGGACTGTCACTCCTGCAAATTGGGGCGTGTAGAACACCTTGCTGGTATGGCAGGAAAAACCCATTGACATATTTGGAAAAAGACATTCTCTTTTAAGACTGAGATTCAGCTGCCATCTTTCAATGAGATTCATAATTTTACGTATATATTTACATAATTATATAATTCATATATGTAATTCATAATTATACATATATATTGTAAGGGAAGAAGTGAGTTGCAAATATATGTATATATTCTACCCATACAAGGTGTAGATTAACCCTCCTTCCCCCAAGGACAACCTAGATTTAGTGACCCACTTCCAAAGAATATATTAGGAAAAGGAAAATTTAACAAACTTTCAGTGGAGAAACAGGCATCATTTAGCCAAATGATAATGATTTATATGATCATAGTGGTACTGCGGGTTTTAATGTGACTAGAAGGACTCTTCACTTCTGTGGCATTATTTCCCAAAAACCATAACTTTGATTAGGGAGTATTCTGAAGGATACCTGACCAGTATTGCTCAAAAATATTTTACAAACAAGAAAGGACTGAGAAACTGTCACAGACCAGAAGAGCTTAGGGAGGCATCATGGATTGTATCCTGGAAAATAATGAGGACATTACTGAAAAATCTGTTGAGTTCTAAATAAACTCTGGTTTAGATAACTTAGAAGATGAGAAGAGCAGGATCAAAGATTCTGAAGCAAGGTGAGTATGATTTCTGTAAATGCTTTTGTGGACACTCAAAAGAGACTAAACTGGCTAATTCATTTGTGAATTATTGTGGGTAGCAGGTAGCAGGGTGTGGCCAGAGACTGGAAACAGCTTAAACTTAATTAAATGTGCCCCTCAAAGGTTGAGATGCTTGTGTTTTGTACCTCAATGAAGAATTTAGTAGTTCAAGATGTAAAACAAATAAAAATGGAGTTTAATATTTAATTTCTTGTTTGAGAAGTTAAAGGGTATCAAAACACCATGAGTGCAGTGCCATGCCTGTCAATTACCACAAGAAACAGTTCAATTGTTTTTGCTGTACAAGTATAATTCCTCATCTGGGTAATAAGTTAAGCACTATACAATTGCCTTCCATGGGCATTCTTATTTTATGCTTTCAATTCCATGTGATATTAATATTATTATATTAAAACTTTTAGTTATAGATGAAAATTCTAAAGTTCCCCAAAATTATTTTGGTCAAAGTAAAACCAGTAAATGAATGGTACAGCTGGGATTTGTAGTTTTGTGTCTTTAAAAACAATCGTTCTTTTCCTCCAAAGTTTGCCTCGGTGTTGTTTGATGATGAAGACACAAGCATCAATTCTCATTTACCCAACTGCCTCCATCTCGAGTTTTTTACTTTGACTCATCTCTTGCTTTGTAGGAAGAAAAAATTCCCATTAAAATACACAAGGGTTGTTTACACCATGAGCCCATTTAAATGCATAGGTTTTGGTTTTCTCTCTCCTAAGCATGAACACAAATTATCTGGTAATAAAATTTGCATTTTGAAAACTTTTCCCTCAAACTTTAGATTTGGCCATATTATTTTGTGATAGATTTTTAGAAGAGAAGATAAATATGGAAATATCCTTGTTTATAAATAACTTGCCAAAATAGTATTTTGTCCAGTTCTTCTTTGCTGAATGAACTCTGTAAATTTATATTCCTTATTATATTTTCTTCTCTCTATTCTTCTCTGTATAGTGCCCCCACAATGACTGTAACTCTTGCATCACATTCATATATTCTAAAATTTTTCTATATTTTAATTATCTTCCTTCCCATTAAATATTATTATCTAGGCCATTTTCTCTGGTAATATTTATTCTGTTTTCCAAGGGATCACGTCATCCAATTTTCTTCTGATTTTTCTAAAAAATCTTTTGCAGGTTTCTTTTCATAATCATTGGAAGATTGTTCACCTTGATCCATTGTGCCACAATCATTGTCTGTTGGTAGTTTAGTTTTTAGGCTACAATTTAGGTTTTTGGTTCTTTTTTCCCCTCATGCTAATAGAAAAGGTTTTTGAATCTTTTCCCCATAAAATACACAAGCAGTTTTAGGCAAGGAAGGGTAGATAAATCCTTACTTTTAATAATTCTGTTCCTTAAGCCTTATGGGAAGTTTTGTTTGTTTGTTTTTGTTTGTTTTTAATCCAGCCAATAGATGGAATAGAACTGAAAGTGTTTTCAGTATACTGAATTCTTGATTTTTACTGTCTTCCTTTATTTCTTGAAGGGAAGTAAAGGCAGTTGATACAAAGGAACCACTTTTAATCTTTTAAGCCAGATTTGATTATACTGATTGTGTTACATAATTGATTTCTGAATGCCATTAGCAGTCATCTAGGTGAAAAGCTTATTAAAACTTATGGTTTAAATTATTTATTTTGATATTCCTTTGCCACAGAGAATGGTAGTCTGGCCACCAAACCTGGAGGTTATAATAGAAATATCATCCTAATTGTATTTTTTGCATCATAATTCACCACTTAAAATAGCATAAATGAGTTGTTTTCTATTCAGGGAACCATACTTACACCATCAAAACACATCACAAAATTAACTTCATTTCCAACACATTTTTGTTGAGTACAATTATATTTGATTAATAGTTATTTTTCTACTCTTCATAAAATGAGAACAATGGAATAAAATCTAAGAGATATTTTCTAGCTTTTTTATTGCATATAACATCTTCCTTTTATAAATGTGTCTAGCTAATAAGTTACTTCAAATTAATTGTGTGCTTCCTTGTAAAAAAACATTTGGTATCAATCCTTTCTCATGACCTTTTTCATCTCTGTATTTCTTATAGATTAAGGGACTGAACATAAGAGCAATTATGGTGTAAAATAGTGAAAATGTTTTATCATTAGAGAAAGTGCTGGTGGTCTAAGTTAGGGAAACATTGAAGACCTCAAGAAATCAGTGATATAAGACACACAGGTAGAGAGGTCTTTATGTCTTCCTTTGGCTAAATGATTTCTTAAGGTGATTGATATATGACAGAAGAAACATATTAAACAACAAATACCACTAAAGTTACCATTCCTGAATTGATAATTTCAAGGACACCAGTGATGCAGGTATAAGCACAGACAACTATTAGCAATGGGAAGGTATAAAAACAAGGATCAGTTTCACTAAGAATACAAAACCACCATTGGCCTGCTAGAGAAAATGGACAGCTCCACCAGTCCAGACAGCATATAGATGGATCATATTTCCTTATCCATTCCACCAATCTGTATCTTTTGATTGGAGAGTTTAATCCATTAACATTCAGTGTTATTATTCTCAAGGAATTACTTACATTAGCCATATTACCTTTAGGTTTATGTATGCCATAAATTGTTTTATTTATTTATCTTTTTAGTTATTCTTACACTCTTCTACTCGCTCCTATTTTTTTCCCTTTCAACCTGCAGTACCCTCTTTATTATTTCTTGAAGTTTGGGTATTTTATTGACAAATTATTATTAATTTCTGTTTATATTTGAATATTTTGAATGCTCCCTCATTTTTGAATGCCAGCTTTACTGGATAGAGAATTCTTTCTGGAAGTACTTTTCTTTTAGCACTTTATGTCACATCACTGCCTTCTTGCCTCCATGCTTTCAGATGAGAAATCAGCACTTGTTCTTATTGACCTTCCCTTCTATGTGATGGATCTATTTTCTCTTGCTGCTTTCAGTATTTTCTTTGTCCTGAACATTGGACACTTTGACAAGTATATGTCTTGGGGTAGGCCTGTTAGGATTTATATCGTTTGGGGTGTTCTGTGGTTCCTGGACATGTACATCCACGTCCATTAATAGACTTGGGAAATTTTCAGCCATTATTTCCTCCAACACTCCTTCTACCCCATTTCCTTTCTCTTCTCCTTCTGGGATGCTTATAATGTGTATGTTTCTGTGTTTCATGTTGTCATTCAAATCCCTAATACCCTGATGAAGTTTTTCTCTCTTTTTATCTGTCTGTTCTACTATTTATGTGATTTAAGATGTACTGTTTTCCACATCACTAATTCTTTCCTATGCCTGTTCAAATCTGTTGGTATGTGCTTCCAGTGTATTTTTTATTTCTTGCATTGTGCCATTAATCACCATCATATCTGTTATCTTTTTATGTATATTTACAATTTCTTCAGTATGTTATCCCAGTGTCTTTTTTTTTTTTTTTTTTTATTATGGGTAAAAATCAAAATTCTCACAATACATACAAACATTTGTAAAATGATATATAAATATATATGCATATATGTGTATTTGCTTACAAAAATGTTATTTATATATATATATATACATATATTTTAAGAGGTGCTTAGATTACCTAAAATATTACACGGAACCCACTGGGATTCCCATGTTGCCCACCTCCCACACCTCCTTAATCTTTTTCTTCATTTCATTAAGTTGATTCATGACATTCTTTTGACATCTCTGATTAGTTGTTCCATGTTTAGTATATCCTCCTTTTTTTCTAGTTTGTTCATTTGACTGGGCCATGTCTCCCTGTTTCTTAGAATGGCTTGTAATTTTTTTGTTTCTGTCAAATTATCTGTTTGTCTTGGTGGGTTAATTCAGTTGGTTAGCTTCTCTTTCTACTCTAGGGTTTTATTTTGTTGCTGTTTTTGTGTGTGTTGTAAGGTTTTACTTTGACACTTATTCCATGTATTCTATTTCCTTACTGTTGTCTATGTTCCCTTGGGAAAAAAAGAATTAGTACCAAGGAAATGGACAGAGATAAGAAGAGAAAAAGAATAATAGTAATAATAATAATAAAAGTTAGAAGAGGAACCATACAAGACCTAGAAAAATAAATAATTAACATGTTTAAAAATCATAAAAAGTACAGAATAAGAATAAAAAAGTTGGGAAGCAGCTGTGGCTCAATCAGTAGGGCTCCCGTTTGCCATATGGGAGGCCCCGGGTTCGGTTCGGCAAGCCCGCCCGCACGGCGTGGTTAGCTGACCCGGCGAGCACAAGCAGCAAGGGGAGGATAAATGAATAAATAAAAATCTTTAAAAAAATAAAAATAAAAAAATAAAAAAAAAGAATAAAAAAGTGGAATAGAAAAATTGAAATGAGAAACAATATAGAGAAAATTTTATAGAATGATTGAAAATGCCAGAATGAGGAGAAGAGAGGAAAAGAAAAAATAGAAAAAGGAAAGAAAATAGAAAAAAGAGAGAAATAAAAACAAAAAAATGAAGTCAAACAAAAAGAGATGGAATGAAAGAAAAACAACAGAAAACAGAAGTTAGAAAAATGAAGGGAAGAAAAGAAATAGTTTAGGTAGGAAAAAAAATCGGTTAAAGAAAAAAAGGTGTGAAACAAAAAGGTGTGGAGAGAAAGGGGAAACACAGCAAACAAGAAATAAAACAGCAGCAGCAATAACAACAAAAACAACCAAGGAAAACAGGCTTCCCTCTTAGAATCCTAAGGAACTTCTCATGATGCCTGTGTTCATCAATCACCTTGCAGCCTGCCCTCTGCCAGAAATGTACTGGGTTTTAGGGAGTAAAATAAGGAAGGAAAAAAAGGGAAAAAGAAGGGGAAACTTAGAAAAAAAATAACAGATCCAAGAAAGCCTAAAATAAAAAGAATGTCTATATATTCCCTGTCCTAAGGCATCACCTGGATGCCTGATAACTTTGTGGATCACTTCTCTACTTCTCTAAGGAGACCAGGGAATCAAATCATGGGCCTAGTATCTACAGATCAGGATTTCCTTCACTGTCTCCTTAGGTTAATCAGCCTTCAGAAAGCTATCTGCCTGTTTTCCCCCAGGTGTTTCAGTCTACAGTTTTCTAGAGTCCTACTGATTGGGCACCTGTTCTGCCCCCTCTCTAATCTAGTTCCTCTCTTTTCCCAGGTGGCTGGGCATGACGGCCTGCCTGAGCAGATACTGCTCTGCTCTCTCCAAAAGGTCGGAGTCCCTTCTAAGATTCAAAGGGGACTCAGCTGGCCAAACTCACCACAAAGAAACCACTGTCCACACTCTGTCAGACCTTCCTTCTTCCCAGGGAATACCCTTTCCCAGTTTGTTGGCAGGGGCTCCATAAAGGCTACTTGCCCTGAGGGCAGGGCATATGTGCAGTTTCCAGCCACAGGGGCAAGGATACACGATTTTCCTCTGGCTTCTTTATATTTCCAGTACCCTCCTAGATGACTTAGAGCACCTTCCCATTCTATATATATCCAAAGCAGCTCCTTTAGATAGGTCCTTACCTTCTGTCTGTTTTTTTTGTGTGTTGTGTTGTGTGTGTGTGTGTGGGGGGGTAAGGTCAGACTCTGCCTATCTACTTTGGTACCATTTTCCTAGAAGTCTAAACCCATGATTTTCAGCTAAAGAGACTCAAATCAAGAAAATTTCAGTAACTGATCAGAATCAGTAAATCATAGTGTTGCTATTAGAATCCAGATGTCCTGATTCTCACGGTTTGGTGCTGCATCTCCAGAGTAAGAGTAGGGATGGTTGGGGGAGAGTGTCATAGAGCTCAGCAGTGAGAAGAACTGCTGTAAATCTTCATCTCAGTTGAGAAGAATATGGAAGGTGAGAGATTATGAGATCACCTAGACTGTCTTTATGAATACTAAGGTATATCTTGCATTAACATGTGGTACAGCATTCTCAATTTCAAATCATTTCAAAATAATTTCCTTTACTTTTAGCCAAATGTAAATTTCTTAAGTCAAGCTTGTTCTCTGGGTCTTGTTGGGTTTTGAATCCACACAAAAAATTTAGAAAATTTCATCCTGAATTCTGAGGGAATATGCTACTTTGATCACGATTTTAGTAAAAGTAAAAGGTTAATATGAAAATTATATATTCAGTTTAGATGAATTATCATTAAACAAATAATATTTTCAAGGCTATATTTCTAAATTTGTCAAATAATCAAAATCATAAATGATGAAATGAAGAAGTAGTAGGCATCTATACAAATTAAGGTTGGAGCAGTGGTAATAAAGAAAGAAGTAAAAATGTGAAGGAGTGAAAAATAAAACTGAATTGTAATTATTTGGATTCCAATTGCAGTTCTATAGGAATTAACAAAAAGAAAACCAATTATCTAAAATTTTATAACATTAAGATGTTTGATACTGTATCCCTATATTTATCTGACTTACTTTAATTTCTACTATTTATGTTTGATGGAGAAGTTCAAATATAAAAAATAGTGCCAATGTTCTCTGAGAATTCAACCATCCATTTTAAGTATAGACACTATGAAAAAATTATTCACACCAATTTTATTAAGCTTCATCTTTCCTATACATCAAAGCATTTAAACAAGGAACTCAGTATATGGAATTAACTTTTTCTCCTTACATAAGATTTGTGAAACTTGAACTTAGTCATGCTTCTTTATGCCTCATATTTCTCATCCATACAATTCAGGTATCTTTACATAATTCAGATATACAATGAGTAATTCAAGATGAATTATGAAATACCACTCTGTCATATGTGGTTCATAACTAGATGTTAACTTCTTTTTACTTTATTTCTTATTTGAGTGAGGAGTTTAGTATATTCTCTGCTTGTCACACACATATACATAGCAAAGTCCAAGGAAGACAAAATGAAAGAACAATTTTATCATCACATATATTTACTTAGAGTAATCGGGATAAATTTCAATTTTGAGTATCATGCAGCAAAAATAAATAAAATTGCCCTTATGATTGTTTGGTTTTCTTAGGGCATTTATAATTCTAATTACCAAGAGTAATGCATACAAATTCTGAATAACCTTTGGATTGTGATATATATATATATAAAAAATTGCTCTTACATTTAATATAGAATTTCCACCTACATTAAAATTTTCTTTTAGTGATAACAAAAAGTGGCATGTCATAAACTTACCTCAGTTGACTCAGATGAATCTAGTCTATTTTAAGATGGCAGGTGTTTCAGTTTGCTACAGCTCCTGGGAGCAATATACCAGAAATGGGTTAATTTTTATAATAGGAATTTATTTGTGTAAAATCTTACAGTTCTAAGGCTGTGAAAATGTCTAAATCAAGGCATCATCAGAGAAGTTTACCCAGAGGTTGGCTGCTGGATCCCGGAATCCTGCCACACGGCAGTTTAGATTATTTATGAATCCCAAAAAGAGCAATAATGATTGTGAACTGATCTGTTCCTCTGGGTGTGATACCCTTTGATTGTATTATATTCAGCTGAGATGTCTTTGATTAAATTATTTTAAGATTAGGGCTTTGATTTGACCAAGTCAGTAGCATGTGACTCAGGGTTGCGTCCCTACACCTTTGGTGGGCTATATAAATAGAAACTCACTCAAGAAGACACACAAAAGAAGATACACATTGGAAGGGAAAGAGAGATCCATAGACACAGCAGAGGAAAGAACTTGGATCCTGCTGCCTGAGAAGAGAGATGAGCCATTTGCCTGATAGATTGCAGCACTGAGAAAACCCAGAAAGGAATAAACCCTGTGCCAGCCTGTAGTTGAGAAAGAGAGAAAGGGTGAACCCTCACAGAGATTGGCAGCTGGCTTGATTCAACAGGTGGTAACAGACTTTGGTGAGAAAGTACCTCTTATGTTACCTTGGGTTGGACTCTTTATGGTCTTGTAACTGCAGGCTTTACTCCAAATAAATACCCTTTATAAAGGGTACTTTGCATCAGCACCCCTATGGCTGACTAATACAGCAAGGCAAAATGGCAGGCCTTCAGTCTTTCACTGCTTTCTCCTCCAGGCTCACTTTCTCTTTCAGCTCCTGGCTGCTCTGTAGGCCTAGCCCCTTAGAGGCCCCATTGCTTTAGCTTCTCTGCTGATTCCAGCCTCCAGCCTCTCTCAATCTCTTGAAATTTCTCTGTCTTTCTGCAGCTGTAGGCTATCCTGAGGTCTTCTTTCACACGGCAGGGTAAAATGTCAGATTCCTTCTCTGTGTTTCTGCTTTCAGTTCTCAGTTTATATAAGACTCCAGAAAGAGGGTGGAGACCTGGGTCATGCCTCACTGATATAGCCCAATGAAAGGCACTAAAGCAATCTAATTAAAGGTGATCTAATGAAAGGGTCCCTTCACTGAATCTAACCATAAGGTCCCACACCCACAGGAAGGGTTTAGCTTAAGAACAAAACTTTCTGAGATGCACAAAAGACTCAAACCAGGACAGCAGATTTCTCAAACGTTTTTCATTGTTTATCATTGGAGACTTTAGAGTATAAAGGAATGTGGAGGAAAATATTGAAGCACCAGAATGGGACTCAAAGTTCATTGCAACTTGAAGATTTCATCAAAGTGAATGCAAATGTTCTTAAATGGAATTATGTTTGTGAATAATAAACAATGGAAAGAAATGTGCATTAAAACATTTATTTTATAGTAATCAATTTATTTTATGCTACAAGAGAAATTATATTCCTAACAATGAAAATAAATGGAATAATTGTCAATTGCACAAAAGCACCCTAAATTTGGGACTCTTTCCTAAATCACTATGACACGGATAATTCACTGAAAACCAAGTATGAGTGCTTTCAGATTTAATTTAGTCTGTATCAGGAAGAATTCCTCCTGATATACTCTGCAATCAGAGGGCCTAACTTCTTCATTTCAGCTGTAGGCTGGCAAAGGATTTGTCTCTCAGGGCTTCCTATCTCTGAGCTTCAAACAATCAGGCAAATGTCTTCTCTCTCCTTAGGGTCCTAGGATAAAAAATGACATTGCTCTCTCCCTTTTGTGTATCTTCTTGAGGATCCATTTATATTGGCCCATCAAGGGGGCTGGTATTCAACTGTAATCACACGTTACAGACAGGATTAAATCAAAGCCCTAATCTTAATAGGTAATATAATCAAGGGCCCCTCAACTGAATTCAATATAATCAAAAGGTTGTCACACCCAGAAAACTAGATCAGTTTACAAACATAAGATTTCTCTTTTAGGAGTTCATAAAATAATCTCATACTGCCACAGGGTCATACTCATAGAACCAGTGATTGGACCCTGAAAATACCTTTTGTAGGAGGCATGATTCAATTCCTAACACCACCCTCTGCCAATGCCCAGGAAAATACTGATCTTCTTTCTGATACTATGGATTAAATTTCATTTTCTAAAATTTTGTAAAATGGAAGGGAATAATATGAACTACTACATGGTGGTAATTTGGCTTCTTTCACTCAAATGACATATTTTGAGATTTAGTCATAGCATGCTGTTTTAATTTGCTAACAGCTGCCAAAAGCAATATGCCAGAAATGCGTTGGCTTTTAAAATGGGGATTTAATAACTTATAAGGAAACAGTGCTGAAGCTGAGAAAAATGTCCAAATCAAGGCATCAGATGATGCTTTCTCCCTGAAGACCAGCACATGGAAACATCTGCTGTTCTCTCTTTTCTCTTCCAGGTTCATTGCTTCAGTTTCTGGCTTCCTCTCTCCTAGGTTCACTTGATTTCAGCTGCTGGATTAGGGAACTATCTCTTTCAGCCTCTAAGGATTTGTGTCGTTTTCTGTATTCATCTTTCTATAAAGGACACCAGGATGAGGATTAGGACCCACCCTGGAGTATGCTTTACTAAAGTAATCTAATCAAATGGCCCTTAATGGGATCTAATCAAAAGGTCCCAATTATAATAGGTTCATACCCACAAAAATGAATTAGCTCTAATGACAGGATCTTTCCTGGTGTCCATAACAACCTCAAACTATAACACATACATATATCAATAGTTCTTTTATTTTTGAAGAATATTCTAATGCATGAAAATTCCATATTTTTTTAATCCATTCCCCAATGAAGGATTGATTTTTTGTGTCCATATTTTGGCTATCATTCATAAATATGTTAATACGCATATTATTTTCAATGCGTATCTCTTACTTGATAAACTATTTATTCAAAATATTTGTTCATTTTTTTTTTTTTGGGTGATTCATTTTTTTTCATTAGGAGGTTTGAAAGACATTTTATGCTTTGAATAGTAGATCTTTAATACTATATTATTTTCACATACTTTCCCTCTGAATGTAACTTGTTCATTCATTCTATTAAAAGTCTCAGTCTTATTGCAAGAGTTTTCATTTTGATAAAGTTCAATCAATCATTTTATTTTAAAGTATCAATCTTTCATATCATTTCTACAAAATATTTATTAATCCAAGGTCACAGATTTTTTCCCTGTTTTTTTCTTAAATAATTTACTTTTTATTTTGCATAAGCATCTATAATACTTTTTGAATGAATTTTTGTTTAAATCCTTAACTATAAAACAAAGCTAATTTTCTGTGCATATGAATGTCTAATTGTTCCACCACCATTTGTTGAAAAGACTGTCTTTTCTCCAGTGAGTTGTGTATAGTTCTTTGCATAGATTTAGTTGACAAATTTGTGTGCATCAAATTCTGGACTCTTTAGACTAATCTATTGGTCTTGTTGTCCATCTTTATGAAAATACCACAGTGGTTTGATTACTGTAGCTTTATAACATGCCTTGAAATCAGGCAGTGTAATTTCTCCAAACTTGTTCCTTTACAAATTTATGTAAACTGATCTAGATTATTTGTGTTTCCATATAAATATTAGAATTAGATTCCAATTTCTGGGGAAAATAAAATACCTGCTTAGATATTTGGTATCATTGCATTGAATCTAAGGATTAGTTTAAGTATTAGCATCTTAATAAGGTTGATTCATTTTCTCTTTGATCTTTGAGTGCAGAATTTCACTCCATTAACTATGATAGTCTTTAGTTTCTCTTGGCAGGGTTATTTAGTTTTTAGAGTATATGTTCAGTAAATATTTTGCCACATTTATCCTTAAGTATTTCATATTTTTATACCTTTTGAATGACCTTTAATATTCAGTTTCTGGTTTTCTGTTACTAGAACAAAAATTAAAATTTTTAAAAATAAAAATATATTGAATTACATCATTTATATATGAACACATGTTAACAATAAATGTATAGTAAACGTTGTGAATTTACAAAGGAAATATGCCTATCATCATGCAAGGTTCCCTTACCATATACCTTGCATTATGTAACATGTGTTACAAACTATGAAAGAGCATCAACAAAATATTACTAGTAAACATAGCCCATATATTATATTTGGTATAAAAAATTACAATTTTTATATATTGATCTTTGTCTGAAACTCTGCTCAACTTCTTTAACAAGAAAGTCACCCAGATTGAAAAAGAAAAACTAAAATCTTGCCTGTATTTACAGATGTAACTATTGTCTATAGAAAATCCTAACAAATATAAGGATAAGCTACAATATTTAATAAGTATCAGAGAAATACTGACGTAATAGAGTGAGTTCAGATGTATTCTTTTCTGATCTTTTTTTTCTGGAAGTATTTTGTAGAATTAGTATTGTTTCTTCTTTAATACTTGGTAAAATTCACTAATGAAGCTATATAGACAGTAGCTTTCTTCATGGGAAGATTTGAAACAACAAATTCAATTTTTAACTTGATCTACTAAGATTACTATTATTTTTAATGAGCTTTGATTAATTAAATCATTCAATGACTTTGTCTATTCTATGTTGTTAAATTAATTGTCCTTAATGTGTTCATAATATTCTCTTATTTTCCTTTTAAAATGTGTCAAATGTTTAAGGATATCATTTTTATCAATAAAAAATATATTTGATAATCAGTGATCATGGTATTGAGATACAAGAAAATAAAAACAAATTAAGTTCAAATAGTATAGAAATAAAGATAAAATAAAAATAAGAATTCAATGGTGTAACTAACAGTTCTAAATAGAGAATATTAACAAAGAAAAGTTTGTTCATTGGAAGGATTAGCAAAAATCAGAACACTTCAGCATAAACAATTTTAAAAAGTGCATCTGGTGACCAGATATCCTCAGAAACATTCTCGTTTTTGGTTTTGCATACGTTGGCAGTTTGTGATATCTGGTTGAGACCTATATAACAGTAATTTCCTTAATCAATCCTTGACTCCATTTTAAATCTCTTATCCATAGTAACTCCATTTTATTTTGTCTTTTTCTCAGGGCTTAATATATAACTTCATATATTTTCTACCAATAATATTCTTTATTACCTACATCCTTTTTCTTTGCATGCATTTATTTTGCAACAAAATGCTTTTGTTTCAAAGCATTCTCTCTAATGGGATAGGTATTTTCCCTGACCCCTCCTCAATATCTAAAAGACTCCCATACAACACACACATCATGCACAATTACACACACACACACATGCACACACCACATTTCTTTACTTAAAAATATGAAATACTCCTTTACTTTAAAAAAATGGTACACTAAACCAAGACAAAGAGAACTATAATTAAATCAGTTAGAGCTAATTTCCTTTGGAATGAGCAGAATAAATATCCTTATAATCCAGAGACTTCCATGGCTCCAAGGAGAAAAAAAATGTTTTTTCATTTGGCCCCAGGATGTGCAAAATACAAAAAAAAATTTAAAAATTAAAAAATGTTCCTGGCACTAAAGACAAACATACAGACTCTATGCAATTTACTTGATCTTGCACTGGCTTTGAGATGGGAATAACTCAATCAGGGAAGTTCTGTGCAAAAGCAATGCAATCTTTCAGTTGAGGAAAGGAAAGTGACTCAGCAGGGAAAAGTGTCTAGAGAAATATGAACCAAAGTACAGAGCTGAGAATGTGTTATGTGATTTATAAGATATGGGGGTAAGAGCTAATTGGAATGGTAATAACATCTTGATGCAGAAAATTAATCGCTAAAAGGGCAATAAAATTTGGGTGATAATTTTCTGGATTTCACCCTTTTCCAAAGAGGCACTTGGAGGCATATACTAAAGTTTCCACCCCGTCAGATGCCATTTATTTCTTAATTTATGCATGATTGTTAATGATATATAGGGAGGCTGGGCAAATGTGAGAAGGGTGGCAAAAGATCTGGGCAAAAGATCAATATATATTTTATTTGTATGCCAACAAATAAAATCCCAAGATAGTATCAGTATATTTCAAACAAGATTTTATTAATATGATATTGTTATAACCCAGGAGATCGACCACACTCAGACTTAACCACTTTTATGAAGTTTATTGAGCTAAGCCTGCGGGCGTCTGCAGCACCTCTCATGCAGGAGAGAACTGCAGCCCCCAGGTTTTAAAATGGCTCCTTTTTATAGGGGGTTGCTGTCGCAGTTTGCAAGCAAGCAGGATAAACAGAAGCGGATTTTGGCAGTTAGCTAGCGTTTGCACAGAATGCCCTGATAGCCTGGGGCACAGCTGCAGGGTTGAGATGTCCTTGCAGGATTGTTCAAAGGAGGGGAGGTTGTATGCTTGTCTGTCCTTGCGAGATTGTTCAAGGGAGGGGAGGTTGTGTGCTTTTCAGATAAGACACTTAGGAGACAGTGGGAAACTTTTCTTTTCTACGTTACTTTGGTTGCCATGAAGGCCTATGGGTAGGCTAATTTAGGGTTCAACAATATTTTTTCCTAATTAAATTGCTTGGAAAAAGAAAGACACACAGAAGAAAGAAAAAATAATCAAATCATTTTCTAACTCAGTCAAATTAGTTAAACACACCTTATCCTTGTCCTTGTTCTCACTCCCAGCAGGTAGAATATAGGTAGAGATACAGGGCACATAAAACCAAACTACGCAAACATCTCCCACAAGTGTGGCCCACCACCCTCAATGAACTTACACATCCTAATTGTAATATTTTGGGTAATCTAAGCACCTCTTAAAATATATGTATATATATATATAAATAACATTTTTGTAAGCAAATACACATATATGCATATATATTTATATATCATTTTGCAAATGTTTGTATGTATTGTGAGAATTTTGATTTTTACCCATAATAAAAAAAAAAGGGGAAAAAAAACAAAACAAAACAAAACAAACTACAACCATAATGTGAGAGCAACAGGTTGAGGAAGCTTTGCTTCACCCTGCAGAGGTGTGTGTTCTAAGGTTGTAGAGTATGAGTATTTTAGAAGCCACCAGGACAAGAAAAAGTAAAACCCCCAACATTCCTGAATTGTCAGTAACTAAGATATAAACAACATGCATATTTTTGAAGACCAGTTTCAAAAGAGGCTTCATATCAAACATGTACTTGATTGATCTGACTAGGGCCACAGAAAGGTAATTTGAGGATGATGAGCAGTAGCACAATAGAGTGCCAGAAGGTCAAAACCCAAGACACGATTTCAAACACATTTCACTTCAGTGAGTTCATGATCACCTTGTAGTGCGGGGGTTTGACAATGGCAACAAAAGCCATGGACACCAAGAATAATATTTCCATGCCTGCCAGGAAGAGATCACTGAAGATCTTGGTCATACAGTTGTTATAGGAAATTATTTTTGTCTCTGCAGCTAAGTCTCTGATTAGCCTGGGAACAACGGAGGTGAATAAGAGGTCAATGAGGGAAAGGTGGCAGAGAACCTAGTACATTGGTTGTTCAGTTAGATGGTTGCAGGCGATGGTGAGGGAGATGAGGAAGTTCCCCATTAAGACTGCCAAGAAAAGGGCAGGAACAAGAATCAAAACAGTATCTCTGTCAGCCTAGTCTCCAATAGCCCCAAGAAGACAAATTCAGTGACATTGTTCTGATATTCCATGAGTGTAAGGTGAGTGCAGAATCCATGCAAGAAACTTAATTTATATGAAGTAATATATAACTTAATATTAAACATTTAATGGCATTTTAAGCTTTAATATGATTTATAAATTGAAAAAAATGATGCAAGTCGGGAAGCGGCTGTGGCTCAATCAGTAGGGCTCCCGTTTACCATATGGGAGGCCCCGGGATCAGTTCCCGGGGCCTCCTGGTGAAGGCAAGCCCGCCCGCACGGCGTGGTTAGCTGACCCAGCGAGCACAAGCAGCAAGGGGGGGATAAATGAATAAATAAATACAATCTTTAAAAAAAAAAAAAAGATGCAAGTCATGGTAGGTTTATTATAGGTTTTAATCATTTAAAAATATTTTTAAATTAGAGCATTACTTTCATATCAAATGACATTTAAAGAGAGTGTATTTTATAAATATTTTACTTAATCCCCAAAACAACCCAATGAAGTAAATAAGTTCTATTTTTATAGTCATTTTATATCTGGGGAATTAGAGTAATATGAGGCCTTAATTAATTATGCCAAATAATTAAGATACAAAGTAGCAGACCTAAGATATGAATCTTTACCTGATGCCAGATTCCATGCTTTTCACTGCCATGCTATGTTATCCACAGGCAAAATGCTTTCCAGCTGTTTTCTATCCCTGTAAAATAAATGGGGTGTTTTACCCATCTCTTCCACTAACTACCTGTATAAATTTATGCAACTCCTGCTTTTTTAATGCTATATATAATTTTAAGCTGTATATAACTGATCTGTGAAGACCCAATCTCACCCTAGAATTCCACATACCCAGTGAAACTATATATTTATTTTTGAAATTAAGAAAAAAAATCAAAGCTTTTAATGAGGTCAGAAATATACCCTGTTTTAGTTGCTAATAATTTCAGTGACTCTACTTCTTATCATATATTGTGCAGGTTCAGCACCTTGACTAGCTAACACTAGGGAATTAAAGGCAGCAATAAATGGGTCTCTGAATATAGGAATACAGGATGTTATTATATAAAAACCTCCCTTTTCTAGTAATTATGTTAAAGGCACATTTTAGAGCCTGTTGTTAGAGACACTTTAGAAAGCAAATTGTTTTCTGCCCACCATGTTGAATGAATTAATGAGGTGAAAGAATTGCCTTCTTCTTAGAACACACATTTAGAAAACTGCAGACGTTCAGATGTAGTATACCTGGAAGGACTAGTGTGTTGAAACCATCACTTTTACTTATAAACAAATGCCCTCATAATCAAAATCAGGTTGTACCTGTAAGACTGTTACTTAGAATGAGCTGTTGTTGTGGTGGTGATGGTGGTTTTACAGTAAGGGAACAATAATCTGATGTAGTATACAGGTGTTAGGCTAAGGACCAGAGGGATGACCATGCTATCTTAGACACCTAATAATTTCTATGTTGCTAGCATTAATCACCTCATTTTAGCTGAGATTTCTTATTCAATTATCAAGTAGAACCAATGATACTGGATCACTTTCACTTCTGTCAAGAGCAAGAATAGTGAAGTTTATATGAAGAATAAAAAGATCTTACAATTCTAACTTCAGCATTTTCACATGTGAATTGCTTTTCCCAGAGTTTTCTTTCCTGACATAAGGGGATGGGTGGAAGAACTTAGGTTAGTCAAAAATTAAGTATAAGAAAAAACTAAAAAACATGGGTATTTGTATAAATTTATTCTGGGGGCCAAAACAGTTTAGAAAAGCATTTCCTCATAAATTGAGAATATTTAAACCTGTCCTCTGTGTGTCAAATAATCTGTTGAGCTAAGAACATAAAGGTATGTGGGAATAAATTTGTAATAAAATTATTATTACAAATAATAATTGTAAAATATGTAGAGAACTAAAATTGTGGAAAGCTAAATTATTGATTTAGAATATTTCCCTAATATTTGTTGCAAGCAATAAATTTTAAGAAAGAGACATTTATACAGAAAAAAATGCATTTAAAGTAGAAGTAAAAAATAAACAATAAAATTATCTTAAGTATATTTGGAAAGTAAAAGTATATCCCACCAAATCTCTTATTTAAGAAATAAACAATACTAGAAAATGTTTTAAATGCCTATAATTGAACGATAATCAACTTGTTCCAGTTCTGACATACAAACAGCTTGAAAATCATCACTGCCACCTTCACAAAAGAAAATAAAGGTGTAAAACTGAATATCAAACAATCTTAGATCCTTCAGAGACTTGAGATCAAAGAGAATTGAGAGAGAGGCAAACACAAAGAATCACAGTTTAAAAGAGAGGAAAATAAATTGCCCTTGAACTTAAACTGAAATTATATACACCACTTCAGGTTCAGACTACAAAGCCTTTTCTGAAAAGTGTTCTCTTTTATAACAAGTGTCTGACGCCTCATCAAGAAATGTTAGCCCACCCGTGCGATAAACACACAGACATACGCAATATAAACACCTAGGGAAACATAATATAGAGACTTTTCTTTATTCATATTCATATCACATATTCCTTGGACAAGTAGTACTTAAAACCTTATCAAATATAACTATGAGTAAGTAACTAGTCAGAGTTATTATACTTTGGAATAGAGGAAAAACATCAAAGGAGATCCTGCCATTAAAGGCAAATATTGCTACTTTTTGGTTTTTCTTGGATCTCACACAGGCTGTGGGTCAAGGGAAAATCAGTCAGGAAAGGGCTGTGTGGAAGTAAAACAATCATTCTGTTGACAAATGACAAGTACCTGGCACAGGGAGAAAAGTCTGTAGAAAAGGGAACCAAGGCACAAAGAGAGATTGGTTCATCTGTTCTTGTGCTTAAACGTGGGAGTCAGCATTAATTGAGAAAGTAGTATTTCCTGGATGTAGAAAATAAACAACTAAGGGTGATAGTCTCCTATATTTCATTTCCTCCTTGATTTACACTCAGTGATATTTGTCTCTTTACATGTCACTTATTTAATTATTAATGCATAATTGTTAGTGCCATAGGAAATGTTCACACATGAGAAAATTTTGCTCTTCAATACAAAAAGAAGCTGTTACATTTGAATACTTGTTAGAATTTTATTTAATGAAAGATACATGATGCTATACCATGAGTTTATTAAATATGAAGATTTTCTTTTTCTCTTTCTTAATGAAATACAGTCTGGTTATAAAATGTTTCATGATCCAAACTTTTCCCTCAAGAATTTAGACTCTGACATATTGTCTTATGATGGTTTACCAAAGAGTAGTTAAATCTGGCAGCAGTTTTTATCCATTATTAGTAACCTGACAAAATAATAATTTGGCCAATTCTGTTCAACTGAAAAAGCCATATTTAAATTTATCTCTATCATTATTTCTTCCTCTTATTCATCCTTCTTTGTGCATTACCTCCAGAATGAAAGTAACTCTTGTACTGCTTATATGTATTCTGAATCTCTTTCTGTGTTTTAATTACTTTCCTTTTCATATAATCTTCTAATCTGTGCCCTTCTTCCTTTATATAAATGCTCAGTGTCCTAAGAGATAAATTTTTAGGAATGGCATTTTATCAAATTTTCTTTTGCTTTTTCAGGAATTATTTTCCTGAAGTTTCATCTATGGGATAGTTACAAGATGATTTGCTTTATCTATTGTATCACAATGGTTTTGCTTGCTTTGTTTTTAGAACATATCTTTGTTTTTAGAACATATCTCCTTATTTTGTTTTCATATTAATATGAATATCTTAGTTTCTGGAACAAATTATTATCCATTTCTTTACCAATTTAGGTAGGCAGGAGTCGGTGAACACTAGTATTATATAATTCAGTTCCTTAAACTGTATGTGAAATGATTTTTAATTCTGGTCAACAGGTGGGACAATAGTAATTGTTTATTCAACCTTCTGAATTGTTGATTTTCAATATATCTTCCTTGTTACTTTTTTATGTGAATATAGGAGTTTGACCCCAGGAAAACAGTAAGTTAGAAGTATCATACTAATCCTTATTGATCAATATTGAAGGCCTATAGAGGATGGATGGATAAATAACAAATTATAAATTTAAAATTATTGACTAAACTGTAGAGTTAAAGTCTCCATTACAATAGAATGTGGTAACATGTCACCATAAAATCTTTCTAGCAATATGAATTTTTAAATAAAATATGCAGCAAATTTTTCATTAAAATTCATTCCTCAATATATCATTGCCTTAATTGCTTTAGCCTAGATGATTTCTTTGCAGCTACTCTATAAAATTTATCTTAATATCTCACAAAATTAATTAAGTTTACAAATCAATTTTGCATGGTAAAATTAGTATTGCATTCAAGATTGCATGAAATATCTAAGTCTTCATAACCTCATCCATTTTATCATGATAGCAAAAGAATAATTTCTGTGATAGTTTCTATTTTTTGATTCCACATTAATTGTGTGCTTCCTTTGAAAATAGCATTTGACACCAAAACTTTTTCATGTCATTTTTCATGTCTTTATTTCTGAGAGTATAGATTAGGTTATTGAACATAGGTGCAATTATGATGTAAAGTAGTGCAAATATTTTATCCTCAGGGTAAGTGTTAGGTGGTCTAAGATAAGGAAAGATTGAAG
This sequence comes from Tolypeutes matacus, assembly GCA_026826555.1. Classification (NCBI taxonomy): domain Eukaryota; kingdom Metazoa; phylum Chordata; class Mammalia; order Cingulata; family Chlamyphoridae; genus Tolypeutes; species Tolypeutes matacus. The sequence goes on along the minus strand of JAKSZT010054016.1, from coordinate 804,578 downwards.
GCCCAAAGAATAAGACAACACTGAGATATGAGGCACACAGGTAGACAGGGCTTTGTGAATTTTCTCAGCTGGATGATTTCTTAAAGTGAATAATATAATGACATAAGAAACAAATAAGACAACAAAGATTGCCAAGGCCACCATACCTGAGTTGACAATTACAAGGACACCTATAATGTAGGTATCAGTACTGGCAACTTTTAGCAGTGGGAAGATATCACAGACGTAGTGATCAATTAAATTTAGGCCACAAAAGTGCAACTGGATTGTCATAGACAGTTGAGGAATCGAATGAACAGCCCCTCCTGTCCAAACAGCCATGACTAGAAGATTGCGTCTTGTCCTTTTCATGATAATCATGTAGTGCAGGGGTATACAGATTGCAACGTAATGATCAAAAGCCATAGCAGTAAGAATGAAAATCTCAATACTTCCAAAGTAGTGTATGGTAAAGACTGGTAACATGCAGTTTCCATAGGAAATGGTTTTTGTCCCCACTAACAAGTCACCAGTCTGTTTGAGTGTAACATTAGAGGTATAGCAGATGTCCATACAGGATAAATGGTTGAGGAAATAGTACATGGGTTGGTTAAAAAGGAGCTGCATCAAATGGAGACAAGGATCAAGAGGTTTCCTACCAAGAGGGAAATATAACAGAATAAAAAGAGCACAAAGCAAAATATTTTTATGTCCTCATCATAAGAAAGTCCCAAAAGAAAGCATTCTGAGATGTTACTGTGTCTTTCCATGTATTTCAGTTTGGTATATATTGTTGAGTGTCTGAAATGATTTTAAAAAATCATGAATTTGGATAAAAATCTATAGTATGATCACAATAATGTAAAATTTACTACAATACTGTGTAGACACACATAGAGTATTAATATTAATATCTTTCCTTACAGAATTATGCTTTTTTTAAACATGTCTCTTTTTACTAAAATATGTGGAATTATTTTATAATGAATACAATTAGGTATTTTATTCAATTTTTGGACATTAGAAATTAAAATTCAAGACTTTTTAATCAACAAGATTATATATTTTATTCCTGTTAATTATATTATTGGGCAAAGAACAAATGTTTAATTTATCTAATAAAAATATAATTGTTTTGCATGTTTTTAAACATAATGCTTTAGCCGTAGAGTCAACTTTTTATCTTAGAGCATGAATTGGAAAACTTCCATGAATTATCTGAAAGTGATATAGAAAATACAATTATTTAACTCACCCAATTTAAAGTGTTAAAATAAATTTTTTTAAAGTGACCAAGAAAATATCAGGTACACATAACTTAGTACTTAGCAGTAATAATTAGTAATATTATTGAATATTATTAATAATTAAGGAATGATTCATTGTTCTTTTATTTATTATGTCAGACACCGATTGCTTGTTAAGAAATGATATATTCTCAAATACACATATTTATTTAAAATAGATAAAAGATAATTGTCATATAAGTAAGTTGGTGAATTACTTACACAAGATCGATCAATTAATCTAAGTCCATATTTTTTCAAACCTGTATTTTATACACTGTTGACACTAGCAGATAAGGATCTGATACTCAGTTTGGGCTGCATCTCATGCATCAGAGCAGAGCAGGATGGGGGAAGGGTGTCATGGTGAGCAGCAGTGGGAGAAACTGCTGGGAAGCGTCGTCTCAGTAGAAAAGATTATGGATTTCAACATGTTACTGGTTCACCCATTCGAATTCCTGAATATGTAAAGTTCTAACTTGCAGCTAACTTAGCTTAGAATTCTCAGGTTCCAAATAATTTTGAAATATATTGTACTTCCGTTTTTCCAAAATGTACATTCCTTAGGTAAAGATTCTGGCTTGTTCTCTAGATCATGATAATTATTAAATTCAAAAAAGCACCGAAAATCCCATCTTGTATTTCAAGGACAAGCTACTATGATCACTACTGTTAATGGAAGTAATAGGCAAATGTGAGTAGATTCCATTGAGAAGAACAATTGTCATTAAAATGTACATTTTTGAAATATTGTTAGTGAGTAAATTGCCTATAAAAGAAATGAAGTAATGAATGATGAAAGGTATGACATATTAAATAATCACTGTGCAAATGATAAAACTCTGGCAACAAATTAAAAGGAAGAAATGTTGAAGAGTGTAAAATAAACTGAGCAGTTGTGAACATTGAGCTCAGTGCTTAATCTCTTTAAAACCTCATTTTCTGTAATTATACAATTAAGAAATTATTATATAATTCAGAAATAAAAGGATTACATGAAGCACTGTGCACTATCCCAGTGTCATACATGGTTCATGCCACACGTCACATTTTTTTTTTACTTTTTTTCCCCTTTGATTGAGCAGTTTATCACTCACATAAATTCTCCTGTAAATATATATTACAAACTCCAATAAAGAAATAAGAAGGACAAAAAGAAAGCTCAACATAGAGTTAACAGTTTTCCAGTCAACTTCAATTTCTACCATTCATTAATGAAAAAAAAATTATTTTGATGATAGATCAAGTATCTTAGGACAATTGCTCACACTAATTACTAGGCTGAAATTTGTACAATCACTGTAAAAATGTAGTGAAAATATTAGTTTATTTCTTTGATAGATTGAGTAAACACTCTGCATTCTCATTTGTGTATGCTATAGCATAAGAAAAACTTATGATCTTAATGTTATGTTGCAGTTTCCATTATAAGTTCAAATTTTCTACTAGAGTTATCAGAATGTGTCATGCTTTAAACTTACCTTAGTTGACACAGATGAATCTAGTCTATTTCTTGAAGGTCGTTTGTTTGAAACATAGGAAAATCTTACTGTTGATAGCAAACATAAATGACCATATTCCAGAAAATTTCATTAACTTTAATTCTACTCTTTTTACCCAGAATTTGGATTGTATATAATGCACAAAACCTTTGCATACTAATGAAAGTATCTTATGTTCCTAGAGAAGTTATGGTTCCAAGAATGAAATTAGGTGGAATAAATGTAAATAACACATAACCACCCGAAGACATGCTTAGTGGAATTCTCTCAAAACCAAAATGTCATGAGCAATTTGCTGACCAAGAAGTATGTGTGGCCTTCAGTTTAGATTGAGGCTGCATCAGGAAGAATTGCCCCTGGGATACTTATTTTTCTAATTCACCCCATTATCTAAATCTGAAGTAAATACAGAAAATTACATTTCAGTAACTCAAACAAAACTAAGTGAACTCTCAAAAATATTTTCAAAATCTCAAAATGCCTTAGGACCTTTGACAATTTGTCAAGGAGAGTGGATTGTAAATATTCACTAAATCCATCAGGGTTTCAAGAGAAGTGGGTCTTTACTCTAGAGAAAAACAAGCTGGGACTTTTGAAGGCAGATATACCATCTTCAAACTAGCTTAAACTAAATTAAACGAAAATAATTTAAAAGACCCACAACAGCTAACCCATGTATTTACATTCTCCAAGTCATCTATTTTATGCCTGAAAGAAATTTTGTCTAGAGGAGCAGAATATAACCTTCTGTGACAATGGAAAAATTAATATCTCTTTGAAAGCTCTTAGAAATTATATTCCCAGAGGCATGTCTACTAGAATCTCACCAAATATCGCTAAGCCACTGTCCATGGCAATGTCCCTCGTGATTCTGGGCATTGTACTTTACAACTTTGACTTTGCCTGGCTCAGGTGCTGATTCTCTGGAGGCCCCAAGATGCTTTGCTCAGACCCAGAGAGGTCCAGGTAAATTATCTGATTCTGTGCTAGTCTAGCTTTCTAAACAAAGGTAATTTCCTTTATGGACTGTACATATACTCAGCATAGATGCAATCAAATTACAAATGATTCAAATCCAAGAAATACCGTCACACTAACAATCACATCAGTGCTTGCTTTATCAAATAACTGGAAACTATAACCCAGCCAAGTTGATACATGTACTTAACGATCAAACTCTATTTAACATGTCAGTCTTCAGCACTTACTAACCCCCGTGTTGTGCACAACCTTTTCTTTCTGTTGTCCATATCTTTGCAAATAATTTCTTATTATGTACTATCATTAATTTATGACCTTTGATTCTACCCTATGTTTTCTCTAAGACCCCGACTGAATGAGCACTTAATATCACCTTAATAAATATGAAGCAAAGTTGGATAAAGGTCCATAGAAAAACAGACAAATCCCCCTCACAGTGAAACAATTGAATAGACATTTTTTTAATTACTGATAAATAAAGCAGGCAAAAGTAGGGATAAAAGATAAAACAAAACTATAAAAAAGTACATATAAACATGTTCTGATATATACACAAATTTACATCCAACAATTGATAAATATATATAATTGCATACAGAAATGAATAGTTTCAAAATACTTATTAGAGCATTATAACACACTCAATAAATTTTAAGGAAAAAAACATTTACAGAACTATGTATTTAAAATAGAAGTAAACAATAAAATGATTTTATGTATATTTGAAAATTAAAAATTATATCCCACTAAATCTCTTATTTAAGAAATAAACAATACTGGAAAATGCTTTAAATGCCTATAATTGAGTCATAATGAACTTGTTTCAGTTCTGACATATAAACAGCTTGAAAATCATCAGTTCCACCCTCACAAGAAGAAAATAAAGGTCAAAAACTGAATATCAAACAATCTTAGATCCTTCAGAGAGTTGAGATCATAGAGAATTGAGAGTGATACAAAAAAATCACAGTTTATCTGAATCAGAAATCACAACTAGAATCAGACTTGAGAAGGAAAACTAAAGTTTAATTGATGAAATACTGAAGTCCAAGCATTGGCTAGCCTGGGAGACAATATTTCCAGGAGGCCAAGCCTTAGGGGCACACACATGTGAATTAACTCCAGGAGTCCTATGTGATTCCCACTCTGAATTTCAGAGAAAAATCCCTTTATGCTTCTGGCAGGAGAAGGGAAAAGTGATCATTTTTAAATAAAACCAGAGCACTCTGTTCTCATTAACAAATGTCTATCTTCTAGGGAAATTCTTATACCACAGCCTAAGCAAGATGGTTTTTCCGGAGCCTAACCTACTTGGGGTAGAGAAATACCAAACATCAACATTCTCTAGCCTCCCTATCTTGTCTAAGGGGTGAAAAAATTTGCATGAGATTTCTGTATCTCCACATCTTGAGACCCACACAATGATGAAAGAATATTGAATTTCCATCCTGGGAAGTCCTGCTACATTCTCTGATAGAGCAGCAAGAATCCCCTAAGTACATGGGCAGAGACTAGCGAAGAAGGACAGAACTTTAGGCCAGCCCTTGATAGTGATGGTTGTACTTGTGAACCTTTTCTTGTGAAATTGAAACTTAACCTAGTGTTTTATATTGCCTAAGAGTTACCTCCTGAAAGCCTCCTTGTTGCTCAAATGTGGCCTCCCTCTAAGCCAAACTCAGCATATAAATACATTACTTTCCCCTGTCATTAGGTATGACTCACAGGGATGAGGATACCTGGCACCTAGGGATAATTACCAAGTGCCAACTAGTGATGCATTTGGAAAAAGACCTTGACCAAAAGGGGGAAAAAGTAAATACAAATGAATTTTTATGGCTAATACATTTTAAAGTGAGTCCAGAGGCCTCTAGAGGTTAAGCTTATGCATGTCTCAGCAGTGTCTCTTTGACTGCCACAATAAATAGTACCTCAAATAGTGGGACTCCTGACAAGTCCAGAGACATCTAGATGCTATAGTCAGGGCAGACAATCTCAGGAATTCAGGACCCTGTCAGTGGCCCTTACTTTGGAATATATGCTCCTCAATTTAACAGAGTTAGGCCCCTTTATAGTTTCCCTGCACATGACTTTTCTGTCCCCATTATTTGAACTTATAATTAACACAATACTCATTAAATATATATTCCAGAGGCTTAAATCTCTGGTCTGTTCATATGCCAGTTAAGCGCTGAATCTCAGCAATGTTTGCAACACCTACTCTCCTGTTCATTGGACTCACCTGGGACAACTAACAAAAGACCAATGTTGGATAAGGCCCATCCCAAAAAACAGAGAGTGTCTAAAACTGCAAGCAAGACAATTCCATCCATCTGCCCCATAGGATCTAAGTCCCTTCTCAGTCAGAAACAGAGTGGGCATCACCATGACAAAATCCTCAAGACTGAGGAATGAAGAAACATAAGGAAGGAACTGCAACTGTGATCTTAAGTAGAGTTATGATTATTCTAGCAATGAAAGAACTTTTATCATTGATGTAAAGGTGGTGGCCACCATAGGTTCTTTGGGGAGGGAGAAGGAAGGACAGGTGTAACATGGAGTACTTTGGGACATTGGAATTGTCCTGCACAACATTGCAATGACAGATATAGGCCACTATACATTTTGTCAAAACATATAAAATTGTTCAGTGCAAAGAATAAACTATAATGTAAACTATAATCCATGGTTAGTGGCAATGCTTCAATATGTGTTCCTCAATTGTAATAAATGTACCACCCTAATGAAAAAAAATTGTTAATGAGGGAAAGTATGGCAGGGGCAGTGATGGGATATATGGGAATCCCCTATATATATAAATATTTTTTCAGATTTGTTTTATTTATTTATATCTCCCCACACCGTTGTTGTTTGCATTTGCTGTGCCTGTTTGTTGTTTGCTGGTATTTATTTTAGGAGCCACAGGGAACCAAACCATGTGAGAGGGAGGCACCTAATTGCTTGAGCTACCTCTGCTCCCTGCTTTGTTTGGCTTTCATTATGTTTTCCTCCTTGTGTTTCTTATTGCATCATCTTGTTGCATCAGCTCACTGTGCCAGCCCATCATGTCAGCGTTCTGTCTCGCTCATCTTCTTTAGGAGACACCGTAACCGAACCCGGGACCTCCCATGTGGTCAGTGAGAGTACAATTGTTAAAGCCATATCTGCTTCCTGTCCCCTATATTTTTGATGTAACATTTATGTAATCTAAAGCTTCTTTAAAAATAAAAAAAAAATAAAAAAAAATAACACTTTCTATGTTGGGTCTTTAATTTAGCCATTCAAGTGACAAGAGCAAGAAGTAATATTATTTGCATTACTTCTTGCATACATAATTACTAGGGATTTCTAGCATCTTTTCATGTATTATTTGCAAAGTATATGTCTTCCTTCACGAAATATCTTTTGAAAGCATTTGTCCATTTTCACTGGGTTGTGTAATCTTTTCTTATTAATATATAAAATATTTATAATCTCAATAATAGTCCTTTAATAACAATGTTTTTCAGATATTTTTCCTTGTGAATAACTTCTTTAATGAATATATTTATAGCCTCATTCTTACAGCAACACATCACTTTGGTGAAATCCATTCATGGTGACTTATCATTTATAGATCATAAAAGTTGTCCTATCTAACAACATTTCCAAGGATGTAAAGATTTTCTTCTATGTTTCATTCTAAATATTTTGTATTTTCATATTTTGTTTAGACACCTATGATGGATTTTGAAGTCATGTTTGTATATTGTGTGACATACAGATTGAAATTCATTTTCCACATGTACACATATCCATTTTTCCGGCAACATTTGGTGAAAACATTATTCTTTCTCCACAGAATTATCTACAATTCTTTGTTTATATTTAGTTGCCCATATATGTGTGACTCTATATTTGGATTTTTTTGCTATTCAAGTTTTCTACTTGTCTATGTTTATGAAAGTACCACATAGATTTGCTTAATGTAGCTTTATATTATGCCTTGAAATCAGGAAGTATAATTTTTCCAAATTTATTATTTTGTAAATTTGTGTAGGTTAAATTTGTGTATAAGTTAATAATCCATATGAACATTAGAATTAGGTTTTAAAAGTCTAAAATAAAAGTCAATTTGTGTTTCTTTGTTTGGATAGCATTGAATTGAGGGTTTAATTTTGTGGTTGTAAAAATGTATTTTTAAAATTTTGTATTGCCTCATTTATGAATATAGAATGTTGCTCCATTTATTATGGTATTTTTAAATTTTCCTTTTCAAAGTGATGTAGTTCTCAGTAGGGGTGCCTTGAACATGTTTTATCATATTTCATTAAATATTATTAGATATTAATATTAAAGTATTAAGTGTTTTATACTTTTATGTCATGTTTAAATTAAATTTCTGATTATTTGTTAAAAGTATAGTCTTTATGATCAGTTTTTGAATATTCATCTCAGATCCCCAAAAACTGCTCTCTCACTGATTTTTTTTAAAGAATCATCCCGAATGGATAGGAGAAGTAAAACTGTCTGTAATTACTGATGATATGATTGTCTAAAAAGTAAATCTGAACTTTTATATACAGAAAAGCTACTATATTTTGTGGGTATTGGAAAATTTTTGGCTTAATAGAACGAGCTAAGTAATAGTCTCTTCTGCTCCTTTTCCTGGAACTGATTGTGTAGAATTGGTATAATTTCTATATTACTGTTTGATGGAATTCACAAATGTAGATATACACTTGAGGATTCCTTGTGGGAAGATTTGAAAGAACACATCCAATTTCTTTAAGAGATATAGGAGTATTGAAATTATCTATTATTTATTTTTAATGTGCTTTGTATTTTATATCATTCAAGCAAATTTCCAATTCTAAGCTGTTGAATTTACTGCCCTTAATGTATTTATCATATGCCTTTATTTTCCTTTTAAAATCTGTACAATGTGTAATGATATCACCTCTGTCATGAAGAAATAAAATGTTTGTTAATCAGTGACCTAAGTGTCCTATTTATCAAGATATAAGAAAATAAAAGCTAATTAAATCCAAACAATGTAGAGATAAGGATATAAAAAAATTATGTAGAATTCAATGACATAAATAACAGTAATAAATACAGAATAACAACAAAGCCAAAATTTGGTTCTATGAAAGAATTAATAAAAGTCAGAAAACTTTAGAGTGATTAATCATAAGAAAGGTGAAAAAAAATTACCAATATGATGGGCCTATTATACATTGCTCTTAGTAGTATAAACTTGCAAAAATATCTTGAAATATTTTTTGAGAATTTACTGCCATAAAGTATGATCCAAATATTCTACTTCCAGGTATTTATTGAGAATACTATCAATTTGCATGGCTATCAGCAAAGTATCATGAATAAGAAGTAGTTAGAGGTTCATAACTGGTCTCAGCAGGGAAAATGAGTTTCATGAGCAAATGGTAACCCTTCAGCATGCCTTCTCTTCCTTACAATTAGTTTCAAAGAGTGGATGAGTAAACTAATCTCAAAGAGAGAAAAATAAATTACTCTTGGACTTTAACTGAAATTATATACCCACTTCAGATTCAGACACCAAATCCACTTTTGAACAGTATTTTCTTTAATGGCAAGATTCTGACCCCTCATTTAAGAAATGTTAGCCCACCCATGCCATATACACACACACACACACACACACACCCACTCAACATAAACACCTAGGGAAACATAGAGATTTTTCTTTATTCATATTCATATCACACATTCTTGGATAAGTAGTATATTAAACCAAATCAAATGTAACTATGAATATTAGTTAGAGCTAATACCTTTTGGAACAGAGGTAAAACATAAAAAGAAGAGATCCTGGCATTAAAGGCAAAAAATGCCACCTTTTTGGTTTTTCTTGGATCTCACACTGGCTGTGGGGCAGAAGAAACTAAATCAGGAAAAGGCTGTGTGGAAGTAACACAATCATTCTGTTGAGAAATGACAAGAACGTGGCACAGGAGAAAAGTCTGTAGAAATGGTAACCAAGGCACAAGGAAAGATTGGTTCAATTGTTCTTGTGCTTAAATGTGGGAATCAGCATTGCATGAGAAAGTAGTATTTCCCTGATGTATAAAATAAACAACTAAAAGCATATTATGGAAGGGTGAGTCTCCTAGATTTGATTCCCTCCTTGATTTACACTTGGGGATATATGTTAAAGCATTTGTCTCTTTACACGTCACTTATTTCATTATTAATGCATAATTGTTAGTGCCATAGGAAATGTTCACACATGAGAAATGTTATGCACTCAGTTAAAAAGAGGAGCTGCTACATTTGAATTTGTTAGAATTTTTAAATGAAATATACATGTTGTTACATTCTGACCTCATTCAATGTGAAAGTCTTATTTTTCTCTTCCTTAAATAATGAAATGCAAACAGTCTGGTAATAAAATGATCCAAACCTTTCTTTAAACTTTTAGATTTTGACATTTTGTTTTATGATGATTTTTCCAAAGAGATTTTAAATGTGGCAATAGTTTTGTTCCATTAATAATAAAATGACAATATAATTTGTCCAATTCTTTTCAACTATAAGAGCCATATTTAAGTTTATCTCCATCATTACCTATTCTTATTATTCATTCTTCTTTGTGCATTACCTCCAGAATGAGCGTAACTCTTGTACTGTCTGTACATATTCTGAATTGCTTTCTGTATTTTAATTATCTTCCTTTTCATATAATACTCTATTCTTTGCCTTTCTCCCTTAATATAAATGTTCAGTGTCCTAAGAGATAATTTTTTAGGAATGGCATTTTATCCAAATTTCTCCTGGTTTCCTCAAGAACTATTTCCCGGAAGTCTCATCTATGGGATAATTACAAGGTTATTTGCTTTATCTGTTGTATCACTATGCTTTTTGCTGGTAGTTTTCTTTATTATTGGATGACATCCTTTTTTATTCGCTTTTTTTTTTTTTCATTTACTGTAAAATCTCTTATTTCTGGAACCAATTACTAATCATTTTCTTACTAATTTTAGGTAGGTAGGGGGTCAATATTTGCATTATATAATTCATCCCCTAAGTTACATGGTAAACAATTTTCAAATCTAGTCACAGATAGGACACCAGTTATTGTATAATCAACATTCTGAATTGTTGACTTTCAGCTTAGCTTCCTATTTTTGTGGGGATTCAGGACAGTTGTCCCCACGTAAACACAGTAAGTAAGATGTATCATACTGGTTTCCTTATTGCTCAATTTTGAAGGCCTCTAGGTGATGTATGGATAAATATCAAATATATAAATTTATAGTTATTGCTTACACTATAAATTTAACTTCAGCATTTCAAATGAATGTGGTAACATGTCACCATGTAATCTTTCAAGTAGTAGGAACTTTTAATTAAAATTATCATTAAAATTTTTTCATTAAAATTCATTCATCGATATAGCGTTGCATTAATTGCGTTGACCTAGGTGGCTTCTTTGCATCTACTCTATCAAATTCATCACCATACCTCACAAAATTAATTATTTTTCCAAATCACTTTTGGATGGTAGATTTAGTATTTGATTTGTAATTGCATGAAACTTCTAGGTCTTAGTAACCTCATCAATTGCATTCATGATAGTGATAGAATAATTAATCTTTGTGGTAGTTTCTATTTTATGAACCACATTGATTGTGTGCTTCCTTTGAAAATAACATTTAACACCAAACATTTCTCATGGCATTTTTCATCTCATTTCTGAGAGTATAGATTAGGGGATTAAACATAGGAGCAATGATGGTGTAAAACACTGCAAATATTTTATCCTCAGGGTGTTAGGTGGTCTAAGGTAAGCAAAGATTAAAGGCCCAAAGAATAAGACAACCACTGTGATATGAGACCTACAGAGAGAGAGGGCTTTGCAAATTCCCTCAGTTGGATGATTTCTTAAAATGAATAATACCATGACATAAGAAACAAATAAGGCAACAAAGGTTACCAAGGCGACCATAACTGAATTGGCAACCACAAGGACACCTGTGATGTACGTATCAGTACAGGCATTTTTAGCAGTGGGAAAATATCACAGAAATAGTGATCAATTACATTTGGGCCATAAAAGGGCAAATGGATTGTCATAGACAATTGAGGAAATGAATGGACAGCCCATCCTGGCGAAGCAGCTAAGAACAGAAGTTTGCATCTTGTCCTGTTCAGGATAATCATGTAGTGCAGGGGTTTGCAGATGGCAAAGTAGTGATCGAAGGTCATGGCGGTAAGAATGAAAACCTCAATACTTCCAAAGAAGTGCATGGTAAAGACCAGTAACATGCAATTTCCATAGGAAATGGTTTTGTCCCCACTAACAATTCACCAATCAGTTTGGGTATAACAATAGAGGTATAGCAGATATACATACAGGATAAATGGCTGAAGAAATAGTACATGGGTTGGTAAAAAATGGAGCTGTATCAAATAGAGAGAAGGATCAGGAGGTTTCCTACCAATATGGAAACATAACAGAATAAAAAAAGCACAAAGGAAAATATTTGTATGTCCTTATCATAAGCAACAACTAGGTATTTTATTAAATTATTTGACCATTAGACATTAAAGTTTTAGTTTGATTAGCAAGAATACATTTTTTCCTGTTAATTATATTATTTGGAAAACAATAAATGTTTAATTTACCACAGAAAAATAAAACTGTTTTGCATATTTTAAATATATTGCTTTAGCCATAGAGCAAAATTTACATCTTCCAGCATGAACTAGAAAACTTCCATGAAAGTGAATCAGAAAATACAAATATTTAAAGCACCCAGATTAAAGTGGTAAAATTTAATTTGGTAAAGCCACCAAGAAAATAATTATCAAGCATTATTTATTAAATGTAAATAAATGATATTGGATATAAGGAAGGTTTCATTGTCCTCTCTTTTATTTATTATAACTAATACCAATTGCTTGTTAAGAAATGGTACATTGTTAATGGACAAATATACATTTTTATTTAAAATAAATTTATTTAAAAATTATTTCTATATAAGTAGGTTGTGAAATATTAAACTAGTTAACTGGATTAATCCAATAAAAGTCAGTCAGATCACAGAAATCTCAGTAATTTTTCAGATTCTGTATATTCTGTTGACACTAGCAGATAGGTATCTGATACTTAGTTCAGGGCTGCATCTCATGCATAAGAGCAGAGCAGGGTAGCATGGTGAGCAGCAGTGGGAGGAACTGCTGGGAAGCCTCATCTCAGTAGAAAAGATGATGGAATTCTATAAGTTACTGGTTCACCCAGTTGGAATTTCTGATTATTTATATAAAGTTCTAACTTTCAGCTAATTTAAATTAGAATTCACAGATTCCAAATCATTTTGAGATAATTGTACTTCAGTTTTTCCAAAATGTACATTCCTTGGGTCAAGTTTATTGCTTGTTCTCTAGATCATGATAAATATTTAATCCAAAATAGCACCTAAATTCCCAAACTACTTTGATCACTACTGTTAACAGAGGAAAAAGGCAAATGTAGTAGATTCATTGAGAAGAACAATTGTCATTAAAATGTATATTTTTGACCAAATAATTTGTTAGTAAATTACCTATAAAAGAATTGAAGCCATGAATGATGAGAGGAATAATATGTTAAACAACCACTATGTAAGGGATTAAGAACAGTGGCAACAAATAAAAAGGAAGCAATTTGAGGAGTGTAAAATAAACTGAGCAATTATGAATATTCAGCTCATTGCTTAATCTCCTTAAAACCTCATTTTCTTGAATTACAATATTAAAGAATTATTACATAATTCATATATAAATGGATTATATGAAGGAGTATGAAATACTCTGGTGTCACTTTTTTTTTTCATTTTTCTTCTTTGATTGAGTAGTTAATTGAACAACCACAGAAATTCTCCTGCAAATATATATAACTAATCCCAAAGAAGAAATAAATGGTAAAAATAAAACCAGGGAAGATGGCATTAGTGTAGGAGGGTGCACACTGCAAGCTCCCAGAGTGAGGCGGATTGTGGACAGGGTCCTGCCCGGGGGTCTGTGCTGTGCACGCGTGGAGTGAGAAGCTTGGGACATCTATCTGCGCGGATCGGCGGCGTGGACCGAACGGTGGAGATTCGTGAGTTTTGAGGCTGCCGGTGGAGGTTGGCACAGGCTGCTGAGCCCCGCGGTTAGGGAAAATAAAAATAAAACGGCCATTTGGTTTTATTTTCTGGGGATCTGGCTGCCTGGCACCCCTTGGACCTTGTGTGAACAAACGAGCTAATCAGCACCCGGTGAACTGGAGGGGGCATTTAGGTCTGGGAACGGAGCTGATCTCCCTAGCCACCCAGGGATAAGACGCGGGCCGCTGCGGAGCCAGGAGGAAGGGACACTTCCCAAAAAAGGGAGGGTTCAGTTGGAAGACAGGGAAGGGTATTTTATATTTTTAGACATTGATCTGGCTGCCTGCACTGCCCCATAGCTTAGGGGAGCAGATAAGGCGACCTGATGCAGCATCAGGCTGAGAGCAGATGCGAATCTGCACTCAAACTGATTTACTGAGCAACCAGGTGACGCTGGAGCTCCGTGCCAGAAGGGGTGGAATCCGCCATCTTTAGCACTCCTCACTGACTAACATCAGAGCTTCAGCTAACCTGGGGAGTCCAGAAAGTGGGACGTGCTTGATTAATTTCCACGGGCCCAGCTATGGTCCCTTCCGTAAGGGGGTTGGTCTAGAGGAGGAATTATTTTGGGTCCTGCATTTGGCTAAAAAAAAAAAAAAAAAAAGTGAGGTCACCTCAACAAATGAAAAATAAATTCTTTTTAATTTAGTTTAATAGCTAAAAGCTGCTTCAGGACCTGCATATAGAACCCTGTGGGGAAATTCATTGATAAACACAAGTAGGCAGGAAGGATCCACATGGACCCTAGGGGAATCATTGACCCCCCTTAGTTCTGTTTGACTGCTTGCCTGTGTGGATCTTTGGTTTCTCTCTGTTACTTTCCGGTCTATTGCTATTATTCCCATTTTCCTCCCCCTTCTTTTTCCTTCTATTTTTTTTTTAAATAGGTGCTGCCAGCTGGTTGCTTCTTTGCTGGGCTTCTTATTAAGTAATTTCCCACTCACTGTATATATTGATTCTGTATTACAAATTATCGCTTATCCTTCCTGCATGTTTCTGCCTTCTGTTTTCTGTTGTGGCTCTTAGAGATAACATTTTTTCATAGGCCCACAAATTAAGGGTGTCAATTTCTATCCCATCTATTTTGTTTTCTTCTTCTTTTTTCTTTTTTTTTTATTAGTATTAACTTTTTCCTTTCAGACCTTTCTCTACTATTTCTCTCCCTCCTCATAATTCTAGCCTTCTAAATCACTATATATATATATTCCTCCATTTGTTTTCCCAGTCCATTGTAGGAACTCCATATTTTTTCCTAGTACTCTACACTGTCTACACAAGTTAAATATTCACCTCATTAAGTCTCATTTTGCCCCTCTTCTAACTTTTATCAATATTTCTATTATCCTTCTGCCTTCCTTATATCTTTTGATTCCTCTGGCCCTAACCTTTTGCCTTCAAGGGAACATAGAAAGAAACAAGGAAATAAAATAAGAAGAAAAACTGCCAAAGAGAAAACTTAACTCACACGCAGAACCAACAGCTAAATAAAATTCTAGAGCATAGAGAAAAGCTAATCAACTGAACAAACCCGTCAAGATAATATGATGACCAGAGGGCAACAGAAAAATACAAATGAATCTGAGAAACTGGAAAGCATGGACCACTCCAGTGCACAAAATAAAGACCAGGAAGCAATGCAGTACATCAAACAACTAATCAAAGCTATCCAAACAAATACCATGGACCAACTTAAAGAACTGAAGGAAGAGATTAAGGATATAAAGAAGGCACTGGGAGAACATACTGAAGAAATAGCTAACACACCTATAAAGGTAATGGATATGATGGCGAACAAAGACACAAGTCAAGAAATGAAAAAGACGCTGGACTCACATGGCAGCAGAATTGAACAGGCAGAGGAAAGAATTAGTGATATGGAAGACAATACAGTTGAAATCAAAGAGATTGTAGAAAAGATAGACAAAAAGATAGAGAAAATCCAGTATGGTCTCAGGGAATTAACCGTTAATGCAAGACGCACGAACATATGCATTATGGGCATCCCAGAAGGAGAAGAGAAGGGAAAGGGAACAGAAGGAGTGTTGAAGGAAGTTATGGCTAAAAACTTCCCAACTGTATTGAGAGAGATGGATGTGCAGATCCAGGAAGCACAGCGCACCCCAAATAGTATAAATCCAAACAGGGCAACTCCAAGACATATACTTGTCAAACTGTCCAATGCTCAAGACAAAGAGAAAATACTCAAGGCAGCAAGAGAAAAGAGAACCATCACATACAAGGGAAGCACAATAAGATTAAGTGCTGATTTCTATCTGAAACCATGGAGGCAAGAAGACAGTGGTATGACATAGTAAAAACACTAAAAGAAAAAAATACTTCAAGCCACGAATTCTCTATCCAGCAAAATTGGCATTCAAAAATGATGGAGAGTTCAAAATATTCACAGATAAACAGCAATTAAGAGAGTATGTCAAGAAGAAACCAGCACTTCAAGAAATACTAATGGAATCTCTACAAGTTGAAAGGAAAAATCAAAGGAGAGAGAGTTGGAGGAGAGTTTAAAAACAACTGAAAACTCAAAAAGAGAAACAAAACAAAATATGACATACATTAACCCAAAGAAAAAGTGACTGAAGTAAGAAATTCGTTACGAGTAATAATATGGAATGTTAATGGATTAAATTCACCAATCAAAAGACACAGATTGGCAGAATGGATAAGAAAATATGATCCATCTATATGCTGTCTACAATAAACCCACCTTCGGCCGAGGGATTCAAGGAGGCTGAAAGTGAATGGCTGGAAAACAGTGGGTCAAAGAGGAAATTTCAAAAGAAATCAGTAACTACCTTGAAACTAATGAAAACAACAACACAACATATCAAAACATATGGGATGCAGCGAAAGCAGTCCTGAGAGGGAAGTTCATAGCCATAAATTCATATATTAAAAAAGAAGAAAGAGCTAAAATTGAAGACCTAACTGCACACTTGGAGGAATTGGAAAAACAACAACAAACTAAACCTAAAGGAAGTAGAAAACAGGAAATAACAAAGATTAGAGCAGAACTAAATGAAATAGAGAATAAGAAAGCACTGGAAACAATAAACAAAACCAAAGCTGGTTCTTCGAGAATATCAAGAAAATTGACAAACACTTAGCCAGACTAACAAAGAAAAAGAGAGAACAGATGCAAATACATAAAATAAGGAATGAGCAAGGTGATATCACTACTGACCCCACAGAAATAAAGAGTATCATAAGAGGATACTTTGAAAAATTATATGCCAAAAAGAATGACAATTTAGAGGAAATGGACAAGTTTCTAGAAACCCACAAAGAGCCGACATTGATGAAAGAAGAAATAGAGGAACTCAACAGCCCAATTACAAGTAAAGAGATAGACTCAGTCATTAAAAACCTCCCAACTAAGAAGAGTCCAGGATCAGATGGCTTCACAGCTGAATTCTACCAAACATTCCAGAAAGAGCTCATACCAATTCTACTTAAGCTCTTCCAAAAAATAGAAGTAGAAGGAATATTACCTAACTCATTCTATGATGCCAACATTACCCTAATACCAAAACCAAATAAAGATACCACAAGAAAGGAAAATTACAGACCAATTTCTCTAATGAACCTAGATGCTAAAATCCTTAACAAAATACTTGCTAATCACATTCAACAACATATCAAAAGAATTATACACCATGACCAAGTGGGTTTCATCCCAGGTATGCAAGGATGGTTCAATATAAGAAAATCAATCAATGTAATACACCACATAAACAAACTGAAATCGCATTCAACAACATATCAAAAGGATTATACACCATGACCAAGTGGGTTTCATCCCAGGTATGCAAGGATGGTTCAATATAAGAAAATCAATCAATGTAATACACCACATAAACAACTGCAAGAAAAAAATCACATGATCATCTCAATAGATGCAGAAAAAGCATTCAACGAAATACAGCACTCTTTCCTCATAAAAACAAAAGATAGGAATAGATGGAAACTTTCTGAAAATGATAAAGGGTATATATGAAAAACCCAAAGCTAACATCATTTTCAACGGTGAAATCCTAAAAGCCTTCCCTCTGAGATCGGGAACAAGACAAGGATGCCCACTATCACCACTCCTATTTAACATTGTCTTAGAAGTACTTGCACGAGCACTAAGACAAGAAAAGGACATAAAAAGCATCCGGATTGGAAAAGAAGAAGTAAAAATTTTATTATTTGCAGATGACATGATCCTATACATAGAAAGCCCTGAGAAATCGACAACAAGGCTTCTAGAACTTATAAAGGAGCTCAGTAATGTTGCAGGCTATAAGATCAATGCTCAAAAATCAGTAGCATTTCTGTACACCAATAACCAGCAAACTGAGGAGGAAATCAGGAAAAAAATACCATTTACAATAGTAAACAAAAGAATCAAATACCTAGGAATAAATTTAACTAAAGATGTAAAGGACTTATATACAGAAAACTACACAACACTGTTAAAGGAAATCAAAGAAGACTTAAATAAATGGAAAAATATTCCCTGTTCATGGATGGGAAAATTAAACATCATCAAGATGTCTATCCTACCCAAACTATTCTACAGACTTAATGCAATACCAATAAAAGTCAACACTATATTTTTTAAGGAACTGGAAAAACTAACCACAAAATATATTTGGAGAGGCAAGAGGCCCCAAATTGCCAAAGATATATTGAAAAAGAAAAATGAAGTATGAGGTATCACATTACCTGACTTTAAAACATACTATAAAGCTACAGTGATCAAAACTGCATGGTATTAGCACAAGGATAGACCTTCTGACCAATGGAACCAGATTGAGAGTTCTGATATAGATCCTTGCATATACAGTCATCTGATATTTGACAAAGCCACGAAACCCACTCAGTTGGGAGAGAGTGGCCTCTTTAATAAGTGGTGCTTGGAGAACTGGCTATCCATATCCAAAGAATGAGAGAAGAATACCATATCACACCTTATACAAAAATCAACTCAAGATGGATCAAAGATCTAAATATAAGAGCCAAAACCTTAAAAACCTTGGAAGATAATGTAGGGAAGCATCTACAGGACCTTGTAATAGGAAATGGTTTCATGAACTTCACAGCCAAAGCACGAGCAGCAAGAGAAAAAATTGATAAATGGGATCTCCTCAAAATTAAAAACTTCTGC
>JAKSZT010054016.1:396378-755515 GCA_026826555.1 Tolypeutes matacus | reverse complement strand
GATTAGTGTTATGTAGAGCTGGGGAAGGAATACTAAGTGGTGTGGAGTCTTTTTTTTTTTTTTTTTTTTGAGTAATAAATTTTGTATTAGTCAGCCAGAGGAGTGCTGATGCAAAGTACCTGAACTCTGTTGACTTTTATAAAGGATATTGATTTGGGGTAGAAACTTACAGTTACCTGGCCCTAAAGAATCCAACTCAAGGTACCATAAGAGTTTCTTTCTCACCTAAAGTCTGTTGCCACATGTTGATGCAAGATGGTGGGCAACATCTGCGAGGATTCTGCCTTCCTCTTTCTCCTAAGGCTCTGTAGTCCCAGACTACAGAGCCTTAAATTCTGGAGTCAGAAATTAATCTTTATAATAGTTGAGCTGTGAGACCTTGGACATAAACCACATGCAGCAGTTTGGTATTATTTATGAATTTCAAAAATAAACATTGGATTGTATATGTAAATTGGTCTGTTCCTCTAGGTATACATGATTGTATTGGATTCAGAGGATTCACTCTTACTTGATTAAATTATGACTAAGGCTTTGATTGGGCCACATCAGTTGGACAATAAGTCCCTGTTCCCCAATAAATACCCTTTATAAAAGACAACAGATTTCTGTTATTTTGCATCTGTACCCCTTTGGCTGACTAATACACCATCTAAAGGTCCCACTTTAATTCAAAGAAAGCCCATAGTAGGTGTTCAATGTGTGGTTATAGTTATTGCTCTTGTTATTAGGATTTCAGAGAATTATATACCATCCTTATCTGAGTTGATGATTGTGGCTAGTTAGATGTGCTATCTAGGCTCTCTGACTTTAGAGTTCAAGTTTTAACCATTGTGCTTCATTTTCTCTCTGGGAGAAGGAGCAGCAAAT
Organism: Tolypeutes matacus; assembly: GCA_026826555.1. NCBI lineage: Eukaryota > Metazoa > Chordata > Mammalia > Cingulata > Chlamyphoridae > Tolypeutes > Tolypeutes matacus. The sequence goes on along the minus strand of JAKSZT010054016.1, from coordinate 754,645 downwards.
CTGCTCATAATGGTAACTGAGTTAATGAAGTACAGGTGCTTGTTTCCCTTATCAGCTGTGGCTAGTTTTTGGTGAGGAAAGAGAGGGAAGTTGGACCTCATCAAAATTAAAGTTTTGCAGCATAACAAATAGCGGTGACTAGGGATGAATTCAGAATTGAGTAGGTAATGTTCCACATTACAAATGAGGTACTTGCATGCATTTCTAATGAACATCCAGGTATGTGTGTTACTGGAAGAAGCATGACATACATTTTAAAAAGACAAAGAAAGACAACTTACAGATTTTAAAAATTAAATACAAAGAGAGAAGGGAGGGAGGAGAAAGTGTCATCTTTTATGTTCACCAGGGAGAATTAAAATCATTATTTTAATTTTTTAATTTCCTTCCTCATGAACACATATACAACCAGATCCAATGGAATAAAGTACAACAAAATCACAATGTAGTTTTAAAGAGGTTGATCATATAAAGTTCAATTTTCACTGTCTATTAGTGAAAAAAATAGTTATTCTGATGATATATTGACTATCTTAAGGTAAAGCTTAACAAATGTCAGTAGCCTGATTTTTTTCTTGGACTACAAAAATTTAGTGGCACTCTCTGCCTAGAGGGGTCCACACCAAATCTTGGTGTGTATTTCCATATTTCTCTCCCATTTCTCAGCAAGCTCTGTCCTTTCCCCTATTTCTCAAAAAAAGTCTTTTTACTGGCCTAAAAAAAATTTAGTTAAATGATTACTTTATTTCTTCGGTACACTAAATATATAAACACAAACCTTTTTGTGTTTGCTTTAGCATAATAAGAAAACATGCTCTTTAATTAAAGTACAATTTCCAAGGAACATTCAAATTTTCAAATATACCATGTTATAAACTTACCTTAGATGAAGCAGAAAAATCTTTATTTAAATTTTAGGATGGCAGGTTGTTTGAGAGGTAGAAACATTTTCTTTATTGTTTATATGCAAATTTAAATGGGAATATGGAGGAAGGTACATAGCTACTGAATGGGACTCAATGAAATTCATTGCCAACAATGAATATTTCATTAACTTTAACTCTACTCTTTTAACTTAGAATTTGGTTTGAATAATATACAATTGAAACTAAAGTGTTTAAAGCATTTTTAGAGTAATCAAATTATAATATAATTAAAGAGAAGTTATAGTCTTAAGAATGAAATTAGATTGTCTTAACGTAATTAGCATATAAACTGTAACTAAAGGTTAAAATTAACAAATAATTACGATTATAAAATCATTACAAATATGCCTTTATAGTATAAAATAGCAAAAGTTTAATATATGAAATTACTGAAGCTAGCTAGAGTGGTCTCTCCCTTGTTTATGGTTACTCTAGACTTAACCTCACCCTGTGTATGCTTACCTTTGTGATGTTAATTCTAGATTGACTTTGCCCTTATTTATAGATTAGACTCACCTTTGGGTATGCTTTCTATTGTGATAGCAATTCTAGATTGAATTTGCCCTGTTTATGGATTCATCTCACCTTTGTGTATGCTTACTATTGGGCTGGTAACCACTTTACCCACCTCTGTTTAATATTCAGATGAAGAACTTTGTAGAGATCTTTGTTCTGTATACCCTCATCCCAAATCCTTGTGACTTATTCTGGTTTGCTACATATCTGTACCCATCCTGTTCATCACCTTAATGTTTACTAATGAAGGAAAGTGTATCGAGCTCAACCCCAATTATTCATTAGCATCCATATGTTATAAATTATTAGAATTTCTGCAGATAAGGGAGGCAGTCTTTGGGCCATCTAAGGCAACTGATCTCCTTTTTTTGTAAAAACAAATAAACTCTTTCTCTCCTTGAAACCCCAGTGTCTCAGGAATTGGCATTAAAGGTGCATCAGGAGAAAACTTGGTATGAAACACCCAAAAACATGGTTAATGGGACACTTTCCAAAATGGTGAAGTTGGGGTATGATGGATTCCTCTAGGCTCTTGGCTATGTTACACGAAATAATTTAAGAACATACTGGTTTAGTTAGACCAGTTGTTTATTGAGAAATGAGAGAAGAGAACAGGATTATGCACCTCTAGATGTGGGATTCTCTAAGCAGAGAGAGCATTTTGGTCCTGTGAGCTACCTTTATTAAGCTATTATTATTTTTTTAATATTACACGGAACCCACTGCTATTATTTAATCCTCCTCTTTCTAATGTAGTGGGAGGGATCCCAGCTGTTTGCTGTTCTGATTGGTTACCCCACCCATTGGTTCCCCAGGAGGCCAATGGTTAGACCCTTTGAGGCTATCTGGGGCTTTCCCTTGACCCCAAATGAAATCTCATTCCAATCTTGTTCAAAATGGGTTTCTTGTGTTCAGGGTCTCATGGGGTCCTTCTGGTAGCCTTCTCGGTGGCAGTCTTTCTGTCAGGGGGTTTCCAGGTGGGATTCCATGGCCATCTTTCTCTGCCACATCTTAGACTCATCTTCCCTTTTCCTAAACTCAGCTGCCTTAATGGTGGAATTGGGAATTCAATTGACCATCAAGTCTGAGTGAACTTCAGATTAGATTTAGGCTGTATCAAGAAGAATTCCCCATGAGATACTTATTCTGTTAATTTTTCTCCATTATCTAAATCTGAAATAAATGCAGGTAAGTATAAATCAGTAATTTAAACACATCTAGATTAATTTCCAAAAATATTTTGGAAACCACAAAATGTCTTAGAACCTTTTTTAACCAAGGCTTAAGAATTAATAAAAAAAAAATGATTACAAAATCATTTTATAAATGCCTTTATATTATAAAATAGAAAAGTTTAATATCTGAAATTGCTGACAGGCTGGAGTTAGCTTAAACTTGCTATTGTGATGTTCATTCTAAACAGGTCTCACCCCTGTTTATGGTTACTCTAGACTCAGCCTCACTCTTGTGTATACTTACTATTGTGACGGTAACCACTACAACCTCCTGTTTAATATCCATATGGAAACTCCTGTGACTGACCTCTATTCTGTATTTTCCTATCCCAGAAACTTCATCTCTGATAACTATTCTAACTTTGTGACTAACCCTGGTTTGGTATCCACCCCCAATCCTGTTCAGCCCCTTAATGTTTATTAATGAAGGAACCTATATCCAACTCCACCCAATTATTCAATAGCACCCTAATGTTATAACATATAAGAATTTCTGTAGATCCAGTAGCCATTTGGGCCATTAGGCCATTGTGCTCCTTTGTTTGCACAACCAAATTAACAGCAAAAGCTATCTGAGGAAGTAGCCTTGGGGATCTGTTTAAAACCTGAAATTCAGAGTCATAGATCCCGATAACAACTCTAAATTGTCACATTGCTCATCCCGGTTGGGATGGTATGAGAATTCTCTCAGATCCTAGTAACAAGAGCAACTACCATGACCACATATGGAAGACTTAGTATACGCTAAGCCACTAATTGAATTAGGAACCTTTCAGGGTTTATATGCAAGATAAAACAGTCAGACTATCATAAAGAGTTCTTACTGACTCCAGAGCATAAACTCTGGATCTCCTTAATGCACCCTGCACATCACATTCCTTGCACTTGTGAGTATATTCAAATTATTGGTGCTCTTAGTGAGTAATGGGATCTATTAGTTGTGGGGATGAAGGGTAATGTGAATAGCAGTATATTCTTGATGCAGAAAATAAATAACTAAAATACTTTATAGGTGCGGATTGTATTAGATTTTATTCTAAACCTCACTTTAACTCATACATATGGACAAATTTTTGGCACTTCAGACACCACATATTTCATTATTACTACATGGCTGTGAATGGCATAAGGGATATTTTATAAATGTAATATATATATGCAGTCAAATAAAAGAAAGAGCTTCTATCTTTTATTTCAGTTAAGTAAGCATTTATTGCCACATTACTTTGTGCCAGGTACATTGCTAATAACAAGAGAGAAAAATAAACAAACAAAAAAGACACAGTACATAATACATGGCTCAGTCAAATTGGGAAAATAGAGTTCATATAAAAGAAACATGAGTATTTTATTTGAAATAGAATAAATTTACATATAATAAGTAAAATAAGAACGGGGAGAGTCAAGGAAATCATTCTGGTTTATTGATGGGTCTGCAATATCTTTCTGAATAACAAAATACAAGAAGGAGTGTAAATTACGCAGAAGAAATGGAGCATGAAGTTTATGAAAAGGGGCATCCTAAGAGAGGGGAGAGTATAAATACACCAAGAAGTGCAAGAAACTGTGGAGTAGGTTTGGAAAAGGCAGAGGGATCCAGTGTAGCTGTTCAAATATCCTAGCAAAGGAAGAGAAATAAAGAGCATGGAGTAATAAGAAAAGAGTTTCTATTATGCCATATGCCATGGCAAAGTTACATTTGTCTTAGCCCACATACTCTTATATCTGTACAAAATATAATACTCCATATTCATAAACATTTCAAATAATGAGGCTCATCAAAATTAAACAAGTTGCCAAGACCAAGGGATTAGAAACTGACAGTCATATTAGAACAATGTTTCCTTTACTATTATCATTGTGTAAAACCATACTTTCTTCCAATGTAGTGAGATCTAATATTAGCAAGTTAAGATTTGGACTGATTTGGGAAATTTTCTAATTAAAATGTCAAAAAGTAGGTTGGATTTTATTCCATGTAAAATAGTTTGCATATAAATTTTTGATAGGGGAGTGACATGAATAGTGATGTGCTTTAGGATGATATTTATTGCATTTTTCAAATCTAAATGGTGACACCTGGAACTAGGTAGGGCCCTCTCAATGCAGATTTCTATAGGAATAATAATAATTTGATTGTTTGGCTCATATAAGTTCAAAGGTCATTTAATACTCCAAAAGAAAGCTTAATTATTTTTTCTACATTATCTCTAATGCTAACTATGCTGGATACATAGGATTTGAAGCACAAGGAATATCACTTCATTTACTTTAATTCAGGAGCATAAATTTTGCCTGGCAGTTTTAATCTCTGTATTTCTCAAAGTATAGATGAAAGGATTCAGAATGTGTGTAATCATAGTATAAAACATAGAGATTTCCTTGTCCTTGTTCTCACTCCCAGCAGGTAAAGTATAGGTATACATACAGGGCACAAAAAACAAAACTACAACCAAAATGTAAGAGCTACAGGTTAAGAGAGCTTTGCATCATCCTGCAGAGGAACTGGGTCCTAATAGTGTACAATATGTATATGTATGAGGCCATCATGAAAAGAAAGACTACAATCACAACCATCCCTGTATTTTAGCTAATCCCTGTGGTTAGCTAAAATACTAACCACATGAATATTTTTGCAGACCAGTTTCAAAAGAGGCTTCATTTCATACATATAGTTATTTCATACATCAGTTATTATTTGTGTTACTTGATATAAGGGTAATGAGGACCATGAGCAGTACCATGAGCAGAAGAAAGGTAAACTGAGGTCCATGAGCAGTAGAGCAATAGAGTGTCAAAAACCCATGCCCCAGGCCATGTCTTACACCTCTGCCGGTTCATGATGAGCATGGAGTGGAGGGCCTTGACAATGGCAACATCGCGGTCTAAAGTCATGGACACCAAGATTAATATTTCCATACCTGCCAGCAAGTGTACAGTGAGGAGCTGGGTTATAAAGTTGCTGTAGAAAATGCTTTTTCTCTCTGCAGCTAAATCTATGATTAGCCCAGGGAACAACAGCAGAGTTGAAGAAGACATTCATGAGAGAAAGGTGGCACAGAAAGTAGTACATTGGTTGTTTGATCAGATGGCTGCATGTAATCCTGAGTAAGATGATCAAGTTCTCCAAGTAGCAGACTGCCAAGTAGCAGGGCAGGAACAAGAAACACAATAATAGCTCTATCTGCTTATTCTCCCATAGCCCCAAGAAGACAAATTCAGTGACGTTGTTCTGACTTTCCAAGAGGATGAACTGAATTCAGAGAATAGAATGGAAACTTTATTTATGTGAAATAATACAAAATTAAGGTTAAAGATTAAATAGTGCATTTTAAATTTTTGAAAAGATTATAAATTTAAACATTTGACAGGTCACAGTGTTTTTATTACACACTTATTATTTTAAACAATATATAGATTTGAAAATTTTACAATGTCAAATGATATTAAATAAGAGCATATTTTACTACTGACACTTTAAAAAATAATTAACATGCATATATCTCCCATAACAACCCAGTGAATAAAAAGGTACTATATTAAAAGACATTTTTACATATGCAGAATAGAGACAAGAAAGCTTCAATTAATTACACCAAACTATGAAACTATTAAATAACAAGCCTATGAAATGATCCTGTATTTGGTGGCAGGTTCCAAGCTTTTTAAAAGTATTTTACTTTAACCACAATCCAATGAATTCCAACTGTTTTTTATCTTTGTAAAGAAAAGTGGTATTTTTCCCTCTTTTCCAATAACTACTTGCATAAAATTCAGCCAATCTTTCCTGTTCTCTATGCTACATATATTTAACCTGTCCACTTCCAGTCTCACACTAAAATTCAAAACATGCAGTGAAATTAAATGTTTATTCCTGAAATGCTAAAAAAAAAATTGAGGATTAATCATATAAGAGAAATAAACTATTTTAGTTGCTAATAACTGGTGACTTTCATACTTGTCAGATCTGGTTGAGATTCAGGATAAGGATAGTCTGGAAATAGGAAAACGAAAACAGCAATGGCTAGGTTTCTGAATATAGGAACCAGGAGATTAATATATGAAAGCTTCACCATTCTCCTATAACTATTTGGAAAGCACAATTTAGAACGGATGTTGGAGATGCTTTAGGAAGCTAATTGTTTTCTTTGTTCATGTTCAAGGAACTAAAGAGATGAAAGAATGACCTGCTTGTTTAAATACACATTTACATGAGTGTAGACATTCACATGTAGTGTATCTGAATGGAGGGAACTGATATGTTGAAATGATATGTCTTACTTATAAAAAGCATGGTGTGCATTAAAAAAAACGGTTTTCAATGTTTTCTTTTTTAACTGAGAGAACGATTTGATGTACTGTACAGATCCCTAGTATAAGGATTATGAAAATGAGCGTCAAATCTTGGATCCCCTAATAAATCCTAACTTGCCAGTGCTAGGCGCTTCATTCTGAGATTTTTTTTTTTTTTTTGCAAGTGAAACCAATGACAGTGGTTTTATTTACCTTCTGCTGTGAGCAAAATAATGAAGACCATGTAAAGCATTTAGTATAAAAGGAGTTTTGATTCTAATGTGGGTCAAGTCCAAAGAACAACCTTACTGCAAATGTGTTATTTCAGACCATTAGGTTGTATAGGAAAATGGACATGAGGATTTTCATCAGTTAACTGGATTGTATTTTGTTTTCAGTTCTACCACAAAGGAATGGGTGGAAGAACTCATGGCAGACAAATATTAAGTACAAAGAAAAATATGAGTTCTAGCATAATTTATCCTGGCTTCAAAATACACTTAACAAAATATTTCTTTATAAATTGATATTTTCCAAACCTTTATTTATTTTTTTGGTGCATGTGGAATAAGTTTCTTAGTTATAGAACATAGAAAGACCTAGGGTTAATTTCTGCAGAAAAATATTGTAGAAAATCTATGTAATTAAAAATGTAGAAAGCCAAATGCTTAGTTTTGAATAGTTCCTTAGCCTTAGTGCAAGTCTTGATATCTCTTAATGAATGGAAGCAGTCCTGCTTAACTTAAAATTATTGAGTATTAGTAGGAAACCAGAAACCTTTTCACGAAAAGGTCCTTCAAAGCATTGTTCTTAGAGTTGTTTCTAGGAACCTTTTGAAAAAGCAAATGTATCATAAAATACTTCCTGGAACCCCTGGAATAATCTTCAAATACTTTCTTTTATGGCCTTTTTCTAATTCTTCACAATTCCCCGTGTTATATGCAAATCCTTTCTTTTTCTCTCTCTCTTTCAAACATACACATACACACAGGTAGAGTATATGCTCATATACAAAGATACACAGGGTATTTGGGTGGAATTCCAAAACCACATTTTACATACCTTTCAGTTAAAGACACTCTGATGAAATATTAGGGAAAAAGTTTTCCCATCACACCAATATCCTAGAAAAAGCTATTCAAAGTCTATTCACTTATGTTTACCATGTTATATAATACTCAATAAATGTCGGAATCTTTATCATCCTATTGGATCAATGTGACAAGTGTATAAGAAGCATATTAGGATTTTCCTCATCTACATAGAATTCTGGACTTTAGGATGGATATTTGGAAGATTTTTCTAAATATTTAGTCACACCCATTTAAAACTTCAGAGTCATGTACACTGTTTTGTGATATCAGTTATTATTTGTGTTACTTGATATAAGGGTAATGGTAAGAAATAGGACAATATAACAATGCATAATCATTTTTATTTATATATAGATTTTTAATTTTGCTTTTTAATCTTTTTGTTCCTGGCTAAGGGAAAGGGAGAGTGTCATTAGAACCTAAAAGGAGTAGATTCGATTTAATCTTGGCCCTTAGTTCAGAACAAACAGTTCTCAAGGATAGATGCAAATCCCTTCTTGTTATATTTTACCTCATAATATTATTTAATTACACATTTTCATGCTTCTTTACCCCAACTAGGGACCTACTATATTCTATTTGAGAGGTCAGATTTGTATGTTTACTAACCCCCAAATACTGCACAGTCCTTGTATTTTCCTTATAATTGTCTATATCTTTTGAAAATAATCAGTTATTAATATTCATTAATGTACACACATTTACATAACCCTCTCTTTTTGAAGGATACTGGCTGATAAAACTACTTATATAGCCTGGATATGTATGTAGCAATACTGGATAAAATTAAATGAAGAAACAGGTGGAAGAATTAAATATTCTTTATCAATTATTGATGCATAAGGCTGGTGTGGCAGTTGGAAGTTTTTACATACCCCAGAAAATCTAGTCCTTAAAGATAATGCATTCCTGTGCAAGGAAACCTATTGTAGGTGAGACCATTTGATTAAATTACTTCTCTTTATGGCCTTTGACTAGATTGTGTGATTTGGGGTAGGTCTTTTTTTTAAACAACTTTATTTCAAATCCGCAAAAATAAATGAACAGAAAAAGGCAGCTCAACAAGTTATGGAAACATTACTCTTAAAATGTTTTTTTCAGGCAACTTTATCTTATCTAATTCCAACTTTTAACTTGGTTGTTCCTCTTGTTTTTGGAACAATACCCAATGAATGACACAAATCTCCTTATTAATGAAAAAAATTAACAGCAGAAAAAAATGCTTAATCATTCAAATCTCACAAAATTAAATCCCATATTCTTTTTTTAACCTTTAGAATTAATATAGTACCAGCTTTGCTTTTGCTACAAAAACATTACAATGCTGTTGTTAGCTATAGTCCATAAATTACATTAGTTATATTTTCCCCATTATCACCACATTCTTAAAACCCTGTAGAAGAACATTCCTATATTCATATTATTAACCACAATCTTCATCTACTTCCAAAATCATTGTTATGCATTCCTAATATTATCCTCCAGCTATCTTCCAAATAACATTAATTTTCCTAGACTACTCATTTCAGACACAACCACATGCATAATTGAACAGTGTTGCATTCATTATAATGTGTTACCATCAAATCCAACCATCAACATATATTTATATTTGACCTTATTAAACATTCTACATACTTCAAGCATCTTCTCCTGCTTCTCATTCCACATTCCATCTCCCACCAAGCTACATTTCATAGTCCAACTCTGTAAGGCTACTTATTATATTTAGTTCATATCAGTGAGACCATGCAGTATTCGTCCTTTGTGTCTGGCCTATTTCACTCTACATAATATCCTCAAGGTTCCCCCATGTTGTCAAGTGCTTTCCCAACTGATTCTTCCATCGTATGAATATGCCACATCTTGTTTATCCATTCATTGGTTGATGGATACTTGGGTTCTTTCCATCTTTTAGCAATTGTGAATAATGCAGCTATGAACATCAGTGTACAAATTTCTGTTCACGTCCTTCCTTTCCGTTTTTCTGAATGTATTCCTAGTAGTGGGATTGCTGGATCATATAGCAGTTCTTTAGTTTTTGAGGAACTGCCAGATTGTCTTCCATGGTGATTTGCACCATTTTGCACTCCCACCAACACTGAAGGAGTGTACCTATTTCTCCACATCCTTTCCAGCACTTGGAGTTTTCTGTTATTTTAATAATAGCCATTCTGTATAGTGTGAGATGATACCTCATTGCAGCTTTGATCTGCATTTCCCTAATAGCTAGTTATGCTGAACATCTTTTAATGTGTCTTTTGGCCATTTGTATTTCCACATCAGAACAATGTGTGTTCAATACTTTTACCCATTTTTAATGGCAATGTTTGTCACTTTGTCATTAAGTTTTGTGAGCCCTTTATATAACTTGGAGATCAATCCCTTATCAGATATATGGTTTCTGAAAATTTTTTCTCATTGAATAGGCTGCCTTTTACTTTCTTGAAAAAGACTTTTGAAGAACAAAAGTATTTAATTTTGAGACAGCCCCATTTATCTACTTTTTCTTTTGTTGCTTGTGCTTTGGGTGTGTGAGGTTCTTAATCATCTTACTGTAGTCTTATAAATGGATGAATAAGGAGACCTACATACAGAATAAAGACTGCGGAGACAGAGAGGAACCCAGAAGGTGAGAGAAAGCCTCAGTAGCTAAAAGCTGAGAAGAAGACACTTTATGCAGATGCTTAAAGCAATGAGGCACAGAAGACAGGGGAGAGATGAGCAAAGACCATGTGTGACTAACTCTCACAGTTGCAGCTCATAATCTCCTGATGATGTCTTGATTTGTATACTTTCATGTTCTCAGAATTATAAAAGTTTTTATGTAATCTAATCAATCCCTATTGTAAAAGCCAAAACATTTTTGGTATATTGCTCCTAGGAGTTTTTAACAAACTAATATATAATTTGGTACCAAGAGAGTAGATTGCAGCTGCTATGCAAATACCAAAAAATGTTAAAATGGGTAAGAGGAAGATTTGGGAGAGTTGTGAGAAGTTTGATAAAAATTGCTTAGATTGCTTTGAACAGACTCTGTGAAAATATCGATGCAATAGATATATCCAATGAGGACTTAGGCAGAAATGGTCAATGTATCATTGCAAACTGGAATACAGGCATCCCATGTATTTTAGTGGCAGAGAACTTAGCAAAATTGGCTTCTGATATTGGATAGGAGGCAGAATTTGAAAGTGCTGAGTTTGGCTATTTAGCTGAGGATATTTCCAAGCTAAATGTGGAAAATATGTCCCGTCTTCTCATTGAAGCTTTTAGTAAAATGCGAGAGGAAAGGGATAAGCTGAGAATTGAACTCCTGGGCAGAAGGAAACCAGAAATTGATGGTCTGGAAAATTCTGAGCTTCTGGAAAATGAATTTCCAGAGAGTAATTCCCCATATGAAGATTTAACTGAACATAGAACCAGTCAGTCATTTCAGTGTTAGTCTGGATTGGAAATTCAATTATTCCGGATGAATATGTGGAAAGTCTTATGTCTAATGGCTCTTACCCCTGCTTCTTGCATGTGAAACCAAGAAGATTTTTTGAGATCCACATGAGCAGAATCACTGCTAGCCTTGAATAAAAGGGACAGAAAAGGTACAGATTAAAGGAAAAAGAGCCGCAAAGGCAGAACCATGGAAGGTGGGGTCTGGAATAAAGACATCTTCTCCAGCCAAGAGAGGAACTCATGTGTGTGGAAAGGGTGAGTATGTTCTGGAGCTTGAAGAAGGTGGACCTTTAGCCCATTTGCTAAGGAAAAGTGTTGGTGCCCCAGACAATAAGTCAGTATGGAAAAAAAAAGATAGAACAACACAATTAGGTAGCATTTGTATGTATATTAAGATGCATAAAATCATACATGCAAAAATTAAAGGAAACCTATTCTTGCATGACATATATTGAATACTATATTTTAAAATATTCATTATTAGGGTATTAAAAAATATTCAATTTAAAGTGCAGATCCCTAAGCACAATAAATTTAAGGTAAAGATTATATCTATAATATATCTATAATATATATATTATATATATGGAAATTAAAATTTCACCTTGCTTAAAGACCTATTTTAATAAATAAAGTATAAGAAAAAATTTACATAAGGATAATTGATGAAAATGAATGTCTCCATTCTTATAGTAAAGAGCTTTGACATTATCACTCCCGGGCTCACAAGAAGGAAATAGCTGAAAATTGAAAATCAACATCCTTCAGAGAATTGCAGTCATTGGCAAAACACTCCCACAAAACTATGGAAATAGGTAGAAACAAAGAATCACAATTTATCTGGAGCACAATCCACAGCTTGAGTCATCCTTGGATAGGGAAAAGAAAGGGTAATTGACTAAATACTGGAGATTGATCATGGGCTAGCTTGAGAGATAAAATCTCGTGGAGCTCAGCATTGGGGATCCCCCCAGGTTTTCTAGAGTCTTACCTCCAGAACCACCATCTGATTCCACTGAATTTCAAAGAAAAATCCCATTTGCTTCCACAGGGCAAAATAGAAGTAAGCATTTTGACACAAGCCCAGGACTGTCTATTATCTTGAACAAATATCTTACCTACAAGGGATCTATTCTACTAGAACATAAGCTATGTGGAATTTTCTAGAACTGAACTACTTTGTTAGTCACAGTTTTCTTTTCCCTTCGTGTCTCTCCTAAGTGACATTAAATGACGTAGAAGATTTCTGTTGCTCCACATATTTGTAAAAGCTTCCCTGTTCAAAATTTAATTTTACCCATTTTAATGGGCGTGTAGCAGAATCAATATTTTAATTTGCAATCGGCTAATGAATATTGATCACTATGGCCCTTTCACTTTCTCATTTGCAATGTGTATATATTCTTTGATCAGGTAACTGTTCAAAATATTTATTTTTCAGTATAAATTTTTAGTATTAATTTTTCATATTAAATTTTTAGATAATTTATATATTCTGAAAGTAGTTCTTTCATAACTATATGCTTTTCAAATACTATATCCTAGTGTGTAATTTTGTTTCCATTATATAATTTTCTTATTCTTAAAGCAAAATTTTTTGTTTTCCTCAAGGTTCATTTTATAATGTCTTTTCTTGTAGGGATCATGCTCACAACTCTTTGCCTAATCATAGGCATTGGAAATTTTCTCCTAGGTTTATTTCTAAATTTTAATATTTGTATATTTTTGTAAACATCAACAATTCATTTTGAATGAATTTTTGTATAAGGTGTGAAGAATAGAATGAGTTTCAAATTCTGTATATATGAATGTCCAGTTGTTCCACCGCAATTCTTTGAAAAGATGATCCTTTCTCCATGGAATCACACAAGGTCCTTTGCTGAGATTTATTTGTACACACGTGTGATATATGTGAATCCTGTCTTGGCTCTACCATTGATCTACTGGTCCATCTTTAGGAAAATACCACACGGCTTTGGTTACTGTTGCTTTATAGTATGGAAAAAATATCAGAGTGTGTGAGTTAGACAAATAAGATCTGTTGTGCAACTGTGTGGGTTGTTCTAGATCCTTTGAATTTGCATAAAATGTTGCAATTAAGTTTTAAATGGAAAAAAGTCTTCTTGAATTTTTGAAGGTATTGTGTTGAATCTAGGCATTAATTTGGGAGGAGAGAGAGTGATATTTTTAACTTTGAGATGAATGTGGAATGTCCCTTTATTATAATGTGCTCTTTAATTTTCCTCATCAAAATGTTTTTAATGTAGCTGTCCTGGAAATGTTTTGTAATAATTAATTAAGTATTAATATTTCATTAGGTATTAAGAATTTTGATGATATTATATTGTCATTTTAAAAACTCTATGATTTTTGTTAGAAGTAAAATATTTTATTTGAATTTTTGAATATTGATCATATATTTAATAGATTTCCTTATCGAACTTATTTTTTAAAAGGTGTCTTCCAGATAGATAGGAATGTGTACAACTGCCTGTCTTTATCGGTAATATCATCGTACATGTAGAAAATGATAAAAAAAAAAAAAAGTAAAGAATAGCTATTATATTTAATAAGGATCAGAGAAATTCTGGCCTAAATAAAGAATTCAGATGTATGTATACTAATCTGTTTCTTTTTTCAGAAGAGTTTGTGCTGAGTTGGTATTATTTCTTCTTTAGTCTTGAGAGAATGCAACAATGAAGCTGTATATACAGAGTTTTTCCTTGGCTGAGGATTTGAAACTACAAATTCAGTTTCTTAAGGGATATAGGACTTTTGAGATTATACAGGCTTTACTTTCTTGAGATTTTAAAATTTATAATATTCAAGTAATTTGTCCATTCTTTAAAAGTAGTTGAATTTTTTGGCCTTAATGTGTTCATAATATTCCTTTATATATCTGTAGAATGTCTAAGGATACCTCTAACATTAAGAAATAAAAATTTGGTAATCTGTTCTGTAAATATCTTAGGTATCAAGATCAAGGAATTAAAAGCAAATAAAAGCCAAACAATATAGAGAAAAGGATTAAAAGGGGGGAAGAATCTAAAGTCATAAATATTATCTTAAATAGAGATCATCAATAAAGCTACAGTTGGAAAGATTAATAATATTCAGAAACATTTAACATGATCAATCAAGTGAAAGAGGGAAAATCATAAAATGCCTATATAATTGAAATCTTATACAAAATTAAACAAAGACATTGAAATGCTATTTGACACTTTTTTAAAAACTCAGGATAATCTATAATATAGCAATTTCACTTCTGGTGTTGATTTACAATACTACAAATTTGCATACCTAGTAGCACACTATTAATTAGATATATTGTGTTATTAGCAGGAAAAAAGTTGCATGATCTTATCCTCACATTTCTATCATGCCTGCTTTTCCTTCCAAGCAATCTTAAAGGGCATTTGAACAAATTTATATCTAGTCTTTGAATAAACTCATCCTTGACCATATCCTGAGATTGTATACCATTTCATGGTCAGATGGCAAACACTCTTCTGAACAGCATTCTCTTTGTTTGTGAAGGTCTTTCCTGTGACCCTTCCTCAAGAAACACATGCAACCCCTATGCCATACACACAACCACATATAAACATGGAGACTTTTCTTTACTTAGGAAATCCATCATATTACTTGTAATAATAGTACATTAAACACTATCAACCAAATTGTGGAAAACTAATTAGTAAGGGCTAATTTCATTTGGAATAGATAGATTGAATTCCCCTTATATTCAATAGGCTACATGACTCCAGTGGATATAAGTTATTACTTAGATATGTGAAAGGCCCTAAAAGGTGAAACATAAGAAGAGGAGATCAGGGCACTGAAAATAATTATTGCTGCCTCTGGTTTTTCCTGGTTTACTCCTGGCTGTGGTGCAGGTATGACTCAATCGGGAAGTGCTGTGTGGAAGTGATACAGTCATTCTGTTGAGAAATGGAAAGTGCCTAGACAGGAAGAAATTCTTGTACCAAGGTGTGAGAGATTGCTTTATGTGCTTTATAATACGTGAGGGTTAAGATTAATTGGTATTGTAGGGTCTCCTTTATGTAAGAAATAAAAGAAAAATAAAAAGATACCATAGCAGCTTATAGTCTGATTGGTTTCATTCCCTCCTTGACATGCACTTGTAGATATTGCTAAATTGTTTGTCCTTTCAGATATCTCTATTTTCATTATTAATGCATGATTGTTGGTGACACAGAAAATATTCTGCATATGTGAAAAAGGTGTGTCCTGTCAGATTAAGAGAGGAGGAGATATTGTAATTGAGATCTTTTAGGAAAATATTTTTATAAAGAGAGAGATGTGTTGTTTACATCAAGACCTTATGAAATGTGAAAGTGTTATTTTTCATTCTTCTAAACAATGAAATACAAATACTGCGGTAATAAAATATTATTTCATGTTCCAAACCTTTCTCTCAAATCTTTATATTTTGTCATATCCATGTTTCTTGTGGGTTTTCCAAAGAATATTTACAAATTGCAATAATTTTGAAGTATTTTTTTCAGTTCCTTTCAACTATAAATGCAGTACTTAACTTTATCACCCTCATTATTTTTCTTTATCATTTACCCTTCTTTATAGAGTGTCTCCAGAGTGATTTTAACTCCTGAAATATATGTACAAAATCTGAAACTTTCTGTAGTTTATCTTCTTTTTCATATAGTCCTATTATTCAGGCCTTTCTTCCTTATGATCTGTGTTCTACTTCCTTAGAGTTATTTTATCAATGTTTTTTTTTCTTTCTGTAGAAAATATTTCCAAG
Organism: Tolypeutes matacus; assembly: GCA_026826555.1. Taxonomy (NCBI): domain Eukaryota; kingdom Metazoa; phylum Chordata; class Mammalia; order Cingulata; family Chlamyphoridae; genus Tolypeutes; species Tolypeutes matacus. Next base: position 738,342 of record JAKSZT010054016.1, on the reverse strand, counting down.
AAATTTCCTGTTTATAATAGTTACAAGATGATTTGCCTTATTTGTGCCACAATTTCTTTTCTGCTTGTAACCACCTTTTCTTTCTTTTATTTTTTTTGTATTTAGACCATATCTTTTTTGTATTTTTCTTATTTTTACCATTGTCATAGTAATATGAATGTCTTTGATTCAGGATATAAGAGTAGCCAGTTACTTACCAATTTTAATAAAGTTGTATGGGGTTAATATTGAATCATATAGTTCATTTTGTTAAGGTCTTTGGAAAATGATTTTCACTACAGGTCAATAGGTCAAAAATGTTTTCAGCATTTTTTTATGTTATTTTTGCTCTGTCTTCAGTACTTAGTATTTTTAACAGAAATTCAGACAAGTATAAAACAGATTTAAATCAGATTCTACTCTACTAGTTGCTACACTGCACAATTTTGAATGCCACTAAATGTTATATAGGTAAAAATCTATCAATAGTAAAATGTTTATTTAAATTATAGATTTTAACTTCTCATTACCAAGAACATGTGTGATTAAGTGTCCTACTGGTAATCCTGAAATTTGTAACAACATTGTCATTCAGTATTTTTCTTTAAAATTTACTGCTCACAAAAGCATCATCTTCATTTCTTTGACACAGATGATTTTTTTCCAGATAATCCTGCCTACTCCCTCTCAATAACCCACCAAATGAGTTATGTGTCCAAATCATTATTGTATGGTGGCATTAATATTTGAGTAGCAGTTACTTGAAAACCCTAAGTCCTATTACCCTCATCCATTGCATTCATGCTATCAACAGAATAATTGATCTCTGATGTTGTTTCTAGCTTTTTTATTTATGTGCTTCCTTCAAAAATAATGTTTGACACTAAACTTTTCTCAAAGCATTTTTCATCCCTGTACATCTCAGAGTATAGATTAAAGATTGAATATTGGAGCAATGATAGTGTAAAATAGTGCAAATACTTTATCCTCAGCATGTTAGGTGTTCTAATTTGAGCAAAGATTGAAAGACCGAAAAATAACGCTACAGCTGTTACATGACATCTACAGGCAGACAGGGATTTATGAATTCCCTCAACTAAATGATTTATTAAAGTGAATAATATAATGACATAAGAAACAAATAATAAAACAAATGTTATTAAGGAGACCATACCTGAATTTGCAATCACCAAGACACCTGTGATGTAGGTGTCAGTAGGCAACTTTAGGCAGTGGGAAACTGTTTCAGAAATAATGATCAGTTTCATTAGGACCATAAAAGTGCATTATGACTAGATTTTCATAGACAATTGAGGAAAGGGATGGAATGCACCTCCTGCCCAAGAGCTAGGATTAAAAGGTTGCATCTTGTCCTGCTCCTGATAATCATGCAGTGCAGAGGTTTGCAGATGGCAATTTAGTAATCAAAGGTTATGGCAGCAATAATGAAGATCTCAATACTTCCAAAAAAAGTGCATGGTAAAGACCTGCAACATGCAGTTTCCATATAACATGGGTTTGTCCCAATTAACAAGTCACTGATCAGTTTGGGTGTTTAACATTAGAGGTATTGCAAATGTCCATAGAGGATAAATGGGTGAGGAAATAGTACATGGGTTGGTAAACAAGGCAGCTGCATCGAATGGAAAAATCAATCAGGAGATTTCCTATGAAGAAAGAAACATAACAGAATAAAAAAAGCACAAAGTAAAACATTTGTCTGTTCTCTTAATAAGAAAGGCCCAAAAGAACAAATTCAGAGATGCTTTTGTGACTTTCCATATATTTCAGTTTGGAGTATATTTTGCACAAGTGTGTTAAGAGTCTGAAAAGAAAAAAAAATGTGATGAAACATTCAATATATAAAGATAATAGAAAATTTTAAAAATGGATTTTTATGCATAGAATATTAATATTAACTATTATTTATTCATGGATTTAAGCTGATATTTTATGATGTGTTTTATTTTACATGTCTTTTGTGAAATAATAGGATTAAGTATGCATTTTATTCAATTATGATTAAAGAATATTTATAAAGTCAGATTGGTCATAAAGAAAACATATTATTACTGTTAATTATATTATTTAGATAACAACAAATGTTTAATTTACTCAATTAAAATAAAAGATTTTTGTATATTTTAAATCAGATTGCCTAATCAGTGGAGACAAATTCCATCTTTCAGCATGAATGGAGGGCCTCTTTTAGTTTTCTGGAAATCTTCTGGCACAAAATAAAATATTTGAAGCACCTCACTTACTCTGTGGACTTTCAATTTGTAGAGCTTATTTATTTATTTATTTATTTTGCTTTGTGGGGAAACATTGCCAACTGGACATGAAAATCAGTTATGTTTCACATATACCAAATAGCAAAGAATTGTTGAAAATTATACACTAAAATATAAAATGATTGTCAATTCTTGACTAAGTTCTGAAAAATAAACTGCAATTTCATTAATTTCTTCTATTTATACTTCATATTAGGATAATTTTTAAAAATATATGCTTTCATTTAAGTTTGTGATGACAATTTGTAAAAGAAATATTTAACTCTTGAATTGCCCAAGTTTGTTTGAAGTCTATATTTTATGGCTCTGGTTAGAAATTTTATATACATTCTTAACCATCTATTCCAGAAATGTTAGTCCCCCACAATAAATAACTTGTCTCAGTCATGATCTTGCAAGTCACTAATTTTATTGTTCTATCTTCTTCTACTCAACTAGGTTACTCTTGGTAATGGTCAATATTTGGACTGTATTGCCTATCTTTGGTGCTCTTCATTACTGCTCAGCTTAGATTTTCCTGGCAGCTAACTTTTGATATCATTCATCTTTCTTCCTTATCTTGAGGAAGATAAGCACAGAGCTATCAGAGTTTCATGAACTGCTATGTTTCTCATGAAAATGTTTTGGGGCCTCCAGAGAATCAATGCCTGAGCCTAGCCAAGTCAAAGTGGAAAGTAAATGCCCAGCTGTATGAGGGACATTAATATGGACCGTGATTTAGGAGCAATTGGTGAGTATATGTTTCAATTGCTCAGGGAAAAAATTTCTAAGGGCTTTCAAAACTATTAATTTTTGTGTTGTCATGTAAGTTCAAATTGTGTTTTTCCAAACAATTTCATTCATTCATGCACATAAAACAGATGACTTCCTGGACACAGTATTTCAGCCCTAGGAGTCATCTGTTTTATGCTATTTCTGCAGAATAAAGATTCATTTCTCATTGCATCTCTGATAGAGGTAGTGGATATTTAAAGTCCATTCCAATTGCAAAGAACCCAAAGACAGTTCTTAGGCATTTTGAGATATCCAAGTATTTTTTAGAATTAACATGGCTCTGTTTAAATTATTGGCTTGTATTTCTCTTTATTTACTTCAGATTTTGCTCTTGGAGAAGTTTAGGAGAATTCCTGATGCAGCATAAACATAATCTGAAATCCACTCAGACTTTATGGCCAGTGAATAACCCATGCCACCTTGGTTTAAAGAGAGTCCCACTAATCATGCATTAAGGTGGTTATATGCTATTTACATATATTCCACTTAATTTCATTTTGTGACTACAAATTCTCTTGCAGCATGATAATTTGATTACCATGAAAATGCTTAACACACTATAGTTTCAATTGTGTAGTACTTATAAGCAGAATTCTACTTGAAAGAGTAGGGTTAAAATTAATGAAATCGAATTGTTTGCAGTGAATTTCATTAAGACCCTTTCTAGAGCCTATATATCTTCCTCCACAAACTTGTCAAGGAATAAGCCTATTTGTGTTTGAATGTCAACAATAAAGAAGAATTTTTTACCTTTCAAAACAACCTGCCAATCTGTATCATCTAAGGTAAGTTTGGAACATTTTGCATTTTCTTGACCTAAGGATGTTGCACATCTTTTCATGTGATTTCTGGCCATTTGTATATCTTCTTTGGAGAAATGTATGTTCAAGTCTTTAGCCCATTTTTAAATTGGATTGTTTGTATTTTTGTTGTTAATTTGAAGGATTTCTTTATATATTGTGGATATTAAACCTTTCTGGGATATGTGGTTTCCAAATATTTTCTCCCATTATTCAGGTGGTGGTTGTACTTTCATCAAAAAGTCCTGTGAGGTACAAAAGTTTCTCATTTTGATAAGGTCCCATTCATGCTTTTTTTTTTTTTTCTTGTTTTGCTTGTGCTTCAGATTTAGTCAGAAACCATTGCTTAGCACAAGGTGCAAAAGATGTTTCCCTATGTTTTCTTCTATGAGTTATATATTTCTGGCTCTTATAGTTAGGTCTTTGATCAATTTTGAGTTGATTTTTTAAAAAAAAAATATTTTTGTATTAGGTATGATATAAAGGTCCTTGTTAATTTTTTTTTTTTTTTAATTGAGATCCATTTTTTGAAGAGACTTTTCTTCTCCAATTGAGCCATCTTTAACCCCTTGTCAAAAATCAGTTGCTTATAAATGTGAGGGTTTACTTCTTGATTTTATTTGATTGGTCTATATGTCATTCCTTGTGCCAAAACATTGCTGTTTTGATTAATGTGGCTTTCTAATAAGTTTTAAGAACAAGAAGTGTTGAGTCCTCCAACTTTATTCTTTTTTTTTTTTTTTTTAAAGATTTTATTTATTTATTCATTTATCCCCCCCTTGCTGCCTGTGCTCGCTGGGTCAGCCAACCACGCCGTGCGGGCGGGCTTGCCTTCACCAGGAGGCCCCGGGAACCGAACCCGGGGCCTCCCATATGGTAAACGGGAGCCCTACTGCTCGAGCCACAGCCGCTTCCCTATTCTTTTTTTTAAGATGGAACAACACTATACAAACAGTAAACCCTCGGTTAAACCATAAGCTATAGTTAATAGTGAAATTATAAAATTGTGCTTTCATCAATTGTAATGAATATTCCACACCAATACAAGCTGTTAAAAATAGGATTGTGTATGGGAATCCTGTATTTTATTCATGATTTTCTGTAAATCCACATGTTCTCCATTAAAAAATAAATCAGGAAATCAGTATTTTACAGTGACTTATGTGTTTCATATCACATTTATTAAAATTTATAATGATAAAACTATAGGGAGAAAATATTGGGCAATTTAAGTTCCTTATATCAATTATCCTCACAATAATGCACATTTAAATATAAGTATTATAAGCTCTATTATTCAGAGAAGGATCGAAGTTTCTAAAGGCTAAAATCAGCTGAAACAGTGAGTAAGCAGCAGATCAGGACTTTGTGTCTTTCTTTAAGTGAAATAAATGGTTAATTTTAAGTTTATTTCTTGCTTTTAGGTTTCTTGAATGTTAAGAAACCCTGAGGTAATGGAGGATTGCAGCCCTTCAGAATGAAGGAGAGAAGAACTCAGTATTGGACCAAGCATTCATGTCACCATAATGCCTGAGGCTGACCACTCTTCTTTCAAGCTGGCCTATGTTAATACACAGAAAGTAGCTGCTCATGCTTCCTACCATCCTTCCCCACAAATGCACACACACATATACTCATTAGAAATTTATGCAGGTACCCCATGTGAAAGTGGAACATGACCTACTCAATCCTGATTCATCTCTGTCACTGCTATTGGTTTTGTTGCAAATCTTGTAATTTTGATGAGGTCCAATTTATATATACATATAAATTGAGCATACTTTTGGAATTGTATTTAAGGACTTTTTGCCCAAACCAAGATCAAAAGTTTTCCTACTCTGTTTTTTGTTTTTTGTTTTATTAACATTTTGTACTTTTGTATTTGCATATTGTTTTAAGATCCACTTTGAAATAATTTTGTACAATATTTGAGGTAGTGCTTATGTACATAAGAAAGTCCAAATATTCCATCACCATTTATTGCAAAGACTCCCCTTACTCCACTGAAATGCAAAAAGACTTTGTTGAGGTTTAGTTGAGCATATATGTACAGCTCTGTTTCATTGACTAATTGTCTATCTGTATGAAAATACTACATCACTTTGACTAATGTATCTTTATAATATACCTTGATATCAGGCATTGTCAGTCCTCCAAATTTGTTTTTTTTTAAGTTGCAAACTAATCTAGCTTCATATAATATACATAAGAATGTTAAAATCAAGTTGTGAATTTATAAAAAAATTTACCAGGTTAGAATTTGTTTGGGATTGCGTTAGCCTACAGATTAATTTGGGAGGAAGTGAAATCTTTATAATAATGTTGAGCAAAACAATTCTGAGCAAAACTTTCCTTTCTTTTTGTTAAGGTCTTTTGATTCTCTCAACATAATTATGTTGTCAATGTACATTTCTTACACCATAACATGTAACAATTATCCACACATATTTCATATTTTGATGCTAGTATAAATGACTTTTTTGGGTTGAATTGTGTCCCCTCCCAAGTTACCTTCAAGTCCTAACCCCTATTCCTGTGAATGTGACCTATTTTTGGAAATAGGGTCTTTGAAGATATCACTATTTAAGATGAGATAAATGTGGGTTAGCCTGGGCTTAATCTAATATGGCCTCCTTATACAAAGAGGAAAATTTGATCACAGAGTCTTGCAAGGGGAAGAAGGCTATGTGAAGATGGAAGTAAAGATTGTAATGATGCATTCACAAGCTAAGGTACACAAAGGATGGCTAGCAACCCTAAAACACTAGAGGATTCACAGACATATTCTCATCTAAGCTTTCTAAGGGAGCATGGCCCTAATGACAAATTTGTTTTGGACTTTGAGCCTCCAAAAGTGTTAGACAATAAATTTTCATTGTTATTTTCAGGCTATTATGTGGTAATTTGCTATAGCAGCTTTAAGAAGATAAAAGTGGTAATTTAAAATTACAATTCTTGATTTTTTTACTAGTCCCAAAGGAAAATTGATGTTTGTATATTGAAATTATTTTGAAACCCTGCTAAATGTGTTCATTTAAAAAAGGCCAACCAGATTAGATAAGAAGTAAAACTGTTTGTATTAAAAATGATAGGATGTGGTGAGAGGTGTGGGAGGTGGGCAACATGGGAATCCCAGTGGGTTCCCTGTAATATTTTGGGTAATCTAAGCACCTCTTAAAATATATGTATATATATATATATATATATATATATATAAATAACACTTTTGTAAGCAAATACACATATATGCATATATATTTATATATCATTTTGCAAATGTTTGTATGTATTGTGAGAATTTTGATTTTTACCCACAATAAAAATAAATTTAAAAAAAAATGATAGGATCATGAATGCAGAAAATCTGAAGGAATGTATAGAAGCCACTAAAATTTATAATTAGGAGAGAAATGCTGGTCTAAGAGAATGAGATATGGAAGTATTTTTATATAATTGGCATTATTTTCTCTTTAATATATAATAGAAAGCAATAGTTAAGCAATTTGAACATTGGATTTCATGGTAGGAAGATTTTACATGCAAAAAAACCCTGAATCTACTTATTATTATTATTATTTTTATTGAGGTTACCCATAATTTATTTTTAGTGATCTTTTGTAAGTTACATCATTGAAAGTAGGTTTTACATTGCATTTAAGCTGTTGAATTTATTTGCTGTAATACAGTTTCCCCTTGGTATCATTAAAAAATCTATGGATATATAAATTTATAATCACTAAGATATAAAAAACAAAGAAATTTCATAACTAAGCATCTAAACTTTCTAGGTATTAGGATTTAGTAACATAAAAGCAAATTAAATCCAAATCATACTGAGAAGAGTATATAATAAAATAAGGAAAGGAGAAATGCCTTAGTCTTTAATGGTGAATATCAGAAAATCCAAAATTGTTTCTTTGAAAAGACTAATAAAAGCCAGAAAGCTTTAGCATGACCAATAAAGAGAAAAGAGAAAAGAGAAAAAAAAATAAAGTTACCAATATAAACATTTGAAATCTGATGTATTATGGGGAGTAGTGCAAAATTGCACAAAAACTTTGAAATACGATTGGACAATATCTACTACAGTACTGTATACTTAGATTCAAGGCCTAAAGATTCTCATGTGTAAATCTCTCATGTTGGAACCAAAGATAAATTCAATTAAAGCTTTATAATTTGGATGAATTTCAGGGAGAGACTGAGAGAAGCATATTTCCATGGCAGACAAAGAAGGAGATTTCAATAATGATTATACCAAGCAAAGTAGAATCAATCAAGAAAGCCATGACTGAGTTAAATAGTTTCAGCAGCTGGAAAAAAGAAATAGGTGTAGGTAAGATATTATGCATCCATTCAACCCTCACATTCTAGGTGGAATTGTGGTACTGTATGATATTTTACATATGTTATCTCATAAATTTATCACAAAATTTACAATAGGAATTTAGAAATAAATAGGAACAAGGAAAGCAACTCAAAAGAGCTAAAATACTTGGGGAATGCAATTTAAAACTTTGGAAATCCAAACAGAAAGTCATATGCCAAAAAAAAAAAAAAAAAAAAAAAACCAAGCAAACATGGTACCACTGGTCGTCTTTGACAATATTCAGAGAAAGGAGACAGCCAATGGATCATCAAGGTTCTTCCTCCCTTTAGAGGTAATAATGAATTCATTCTCACCTCCAAAAAATTCTGCCAAGCTCATAGTTAATTTCAGGTAGAAAATCACCAACATCCCTCTCTCTTCACCATAACATGGCTAATGAGGGAAGAATACACCTGTGCTTCTTTAACTCAGTTACAGTCATGAGCAGAGTGGCTGCTGCTTCTCCCAAAGAGCAGCACAATGGTTTAAACTTGAACTTCAAGGTCAGAGAGCCTGGATATCACCTCTAACTAGCTACAATGCTCAACTCCTATGGGGATGACATATAAATTCACTGAGATCCCGGTAACAGGAGCATCTCCTACAACCGCACATGAAACATTTACCTTATACTATGCCAAAACTTGAACTAGGAACTTTATATAGTTCATGTCCAAGGTCACACAGCTAGATCACCATAAAGATCAATTTCTTACTCCAGAACTTAAACTCAGCCTCTATAATGTACTATGCAATTTAACCCTGCATGGTAGGGCATATTTTAATCACTGGAATTATAATATGTGAACAAAATTAATATGAGGGTTAGAAAAAGAACTGCTAATCCATACATCCTTATGGTGATTCAGTTCAGATGATGAGATGATGGTTCAATTTATATTAAGTATGTCAGAACATAAAATAAGTGTCTTGGTGGACTTTTAAATGAAAAGAGTCATCAGAGACATTTAGTAAAAATCACATTTTCTGAGAAATTTGATGGTTTATGTAGAGAGTAAACAAAAAACTAGTTAAAATTAAGAATACTTTGAAATATTTTACATTAACATAATCATAATCATAGGCCTCACAATTTCTTTTAGAAAATAGTAGAATAGTGTAAAACTGTCTAAATTCTACTTCTCAACAGAAAATTAGAGACAGATAAAGTATGAAATGAAGAATGATGAATAGGAAGAGTGTCAAAAAAGTAAGAAGACAAATAGAATAGTCACTCTCAGCCTAACTTAGCCTACAATATTTCCTTCTTTTCCCATCCAAGACCTTTAAGCTTCCTACACCCTGGTGATATCTAACTGCCTCGGGACTTAAATAATGTGCCTGTGCAATATGAATGTTTATAAGCCAGTTAAGGTATTCATTTATTGATATTTAGTATGGTGGATATTAAATATTTTAAATGAAAATAAAACACATATTAATGGGCAGGATTTTAAAAATCACACAATTACAACCCCAAATATTTCTTAATTATTCTGACTTACACTCCCTTGCTGAGCAAACCAATTTACCAAATTATTCTATACTTCATTTGTCAGATGATTTTGCAGTCAGTAATTGTGCTAAGGGCAGGAAAATGAATGTTAGAAAGAACGCCTAGCAAGTTGATCATCAACAATAGATCAGTTGATCTTGGGTGTAGGCTTCACATACATTTTCATCATATATTCCACCAATAAAGTTTTGTGACCCTTAAAAGAAATGATAATAAAAGTTTCTTGGCTTTTAGCTTAGCATTCTCTAGGATGGGATGATGGTTCCCTAGATCCCTTCTCAAGCAGTCCAGGAGATCCTGTACCATGGACAAAGAAAACTCAGTAAATACACACATACTGTGTACAACCACAGACAATTTTCTTCTCTAAGAAATATGTAAATACTTCCAGGAAGCATACTGTTTTAAACCATATCATACAGATAGAAGAATAAATAATGAGAACTAATTAATTTTGGAACATAGAGAAGTTTTTTTGTTTGTTTTTATTTTTATCTTCAATACTCCAGAGGCTTACATATCTTCAAGAGAAAGAAAGATTATTTTAGATGTGGGAATTGCTCCAAGTAGGAAAACATCAACTGAGGACTTCCTGACATTAAAAGCATACATTGTTTTTTTTCCTGAGCCTCCTGCTGACTTCTAGGCAGAAGTAAAACTATCAGAAAAGTGCTATGTGGAAATAACTAAGTCATTCTTTTGCTAAGAGATAAGTGCCTGTACTAAGAAAAATGTCTGATAATATAGGAGTATATTAGTTAGCCACAGGGGTGCTGATGCAAAATACCAGAAGTCTGTTGCATTTTATAAAGGGTATTTATTTGAGATAGAAGCTTTCAGTTACTAGGTCATAAAGCATAACTTATTTCCTTCACTAAAGTCTCTTGCGACGTGTTGGAGCAAGATGGCTGCCGACATCTGTGAGGGTTCAGGCTTCCTGGGTTCCTCTCTTCCCCGGGCTCATTTCTCTAGGGGATCAATTGCTCTACTATCTCCTAAAGGCCAGCTGTAGACTATTAGTTGAACAGCTCATCTCTTTTCCCGTGGCATCTGCTGTGTCTAAAGGAGCCTTCTCTGTTTCCTCACGTATCTGCTTCTCTGTGTTCTTCTCCTGCATGTTTACTTCCCATGCTCCAGGATCAAAACTCTCACATTCCTTCTCTAAGGTGTAGTTTCTCTGTGAGTTCCCGCCCACCAAATTGGCAAAGACTCAATGTCCTACTGAGGTGGCCCAATCGAAGCCTTAATCATTATTTAATAAAGTAAAAGTGAAACCTCTGAATTCAATATAATCTAATATGCCCAAAGGAACAAACCAGTTTACAAACATAATCCAATATATATTTTTGGAATTCATAAACAATATCAAACCTCTACAAAGAGCAAAGGCAAAGGTTAAGAACAGGTAATTTGATTTATGACTTGTGAGCATAAGGAGTAATTGGAATTAACAGTGTTTCCTTGATACAAAAATCAAATAAATAAAAAGGACTCTAGATGCTGATAATCTACTAAGATTTTATTATATACATAACAGTCACTCTTGTACGTAATAAAATATTTAGCATTTCAGACATCACATATTTAATTATTAGAACATGTCTCTCAATGGCATAAGGGATATTCTGTGTAAGTGAGGGCAATGTATGACATCATTTTAAAAAGAAGATAGTATCTTTTAATTCAATTCAGTAAATATTTAGATTTTTTGGGCGTATGTGCCAGGCACATTGCTATGTAAAAAAGAGATATAAAAAGACATAGCACATAACATATCTCAGTCAAATTAGGAAACACATTTCATAAGGAAGAAACACTAGAGTATTATTTAAAATGAATAACAGTACATATTATCAGCGATATAAGAACAGGAGAAGGAAAAGGAAATAACTGTGGCCTGTTGATATTTCTGGGAAATCCTCCTTAATAACATGATAAAAGAAAGCATCATAATTATATGTAAGATATTGTGATGGTTAGGCTAATGTGTCAACTTGGCCAGGTAATTGTGCCCAGTTGTTTGGTCAAGCAAGCACTGTGTTAATTGTAATAAAAGGATATTTATGGGCTTTAGACATCAGTGAATTTACTGCATAGATGGCTGATAACATCTGCATCAACCAGAGAGATTGCCATCAATGAAGAGTGAGGCTTTATCCAATCAGTTGAATGCCTTTAAAGGGGAAGTGATTTCATCATTCAGAGAGAATTTTCCAGCTCATCTTTGGACAGCCAATGTCTCCCAGAAACTCACCAAGGACCTTCACTGGACTATCATTGGAGCCCCTGGTTTGCAACCTGGACTTGTGCACCCCCACGGTCATGTGACCGGTTCTTATAAAACCTTATACTATTTAAAGATATATCCAAATGATTATGTTTCCCTAGAGATCCCTGATTAATACAGCTTGGTACCAGGAGTGGGGTGGTTCTGGGAGCTTTGCAATTGCCTCTGCACTCTAGTTGGACTCAAGAGTACTAATGACTCCCTTTCCAATAATGAAGAATCCACCAACAGTCCATGGCATAGTCGGCAGGATAGTAAAGGCATACTGCTGGCCTTGCCAGCTGAAATCATACTGTTTTGGTTGGTATTTACTAATGGCAATGAAGAGAAAAGCGTTTGCCAGATCAGCATCTGCATAACAGGTACCAGGGGATGTGTTGATTCGTTCAAGCCATGATACCAAATCTGGGACAGCAGCTGCAATTGGCCTCACCACCTGGTTAAGTTTACAATAATCTACTATCATCCTCCAAGATCCATCTGTTTTCCATACTGGCCAAACAGGAGAGTTGAATGGGGATGTAGTGGGAATCACCACCCCTGCATCCTTCAAATTCTTGATGGTGGCACTCATCTTTGCAATCCCTCCAGTAATCTAGTATTGCTTTTGATTTACTATTTTGCCAGACATAAGCAGTTCTACTGGATTCTACTTGGCTTTTCCTACCATAATAACTCTCACTCCACAAGTCAGGGATCCAATGCGGGGATTCTGCCAGTTACTGAGTATGTCTATTCCAATTATACATTCTGGAACTGAGGGAATAGCCATAGAATGTGTCTGGAGACCCCTTGGACCCACTGTGAGACAGAAAGTACCTAAAACTCCATCAATTACCTGACTTCCTTAAGCCTCTACTCTGACTGGTGGACCACAGTGATATTTTGGGTCTCCTGGAGTTATTGTTACTTCTGAGCCAGTGTCTAATAATCCCTGAAATTTGTGATCATTTCCTTTTCCAGTGATTCCTGTCTAAGCTATACTGTTCTATAAGACTTAGTTCCCAAAGGAGGAGCCCTGCCACCAGGGAACACAACAATATTTCCATTGAACTGGAAGTTAAGACAGCCACCTGGCCACTTTGGGATCCTCTTACCTCTGAATCAACAGGCAAAGAAAGGAGTTACTCTACTAGGTGGGGTGACTGACCTTAACTATCAAGGAGAAATAGGACTGCATCTGCATAATGAGGGTAAAGTGCTCCTGTAATATAGGAGATCCACTAGGGCTTCTCCTAGTACTGCCATGCTGTGTGAATAAGGTCAATGGAAAATTGCAAGAATGCAATCCATACAGGACTAACAATGGCCAGGATCTTCAGGAATCAAAGTTTGGGTCACCCCACGAAGCAAATTACCATGGCCAGCTGAAGTGCTTGCTGAGGGTAAGGGAACATGGAATGGGTAGTGGAAGAAGGTAGTGATAAATATGAACTTCATCCATGTGACCAGTTACAGAAACGAGGATATTAATATTCATGAATCTTTCTTCCTTGTTTCATTATTAGTATGATTGAATATGTACACTAAACACATTTCTTTGTTTTCTTCCCCAACCTTTTCACTTATATGACAAGTTGTATTAGTTTATGTCAGAATATTTAATGATGTCAAGTTAAAAAGTGATTATTACCCAAGGACTTGCACCCTATTCTGTAAGGAATTAATGCACTTCCAGTCATATGCAAGAGAGTTGAACTTTGTTAGGTAGACATATGCATGTCTGTTATTGTTTTTACTTAGAGACCATTACAATGTAATGGTGTATGTTGCTGAGTTAGAAAGGAGTGGGCTGTGATGGTTAAGCTAATGTGTCCTCAGCCAGGTAATTGTGCCCAGTTGTTTGGTCAAGCAAGCACTGGGCTAATTGTAATATAAGGACATTTATGAGTCTCAGTCATCGTTGAGTTTACTGCATAGATGGTTGATTACATCTGCATCAACCAGGGAGATTGCCATCAGCGATGAGTGACGCTTTATCCAATCAGTTGAATGCCTTAAAAGGAGAAGTGATTTCAGCATTCGGAATTTTCCAGTTTGTCTTTGGACAGCCAACATCTCTTGGGAACTCATCAAGGACCTTCATTGGGCTTTCATTGCAGCTCCTGGTTTGCAGCCTGCCTGAGGAACCTGGACTTGTGCACTCCCATGGTCATGTGACAGCCTCTTATAAAATCTCATACTATTTATAGCTATTTCCTGTTGATTCTGTTTCCCTAGAGAATGCTGACTAATGCAGGTATGAACCATCAAATTTAACAGAAAAGGTTTCCTAAACAGAAGAAATAGCATGAACATACCCAGAGATGTGAGATATTATGAGTAAAATGGAGAGACGTTCAATGTAACTGTTGAATCATTCGAGCAGAGGGAAAGGAATGAACAAATTGGGTTAATAGGAAGAGACTTAAAATTTCTATTATGTTATATAGCATAATAAAATTTTGTTTGTTTTAGCTCACATAATCTTACAATATCTTTATTAATCATAATATTACCCATTTTCATCGATTTTTTAAAAACTGAGTTTAATTCAGATTGGCTTTTTTTTTTTTTTTTTTTTTTTTTTTTTGTAAAATAGCCTGGCCCCTATATAACCTAGAATCAGTGGAACACTGGCCTGAAAATGGATCTTAAAAGTATAATAATAGCCTACAATTAGATTTAGATTGTAAAAATGAAGAGAAATGGGATGAAATCGCATACGTTCAATTTTTTTATGTTTCTGTGTCAGAATGAGAATGTACAGAAAAGGTAAAAATTATGGTTCAAAGGGAAGAACTCAGGGGAATCATACAAAGTCTAGATGTTGCCAGATTCTAAACTCTTACCTTATCTGATGTCTCCTTCAGCAACCCTACCATACATAGGGGGAGCTGGAATGAGCCACATAGGAACATCCTCTAACCTTTCAGAGCCCACTGATTTGGCCTTATACCCTTTTTTACTGACCAGTGGAGAAGTAATGGTCTCCCCCTCCCACATGTTACTGGGTACTCATTTCAGCCTGGGGGAAGCTCAGTCCCAAGTAGGGCAATTTCCATTAGGACAAGTCCCTTCAGGACACAATGATCAAGGCAACCCTACTGACGTTTTATGTATATGTTTTCCCTTTTCCACCTTTAATCTATATACTTGGAAAATAAATCTATCCTTTTATCAAGATGTTCCTAAAAAAGATGGAGAATCTCTTTACTTCTACTTTTGCTACTCATAACTGCAACTGGGCTGGAATTCAGGCCCTCATGAACATACTCCCAAAGTATGCCTGATGGTTTTTGAAAAAACTCACCAGGAGGTTGATGGCCTGAATGATTTGCAACCTAATAACCTGATTCAAACATCAGCAGCATTGACCATCCCTGGGTGCAGAGCCTGGATGGGACCAAATAACCCCAGACAGCAGGACATACTAAAGCATTATAAAGAGTGTATCCTAACAGGGATGTAAAAGAAAGTCCTGAAGCCAACAACTTTTAAAGATACAGGAGGTACAAAAAGGGCCAAAAGAAATCCCATCTACTTTACTTGAAAGAATGTTTGAGTCATACAGACAATACACTTATATGGACCCAGAACTCCTGGATAATATGAGGTTAGTCAATATGACTTTCATTAGTCAAAATTTTCCACCTATATGGAGAAATCTACAAAGGCAGAGGGTATATTAAGGATGCATTTCTCTCAGATTGCCCTTAAGGTTTTCAATAACCAAGATCAGATCAGAAAAAAAGCAAAAAACTGCAAGATATTAGGCACCAAGTCACTCTGCTGGCCACTTATTTGAGTTACCATCTGCAGGGACAAAGAAGACATCAACAGACGAAAACAGATGATTAGGAGTAAAACCTTGGGGGCCCCCAATGCCTTACCAAAACAATCATTGATTGAGAGTGATAGAATAAAACTCTTGCAGGGAAGCGGCTGTGGCTCAATCAGTAGGGCTCCCGTTTACCATATGGGAGGCCCCGGGTTCGGTTCCCAGGGCCTCCTGGTGAAGGCAAGCCCGCCCACGCAGCGTGGTTAGCTGACCCAGCGAGCACAAGCAGCAAGGGGGGGATAAATGAATAAATAAATAAAAGTCTTTAAAAAAAAAAAAAAGAATAAAACTCTTGCAAACAAGGGGGTCATTGGAAGCAGAATGTCCTAATCTCCAGAAAGAAAGGAAGTCAAAGGTCCTCTACAAGCTCATTTATCAAATTCCCCAGCTTGCTGAAAGTGACCAGGACTGAGGGGGCCCAGCAACCTCTCAATCCAAATACTTCCAATAAAATTTCCCACAAGGAGTCCTGTGTAACTATGATGATGGAAAAGAAGTTCATAGACTTTTGGGTGGATATTGGATCACCTACTTGGTTCTAAATGAAAGGCAGGTCCTCTTTTCCCAAGAACCATGGCTATCACTGATGTATCAGGGGAAATATCCCAAGAACCCTATTTACAACCCCCTGAGTGCCTCCTGGGAGAAAATAGTCTAAGACACAGAGTCTTATTTATGCCTAAGTGCTCTATGCCATTGTTGGGACAGAACTTACTAATTCTTTTCAGAGAAAATTAACATCGAGGTTCCTCTCAAGCAAGCATATACTGTTCAAGCTGCTTTGGTACAACTGGATGGAGAAATAGAAACCAGAATTTCTGGTGAGGAAGAAGGTGAGGCCACAGAAAGGTAAATTGACGTTCAAGAGCAATAAAGCAATAGAGTTCCAAAGCCAGGGTCTTCAGATTGGGGCCAGGGTCCTGCCTGGGTGTCTGTGCTGTGGGCGCATGGAGTGAGAAGCTTGGCACATCTTTCTGGAGGCAGCTCGATAGCGTTGATTGCTCGGTAGAGATTCGTGAGTTTTAACCCTGCCTGTGGAGGTTAACACAAATGGCTGAGCCCCACCCTCAGGGAAAGAGGCTGGTTTGAACTGTGACTCCCGAGGCAGCCCGGTGAGAGGGAGCAATCTTCGCGAGTGGGAAGATTCTGGTGGAGGGTGGAGAGGGCTTTCCTTTCTGTGGATTTTGCTGCCTGTAACCCCTTGAAGCATTGGGGAGCAAAATAGCTGGCTTGAAGCAGGACCAGGCTGAGGGGACTGGCAAATCTACTGAGGAAGTTGGCTTACCTAGCTGCCCAGGGATATGCTGCATCCCCCAACGGAAATCCGGTGAAAGGGAGCATTCTCCGAGAGTGGGAGGGCTCTGACAGAAGGTGGAGAAGGGATTCCTTTCTGTCAGTTTGGCTGCCTGGACCCCCTCATAGCTTTGGGGAGCAGATAAGCTGGCTTGAAGCAGCGCCAGGATGAGGGGAGAGGCGAATTTACTGAGGAAGCCAAATTTACCTAACAGCCCAGTGATACTCAGGCTTGGCTCCAGAGGGGGCGGAGTCAGCCATTTTATTGTTCTGCACTGTCTAGCATCAGAGCTTCAGCTCCCCTGAGGAGGTCACAAAGTGGGAAGTGCTTGATTAATGTCCATGAGCCTAGTTAGGGTCCCCTCAGTGAAGGCGGTAGTCTAGAAGAGGACATATTTTGGGTTCCTTATTTCACCAAAAAAAGAAGATAGTCACTTTAAAAAATTTTTTTAAAAATGGATTTTTCTTTTTAATTAAGTTTAATAGCTAAAATCTGCCTCAAAACCTGCAGATAGAACCTCACAAGAGCAATTGATCGATAAATACAAGCAGGTTGAGAGGTTGCACAAGGGCCCAAGAAGGAACACTGTTTTTCCTTAGATTGGTCTGACTGCTGGCTTGTGTGGTTGTTTGGTTTTTCTATGTTTATTTGTTGTCTCTTGCTTTTTATTCCTCTTTCCTCCACCCCTTCACTTTCTTTCTTTTTTTTTTAATTAGTTGCTGCTAGCTTGTCTCTTCTTTGCTGTGCTTCTTCTTCAGTGATTTCCCATTCTCTGTCTATATTGATTTTGTATACCAAGCTATCTCTTTTACTTCCTTCATCCTTCTGCCTTCTGCTTTCTGTTGTGGTTCTTACATACCACATTTTTTCATTAGCCCACAAAATAAGGTTGTCAATTTCTATTCTATCTATTCTGTTTTCTTCTATTTTATTAATATTAATTTTTTTGTTTCAGCCCTTTCTTACTCTTTCTCTCCCTACTCATCATTCTAGCTTTCTAAATCATTATATATATATTCCTCTCTTTGGCTTCCCAGTCTATTGTAGGTACTCCACTTTTTTTCCTAATACACTACACTGCCTACATGAGCTAAATATTTGTTTCACTAAGTCTTATACATCCCCTCTTCTAACTTCTATCAATATTACTATTATCCTTCTTCCTTTCTCACATCTTTTGATTAATCTGGCCCTAATCTTTTGCCTTCAAGGGAACATAGAAAAAAGCAAGGAAATACAACAAGAAGAACAAATTGTCAAAGAGACAACTTAACACACACACACAGAACCACCAGCTAAATAAAACTCTAGAGTAGAAAGAGAAGATGATCAACTGAATAAACCCATCAAGATAAAACGATGACTAGAGGGCAACAAAAAATTTCAAACCACACTGAGAAACAGGAAGATATGGACCAGTCCAATGAACAAATTAAAACCAGTAAGAGATGCAGAACATCGAACAACTAATCAAAGCTTTCAAAACAAATATCATGGGCCAACTTAATGAAGTGAAGGAAGAGATTAGGATAATAAGAAGACATTGGGATAACCTACTGAAAAATTGTAAACATACACAAAAAGATGACGTATATGATGGTCATCAATGGCACAGTCCAAGAAAGAAAAATGACGCTGGATTCACATAACAGTAGACTTGAACAGGCAGAAGAAAGAATTAGTGATGTGGAAGACAATACATCAGAAATCAAACAGATAGTAGAACACATAGACAAAAGATAGAAAAAATACAGCAGGGACTCAGAGATTTAACCGACAACACAAAATGCACAAACATATGCATTATGGGCATCCCAGAAGGAGAAGAGAAGGGAAAGGGAACAGAAGGAGTGATGAAAGAAATAATGGCTGAAAACTTTCCAACCCTATTGAGAGAGAAGGCTGTGCAGATCCAGGAAGCACAGCGCATCCCAAACAGTATAAATCCCAACAGGCCAAACCCAAGACATATAGTTGTCAAAATGTCCAATGCTCAAGACAAAGAGAAAATACTCAAGGCAGCAAGAGAAATGAGAACCATCATATACAAGGGAAGCACAATAAGATTAAGAGCTGATTTCTCATCTGAAACCATGGAGGCAAGAAGACAGTGGAGTAACATAGTCAAAGTACTAAAAGAAAAAAATTTCCAGCCATGAATTCTCTATCCAGAAAAATTGGCTTTCAAAAAATTACAGAGAGTTTGAATTATTAACAGATAAACAGATATTAAGAGAGTATGCCAATAAGAAACCTGCAATTCAAGAAATATTAAAGGAAGTTCTACATGTTGAAATGAAAAAACAAGGGAGAGAGGGTTGGAGGAGAGTTTAAAAACAGTTAAAAAGACGAAAACAGAAACAAAACAACATATGGCATACATTAACCCAAAGAAAATATGGCTGAAGTAAGAAATTTGTTGTGAGTAATAACCTGGAATGTTAATGGATTAAATTCACACCTCAAGAGACACAGATTGGCTGAATGGATAAGAAAATATGATCCATCTATATGCTGTCTACAAGAAACCCACCTTCGACCCAGGGATTCAAGGAGGCTGAAAGTGAATGGCTGGAAAAACAAGTTTACAAGCTAACAATAGCTAAAAAAGGGCAGGAGTAGCTATTCACATATCAGACAAAATAGACTTTAAATGTAAAACTGTTGTAAGAGACAAAGATGGACACTATTAGTAAAAGGGGTAATCTCTCAAGAAGAGAGAACAATCATAAACATTTATGCACCTAATTGGGGTACCTCAAAATGCATGAGGCAAACTCTGGAAAAACTAAGTGGAGAAATAAATGCCTCTACAATTATAGTGGGGGACTTTAATACACCATTATCATCATTAGACAGAACATCTAAACAGAGAATCTAAAGAAACAAAGACTCTGAACAATAATTAGAGGACATGGACTTAATAGACATATACAGAACACTACACCCAGATACAACTGGATTTACATTCTTCTCGAGTGCACATGGATCATAGTCCAAGATAGACCCCATGCTAGGCCACAGAACAACTCTCAATGAATTCAGAAAGATTGAAATTATAAAAAGTAATTTCTCTGACTACAATTGAATGAAATTGGAAATCACTAAGGGCCAAAGAATCAGATTAAGCACAAAGATTTTGAAGTTAAACAACACACTCTTAGACAAACAGTGGGTCAAGGAGGAAATCTCAAAAGAAATCAGTAACTACCTTGAAAATAATGAAAATGACAATACAACACATCAAACCTATGGGTTGCAGTGAAAGCTGTCCTGAGAGGGAGGTTCATAGCCATAAATATATATATTAAAAAAAGAAGAAAGAGCTAAAATTGAAAACCTAACTGCACACTTGGAGAAACTGGAAAAACAACAACAAACTAAACCAAAAGGAAGTAGAAAGAATGAAATAACAAAGATTAGAGCAGAACTAAATGAAATAGAGAATAAGAAAGCACTAGAAAAATAAACATCCAAAAGCTGTTTCTTTGAGAAGATCAATAAAATTGACAAACCCTTAGCCAGACTAACAAAGAAAAAGAGAGAACAGATGCAAATACACAAAATAAGAAATGAGCAAGGAGCTATCACTCCTGACCCCACAGAAACACAGAGTATCATAAGAGGATACTTTGAAAAATTTTAGGCCAATAGGAATGATAAATTAGAGGAAAAGGACAAGTTTCAAGGAACTTACAAACAGCCTACATTGATGAAAGAAGAAATTGATGAACTCAACAGTCCAATTACAAGTAAAGTGACAGACTCAGTCATCAAAAACCTCCCAATTAAGAAGAGCCCAGGACCAGATGGCTTCACAGCTGTTTCTGCCAAACATTCCAGAAAGAGCTAACACCAATTATGCTTAAGGTCTTCCAAAAAATACAATGCCAACATTACCCTAATACCAAAATCAAACAAAGATACTACAAGAAAAGAAAATTTCAGACCAATTTCTCTAATGAACCTAGATGCTAAAATCCTCAACAAAATACTTGCTAATCGCATTCAACAACATATCAAAAGGATTATATAACATGACCAAGTGGGTTTCATCCTGGGTATGCAAGGATGGTTCAAAATAAGAAAATCAATCAATGTAATACACCACATAAACAGATTGAAAGAAAAAAATCACATGATCATCTCTATAGATACAGAAAACCATTCGACAAAATACAGCACTCATTCCTGTAAAAACACTGCAAAAGACAGGAATAGAAGGAATTTTCTGAATATGATATAGAGTATATATGAGAACCCCAAAGCTAACATCATCTTCAATGGTGAAATCCTAAAAGCCTTGCCTCTGAGATTGGGAACAAGACAAGGATGCCCACTATCACCACTCCTATTTAACATTGTCTTAGAAGTACTTGTTTGAGCACTGAGGCAAGAAAACGATATAAAAGGCATCCAAATTGGAAAAGAAGTAGTACAAATTTCATTATTTGCAGACGACATGATCCTATACGTAGAAAGCCTTGAGAAATCTACAACAATCCTTCTAGAACTTATAAAGGAGTTCAGTAATTTTGCAGGCTATTAGATCAATGCTCAAAAATCAGTAGCATTTCTGTATACCAATAGCAAGCAATATGAGGAGGAAATCAAGAAAAAAATACCATTTTCAATAATAAATAAAAGAATCAAATACCTAGGAATAAATTTAATGAAAGATGTAAAGGACTTATATACAGAAAACTACACAATACTGTTAAAGAAAATCAAAGAAGACTTAAACAAATGGAAGAATATTCCCTGTTCATGGATAGGAAGGCTAAATATCATCAAGATGTCTATCCTACACAAACTAATCTACAGATTTAATGCAATCCCAATAAAAGCCAACACTGTATCTTTTAAAGAACTGGAAAACCTAACTACAAAATATATTTGAAAAGGTAAGGGGCCCAGAATTGCCAAAATCATATTGAAAAGGAAAAATTAATTTGGAGGTATCACATTTCTTGATTTTAAAACATACTACAAAGATACAGTGCTCAAAACTGCATGATATTGGCACAAGGATAGACCTACTGACCAATGGAACCAAATTGAGATTTCTGATATAGATCCTTACATATACAGTCATCTGATATTAGACAAGGCCACCAAGCCCACTCAGTTGGGAGATAATGGCCTCTTTAACAAGTGGTGCTTGGAGAACTGTATATCCATATCCTAAAGAATGAGAGAAGAATACCATCTCACACCTTATACAAAAATCAACTCAAGATGGATCAAAGATCTAAATATAAGAGCCAAAACCATAAAGACCATGGAAGATAATGTAGGGAAGCATCTACAGGACCTTGTAATAGGAAATGGTTTAATGAACTTCACACCCAAAGCACAAGAAGCAAGGGAAAAAAAGATAAATGGGATCTCCTCAGAATTAAAAACTTCTGCACTTCAAAGCATGTTATTAAGAAAATAAAAAGGCAGCCTACCCAATGGGAGAAAATATTTGGCAACCATATATCTGATAGGAGCCTAATATCCTGCATATATATATATAGAAATCCTACACCTAGAAAATAAAAAGACAAACAACCCATTTAAGAAATGGGTAAATGACATGAAAAGACACTTCTCCAAGGAAGAAATACAAATGGCTAAAAAGCTCATGAAAAAATGCTCAACATCACTATCTGTTAGGGAAATGCAAATCAATACTACAATGAGATATCATCTTACACCCATCAGAATGGCAGCTATTAAAAAAACAACAGATTATAAGTGTTGGAGAGGATTTTGAGGAATAAGAACCATCATCCACTGCTGGTGGGATTGTGGAATGGTCCAGCCACTGTGGAGGACAGTTTGGCAGTTCCTCAGAAAACTGACAATAGATCTTCCATATGATCCATCGATTCCACTGCTGGGTATATATCCAGAAGAATTGAAAGCAAAGACATGAACATATATATGCACACCAATGTTCATAGCGGCATTGTTCACAATTGCCAAAGGTTGGAATCAGCCCTGGTGCCCATCAACAAATGAATGGATAAATAAAATGTGGTACATACATACAATGGAATATTACTTAGCTGTAAGAAGTAATAAAGTGCTCACATATGGAATTACATGGATGAATCTTGAAGACCTTATGTTGTGTGAAGCAATCCAGGCATTGAAGGATGAACAGTATATGACCTCACTGATTTGAATTGAGGAAAGTGAGCCATCTCTGAGAACCATTGTCTAAAAGATATGTTAACAAGGGAGAGAAGAAGAAGAGATGATTGTGAGCCATCACATATATGGGCACAATCTATGGTAAAGTAATAAAGTATAGTTGCATATTGAAGGACAGGACTGGTGGGTAGTGATATTACTGGGTTTGGTGGTTCAGGGTTGACACGTGGGTAGATTAGGAAGGGTGGGTTGGAATACCCAGGATGCTGGGTGGAGACATGGGATGGGGACTAGGTGAACCTGGGATTTGTGGGTATGATGTTGAGGGTGCAGGAGTGGGAATGCTCTTATGGTAGTATGACGAGGTACAGTCACTGGTTTGGGGTGTATGTTGGGGGGGCATTCAGGAAGAGGTGCATCTGGAGTAGGCTTCTGGGGAGTGTGTGAGTGTTCACCCTGTCATAATGTTGTGTTGGGGAGTGGAGACCCACACGGTGAGTGGGAAGGTGATGGGCCCCCAAATTTGGGAGGACCGATTCACCCAGAAAAAGACAGGTGGCTGTCTCTTGGTAGCAAGGGTGGATCCTAATGGGGGAGGACAATCAGCATGTCAGGACATCTTGTTGCATGTAATTATGAATCTTGTCATCCAATAAGTTAAGACAGGGGGGTGTCATGTGCCCCAAGGGGATGGGGAGGAAGGAACAGAAAAGATCAAACGGGGTTTTTAGTGGTCAGGGGAAATGTTTTTCATTAACTTACAGTGATGGGCACAGGACATGGTAAATATCATCAAAAATTATTAAATTTACCATTTAATTGTAAACTATACTGTAAACCATTTACAATGTTTAGTAGCTAAGCTTCACTATCTGTATAGCAGTTATAACAATGCTTCCATCCACATAAAAAAGGTTTTAATATGGGGTGAGGGGAGGGGAAGGAGGTTGGGTATGTGGTAGTCTCTAGTATTCTGTGAGTGAGTTTGCTGTGACCTAAAACTTCTTTGAAAATTAAGTGAAAATTTGGGAGACACTGGGGAATGACAGGGGGCAGGTGACATGGTACAGACTGGACACCCAATGATGCAGTGATAAAAGGAAAAATGTTAAAAAGAGAAAAATACATATATATTTAAAAATTTTTTTTGTTTTTTCCCATTTCTTGAATATCCCAATCCTTTAATTTTATTTTATTTCCTGTGTTTTTCTTTAAGTTTCATTGAATTTTATCTCTTATATTTAATCTTACCTATATTTTTTCATTTTCGTATTGATTGTATTTTGCTATTATATGGGCTTCATCTTCAAGGAAGATTTGGATCACAGAAGGGTTACAGTTGAGACAGGAGAGGATAATCCATGGGGGTTGTCTGGGATGGGGGTTCATGGGAGGAAGTTCACCTGAATATACATGAAAGATAAATAAAATTGTTCAAATAGTGAAGGGGAGGGGCATGGTCACAGTGGGTGGACAATCACTCAATAAATGAGAGAATACTGAATTCCCAGCCTGGAGAGCTCTGCCACATTCTCCAAGGGAGCAGCAACTGTCCCTCGAGGGAAAGTGCAGTGTCTGGCAAAGGAGTAGGGTCCACTGATAGGTTCTTGTTATTGACGATTAGCCTTATGAGTCTTTGCTCTTGTAATTGAAACTTAGCCTACTGTTATGGGGTGCCTAAGGGTTGCCACCTGAAAGCCTCCTTGTTGCTCAAATGTGGCCTCTCTCTAAGCCAAACTCAGCGTACGAATGTATTACCTTCCCCCAAGTGTGGGACGTGACTCCTGGGAATGAGCATCCCTGACAACAAGGGATTAATACGAAGTGCCAACTGGCAATACGACTGGAAAAAGACCTTGAATAAAAGGGGAAAAAGGTAAAGACAAATGAGTTCATGTGGCTAAGAGACTTCAAAGAGAGTCAGGAGGTGATCCCTGAGGTAACACTTATGCACACCTCAGTAGGATCTCATAGAACACCAAAGTGGATATCAACCCCCACAGAGGGGATCCTGAAGGCTCTGGAGACACCCAGGTCCTATATAAGGGGGGATAGCTTCAGAGATTGATGCCTTATCAGTGGGCTCTACTTTGGAATCTGTGCTCCTGAGAGTGACAGAGTTGGACTCAAATAAGCCCTCCCTGCACATGGTCCATCAGTCCCTTCTATTGAAACCTATATGTGATGCTGGAGTTTGTAGGTGTACTTCTAGATATTGGAGTCTCTGGCCTGCCCATGTGCCAGCTGTGCCTGGAATCTCGGAGGAGCTACAACTCTTATTTTCCAGCTCAATGGACTCACCCAAATCACCTGGTTAGGAGAGGATGATGGACAATTTCCATCCCCGGGAATGGAGAGAGCCTGCAGCTGCAGGCAGGATAATCCCATCCACCATATCCATGGCATATAAGCCCCCCTCACTTGGAGTTGGAGTGGACATCACCATCCCAGGCTCCTGAGGATTGGGGGAAGAGCTATGGACTATAGTGGACATAATGGTATTCTGTTGTAGACATAGTGTGATTCAAGCAATGGAAAAGATTACAATAGTGAGTGTGAGCCAGTGGCCACTGGACACTTCTTTTTTTTAAACTTTATTTTGTACATTTAATAATTGAAAACATAAACAACAAAAAACTAAAAAGTAAACACAGATGAATAAATATATACATTTCTCAATTAAATGTAATGGATACATGTAAATTTTTTTGTTTTGTTTTGTTTTTTGTTTTTTTGTTTTTTTGTGTGTGTGTGAATCAAACAATATATTGCACAATATATTTGGTTCATAGTAATGCATTCATACAGTATTTGTCCTTTTGTGAGACACTGGACACTTTTGGGGCAGGGAAGGGAAAAGCAGTTATAATATGTGTGCTTTTTCAGGACTTGGGAATTATCCTGAGTGACATTACAGTGACAGATATAGGCCATTTTACATTAGCATATAACATGCAGAACTGTGTGGGAGAGAGTGTGGTCTGTAATGTGAACTATGGTCCATGCTTGGTGGCAGAGCCCCAGGATGTGTATATTCATTGCAGGTGATGTGCCACACTGATGAAAGATGTTATGTGGGATGTTGTGTGAGGTGGGAAACATGGAAATCCCTGTAATTTTTGTGTAACGTTTTTGTAATCTGAGCATCTTTAATATATATATAAAATAAGAGATACAGGTATTACCTTAAATTTATATGCAGATTTGCATAAATATCTATACACAGAAAAAAAAAAAGCTGTAGACACCAAGTTGAATATTTTCATGCCCACCAGCAAGTGAACAGTGAAGGGCTGGGTCATACATTTGTAATAGGAAATGTTTCTGATTAGCTGGGGAACGACAGTGGAGGTGTAGAAGAGGTCCATGGTGGAACGGTGGCAGAGAAAGCCACTCTTCTTTGACCAGGAATGTAAATTAAGTGAGGTAGTCCAATGTGAAGCTTCAGATTTGTTATAAATATTGAAAAATAACTACCAAGAGGCCCAATCAACATAGTCTCATCATATGCAATCTATGCATTGAAGTGTCCAGGCATATGGAGAGTATGGGTCATGGTCTCAGACCCTTCCATAAATGAAAATAAAACACGAAGGAGTGCATAAAACACGATAAGGATTTGATATTCTGTTTGGGGATTGCTTTAGTTGGCCATATTTAACCCTGTGTTGTTTATGGAATTGTCACAATATCCAACATCTAAAAGGGGCCAAAATGTCATTTTTTTAATGGAACATTATACATAGTGGGTGCTGTCCCATAAATTCTCTTGGATTGGTGATGAAAGGGCAAGTGTTATGATACTAAGAATAAACTCTGGACCAATCATGTGTTAACACATCAAGAATTTGACCATCAGGGAATAGGCCTGATCTGTTTACAATGTTTCTAAAGAAAACATGTTAAACATGGAATGGGTGAGAAAGGTTGCAATTGTTTGACTATAGAAATATGGATGATTTTGCTACCTTGATCGTAACACTCTATAGCATTTGGAATCCTTAAATAATTGGTCATTGGAAAAAAACAGGATCCCCTGAATCATGAACAGGTCAGGTTTTATGATGGCAGATGCAGCAGTCATGTAGATTCCCTCTTTTTTTGAATGGCCTGGAAAAGGCTAATCATAGCATTGTCTTTCCAGACCATGGCAAGGAAGAATAAAGAGGCAAATAAGAACAGTTTAAACATCTTTGGTGGCAGCATTTTCTAAGCAAGATGGAAAATGTGTCAAAAGGGGTGTGGACACAATAGAAATGCAATAATATTTGTAAGGAATAATATGATAAGGAATATGACAGAAACATTGGGGTTAATGGGGTCTTATTCCATCATCTTGGGCAGAAGATTTCTACCTCATGAAGCCAACTATTTTCTCATGTTAGTAAATTTTAGTTATATGTCCTTGTTTGATCACATCTCCAATCATTGGAAGAGGGAGCATTATTAAGTTGTGATATGTGAACCCAAGGTTCAATCCCTTTCAGGTTTATTTCAGTGTCAGAAGTTAAGAATACCTGATAAAGTCCCTTCCAGCATGTCTGAAGGGTCCTTTTACATTGATATCACTTCCAGGATACCTAATCACTGGAAGTTAAGGTGCAAGGAATCTGAGGGAGATTTGGATATGGAAATGCATTTTAATTGTTAGAGATACGCTTTTGCATAAGTCATTAGAGATTTGTAATATTGAGTTATCTCCTACTGGGGAAGTGGAGAATAAATGTGACAATTATTGACATAGGGGTGTTCCAGTGACAATTTCATGAAGAGAATGTTCATGTTACTCAAAAAGAGTGCTTTGAATGGCCATATGTGCCAGTGGAAAAACTTCAGGCCAAGGAAACCCAGTCTCCTCAGTTATTTAGACAGCTTAAGATTTTTTTTATTATCTTTTTAAAAATTTTTAAATAAGTTTTATATTATATAGATGTTACATCAAAAATATAACCACACTTTTCTCCCATTAACAACATCTGTCATTAGTATGGTACATTAGTTACAATTGATGAACACATATTGAAGCACTGCTGCTAAGCATGGTCTATGGTTTACACTATATTTTACATTTTGCACCACACAATTTTCTAGGCTTTCAACAAAATATATAATGGCCTGTATCTGACATTGCAATGTCATGCAGAACAATTCCAAAGTCCCAAATATGCTATATGTTACACTTATTTTTCACTCTCCCTCCCATCAGAAACTATGGTGGCCACTGCCTTTATATCAATGATAAATTTCTTTCATTTCTTCCATTCTTGAGGATTTGGGGATATTTCTGCTCATTCTGTTTCTGATTGAGAGGGGGCTTAGATCCCATGAGATAGATGGATGGAAGTGTCTTGTTTGCAACTATAAATATTCTCTGTTTTTTGGGGTAGGCATTTTCCATTATCATCCTTTTTTTAGTAGTCCTGGGCGAGTACAATGAACTGGACAGTAGGTGATACAACACGGCTGCATATGAACAGACAAAAGATTTAAGTCCCTGGGACATATATTTAATGAGTATAGTGTTAATTATAGGTTTAAATATAAGGGGCAGAAGAGCCATGTGTAGGGAAATTCTAAATGAGTCTAATTTTGTTACATTAGGGAGCATATATTCTAAAGCAAGGCCCACTGGCAGGGTGCCAAATTCCTGAGATTGTCTGTCCTCTCTATAGGACCTAGATGTCTCTAGAGCCCTCAGGAGTCCCACTATTTGAGACAATGTTTACTTTGACAGTTAATGAGATTCTTCTGAGACGTGCATAAGCATAAATTCTGAAATGACCTCCCAACTCAATTTGAAATCTCTTAGCCATAAAAACTCATGAATGTTTGATATCTCCCCCTTTTTGTCAAGGTCTTTTTCCAAATGCATGTCTAGTTGGTGCTTGGTAATAATACCTCAGTTCCAGTGAAGCTCATCCCTGGGAGACATGCCCCACACTGGGGTGAAGGTAGTGTATTTTTATACTGAGTTTGGCTTAGAGAGAGGTCACAATGAGCAAAAAGGAGGCTTTCAGGAGGTTACTCTTAGGCAATTTATAATACCAGGCTTAGTTTCAATTTCACAAGAAAAGATTCACAAAGACAGCTTAAGTTTAATATGCCATTTGTTCCCTCACCATTCCAGAGGACTGACCATGATAGGGACATTGATATGCCAACTTGTTTGCAATATCTTAGAGCTTCAATAACCTGCCCAATTAAGCAGTGCTTTGGTTACTAGAAATAATTCCCAAAATGATAATACATGTTCTAAAAGTTTTTAGCAACTGTTATACAGCATCTACCTCACAATAAGGAAAGGCCTTTGTCATGTAAACAAACAATGCCTAGGACATAGTTAAAGTTCATGTTGGGAGGCAGTTGAATACAGTCTAGTTGTCAATGCTCAAAGGGTCCAGAAGGTGGTGGTGTATAATCTCTAGCACCTAGGATGAATTTTCCTGGACAAGTCACTTATTGATAATGTAGTTAGCAGCCTTATGAGAATTTTCCCCATCAATATTTATTTATTATTTGAGCCATCTTGTTGGTTGGCACCATGCAGGGAGAAGTCATTAAAGTTTAAGGACTGGTTCTTTTAAAATTCAGGAAACACCAAGAAACTGTACTTGTTTTCCTAAAAAGTCCATTGGGATTAAAAGCACATCTAAAAACAACAGGAAAAGAGAAGAGTTTAGAAATTAAACTTATTAGGAAGGGTGAACTAAAGTATAAGACAGACAATAGTACAATATGACAGCAGAGAGCCAAAGGATGAAATAGAAGTAAGTAATGCCTTTAGAGTGATAATACTGAACGTTAATGGATTGAACTCCCCAACCAAGAGACATAGACTGATAGAATGGATAAAAAAATATGAGCTGTCTATATGTTGTGGAACCACCTTAGATGTAAGGACACAACCAGTTTAAAAGTGAAAGGTTGGAAAAATATGACATGAAGAATTCTCAAACAGGAATTTGATTATCTAGAAAGAATTATGGGCTAAATGGAAATTAAAAACTAAACTAATAATTTATTTCATTCTTAGAGATTATGCCCAATAGAAATGTAATATAAAAATTAGAATTAGAATTAATTGCTGTTTTATTTCAGTAATTATTTACATGTATAAATGTTTGTGCTATGCTATCAATTTTTTATAATTGTTTATATTAAACCTAACCTGGTCTTGCAAAAAACAAACAAACACGTCCTTCATCCAACCAAGTGTGTTTTGCAGACATAGGGGTCTTTTCTTATTTTACCCTTAGGTTCTTTGAGCACGTTTGATCAAAAGTCTAAGAGGAAATTGAGTAAGTACATACAAAATGAAGGTGGTTTGCTTGCACACAAATCTGATGGAGCATTTTCTTGATATTCTCTTTTTTTTAATGAGCCTTAATTTTTAAAAAATTATATAGTAAGGTTTTATTTTTTATTTTTAAAGAATCTTTAGATTATATAAATGTTACATTTAAAAAAGGGGGGGGGTTCCCATATACCCTCTCTCCTCCCGTGATTTCCCACATTAACAACATCTTTCATTATTGTTGTAAATTTCTTACATTTGATGAACACATATTGAAGCATTGCTACTAACCATGGATTAAAGTTTACATTATATTTTACACAACATTGAGGAATGAACAAACATAAGGGGGAAATGAAACTAGTAACAAAAATAGACATATGATTATTCCAGCAATGAAATAATTTGTGTCATTGATATAAAGGCAGTCTGTACAATTAATGAACACATATTGGAGCATCACCATTAAGTGTGGATTATAGTTTACATTATAATTTACACACTCTCTCATACATTTTTGTAAATTATGACAAAATATATAATTCCCTGTATCCATCACTGCAACATCATTCAGGACAATTCCAATGTCCCGAAAATGCCACCATATTACACCTATTTTTTTTTTTTTAAGATACGTAGGTTACTTAAATGTTACATAAAAAATATAAATATAGGGGATTCCCATATGCCCCACTTTCCACATCTCCCACATTTTCCCACATTAACAACATCCTTCATTAATGTAGTATATTCATTGCAATTGATGAAAACATTTTGGAGCATTGCCAGTAAGCCTGGATTAAAGTTTACATTTTCATTTACACTCTCTCCCACTCAATTCTATAGGTTATTGGAAGATATATAATGGCCTGTGTCTGTCATTATAATGTCATTCAGGACAATTCCCAAGTCCTGAAAATGCCCCTACATTACACCTGTTTTACCCTCTCCCTGCCCTCAGATCCTCCAGTGGTCACTGCCTCCACATCAATAATATAATTTCTTCCATTGCTAGAATCACAGTAAGTCTATTATTGAACACCAGTAAGTCTACTTTAGTCCATAGTTCATTCCCCAATCCTGAGGATTCTGGGATGGTTATGTCCAGTTCACTTCTAACTGAGAGGGGCCTACCATCCATTAGGGGCAACGGATGGGACTCTCTTGCTTGCAGTTGTAGATCTCTTGGTTCCTTTTTATGGTAGTTGTCCATCATCACCTTCTTGTTAGATGTCCTGGGTAAGACTAATTACCTGGAGAGTAGGTGTTGCAACTCTGTGCGATTTGAGGCCCAGGTGTCACATGGACAGTCCAAAGATTTAAGTCTCTTGGAAGTACACCTATCAACTCTAGTACTTATTATAGGTTCAAATAGAAGAACAGAAGAGACATTTATAGGGAAACCACAACTGAGTCCAACTCTGTCATCCTGGGGAGCATAAATTCCAAAGTATGGCCCCCTGGCAAGGCACCTAACACCTGAGCTATCTGCCCTAACTATTTTGTTTGGATGTCTCCAGAGCCCTCAGGATCCTCACTATTTAAGGTAATATCTATTTTTGCTATCAATGACTTCCTGGTGAGACATGCATAAGCGTAGCCGCTGGAATGACCTTCTGACTCACTTTGAAGACTCTTAGCCATATAAAGTAATTTGACTTTACCTTTTCACCCTTTTGGTCAAGGTCTTTTTCCAGCTGCATTGGTATTTGGTGCTTGGTAGTAATTCCATGGTGCCAGGGAGGCCAAGCCTCAACTTTAATAATAGCAATAGGTTGAAACTGTAAGATGGCAGTTAGTTAGCTACTAAATAATTGTCCTTTCTTTATAGGGCATCCAGAGGAAGTAAGGAAAATCTTCTATTTCTAAAATCATGAATCACTCTGAAAGTACATTTGCTGTCAGTATATGTTGCCGGTCAGGCTCCGGGTCAGTGAAAACGGTGCCGCGGATGAGAAAGAAAGAATAAGACAAAGAGAAGAAAAACTGGGATTAGGGGACTCTCCATCCGATATGCAGAGAAGAGCACTGCCACCTCATAAGGTGTGGCTTTTATTTTGGCTTTAGAACAAAGAAAATATGTATGTACATATACAAAGTCAATAGATACTTGACAGTTTACATTTTACTAAAAAACGAGCAAGTCTTAAAAGTTAATGGCTCAGTTCCTCTTTTCCTTCCTGAAATTCACAGACATTGTAAATCTTACAAGCTCAAGATGTTTCCCCACCCAGCTCCTATTAGCGTGAGACTGGAGGGCTTGTTTCCTACATTCCAGGGTGACCTTTTTTGTCCATTGCCATGGCCTTTAATTGAAACTCCATCAGTATAAATGTTGTGATGACAATATATAAGCTCTAGTCAAGAGCTCAAGTTCTGCTTGTTGGGCTCAGGTAAATTGGGATAAGTTATCTTGTTCAATAATTTCGAACTGGGTTGTGACTCCCATTATTAAATTTCCCATTAATTCCACTGATATAAGACCTGCCAGTAAAGAGGATAAGGCCAGGATTCTGCAGTGGTATTTCTTGTTAGTCAGAATGGGCAGTCACTAACCAAGAGGTAATCAGCTCACAGTTATGAGGTGCTCTTACATTAGGCAAAGAAATAGGATGTCATGGTTAAGGATATTGCATCTATCCAGTATTGAATTTGAATGTGAGTGTAAATGGAATTCATAGGAAGACAATTGGCTGGAGGAGAGATATTGAGTAAATTCAGAGTTTAAGAAGCTTTGGACAGCATAATGTGTTTTGTAAATATACATCATTGTCCACTGATTTTTCTCCAGATGCTTTGACTAATTTTGTGGCTTTGGCTAACACATTTAGTTTTTAATAATATTATATTGCAATCTATCATTCATACATTAACATACATAAACAATAAATGCACTTTTTGTTTAATTTACCAAAAAAAAAAATAAACATGCATATCATTAAGCAGGGCTCCCATACATCTCCCCACCACCAATCCTTACATTGTTGTGAAACATTTGTTACAAACTTTGAAAGAGCATCAACAAAATATCACTACTAACTATAGACCACATCTTACACTTAGTGTATTTTCCCCCAACCCACCCAACTGTTAACACCCTATTTTAGTATTATGTATTTGTTATCATTCAGGTGAAAACTTTCTCATTTTGTCATGTTAGCCACAGTCCACCATCCACCACTGGATTACCTGTGTTATACAGTCTCATGCTTTGTACAATCCATTCAAAGTGTCCACTCAGCGGCTTTCATTTTTATCATAGAGTTGTGCTGTTAACACCTTGGTCAATTTTAGAACGTTTTCATTACTCCAAAAAGAAAAATCCCATAACCCCTTTTATGCCTGTATAATTATCCCTTAGCATTGAAAAATTATCTTCTTACCATTGCTGCAAAATATTACAATATTACTGTTACCTCTTGTCTATAAGCTACATTAGTTCTTATTTTCCCATGTATCACAATATTCTTAGCACTTTGTAAAAGAAGAGCGTTCTTATATTTGTACTAAACACAATCTTCATCCACCACCAAAATCACTATGTAATACATACCTTACATTACTCTCTACTTTGCTTTCACTTGACCTTTACTTCCACATACTACCCCTTTAAGCCACAGCCACATTTATAAATCAGCTGTGTTAGTTATACTTATTATAATGTGTTACTCTCATCTCTATTCATTTCTACACTTTTACAATTAACCTTATTAATAATGCTACATACATGAAGTGTTATTTTCCATTCTGAACCCATCTTATATTTTCTAGTAACATATACTCTAGAGTATACCTCCATGAGTTTACTCATGATATTCAGTTCATATTAGTTAGACTACACAATATTTGTCCCTTTGTATCTGTTTTATTCATTCAACATCATATCCTCTTGGATCATCCATATTGTCAAATGCATACCAATTTCATTACTTTTTTCACCTGAATAGTATTCCATTGTGTGTATGTATCATATTTTATTTAACCAATCCTCAGTTGATAGACACTTGGGCTGGTTCCACATTTTAGCAATTGTGAATGAGGCTGCTAAGAGCATCGGTGTGCAAATTTCAGTTTGCATCCTTGCTTTCAGTTCTTTTGAATATATTCCTAGTAATGGGATTGCTGGATTTTATGGTAGTTCTATATTTGGTTTCTTGAAGTACCTCTAAATTGTTTTCCACAGAGGCTGTACCATTCTACTTTCCCACCAACAATGAAGGAGTGTTCCTGTTTCTCCACATCTTTTCCAGTACTTGTAGTATTCCGTGTTTTTAATATTGGCCATACTATAAAATGTGAAATAGTATTTCATTGTGGTTTTGCTCTGCATTTCCCTAGTAGCTAGTGATGTTAAGTATTTTTCGTGTCCTTTTTGGCCATTTGTATTTGCTCTTTGGAGAAATGTGCTTTGCCCATTTTGGCTAACACTTTTATTTTTTAATAATATTATATTGCAATAATATGCTTATCTTTTTAGCTTTAAATTGTATGCACTTTTATTATTTTTACCACTATAGCTAAGTAATGTGATTTAAAGTCAGGAAGTGAGAGTTCTCCAACTTTTCTTTTTAAAGACATTTTTAGCTATTTGGGGTCCCTTGTCCTTCCAAAGAAATTTGATAATTGTATTTTCCATTTCTGCAAATAGATGTTGGGATTTTTTTAAATTGGTTTGGGTTGAATCTGTAAATAATTTTGGTAGAATTGACATCCTAATTATATTTATTCTTCCAGTCCATGAACATAGAATATCTTTCCACTTATTTAAGTCTTCTTCAGTTTCTTTTAGCAGTGTTTTGTAGTTTTCTGAGTACAGGTCCTTTATATCCTTGGTTAAGTTTCTTCCTAAATATTTGATTCTTTGAGTTGCTATTTTAAATGGATTTTTTTCTGATTTCCTCCTCAGATTTCTCATCAATAGTTTACAGAAATGCCACTGAGTTTTGTGTATTAATCATATATCCCACCACTTTGCTGAACTTGTCTATTAGTTCAAACTGCTTTGTTTTAGATTTCTCTGAATTTTCTAGATATGGGATCATATCCTCAGCAAATAGTGAAAGTTTTGTTTCTTCCATTCCTATTTGAGTGTCTTTTATTTCTCTATCTAGCCTAATTGCTCTAGTTAGAATCCTAGCACAATATTGAATAACAGTGGTGACAGTGGGTATCCTTATCTTGTTTCTGATCTCAGTGGGAAAGCTTTCAGGCTTTCACAGTTGAGTACAATGCTAGCTGTAGGTTTCTGACATGTGCACTTTACCATACTGAGAAAGCTTCCTTCTATTCCTATCTTTTGGAGTGATTTTATCAAGAAAATTTGCTGTATTTTGTCAAATGCCTTATCTATATCAATGGAAAGTATCCTGTGATTGTTATTCTTCAATTTATGAATGTGGTTTATTATAGCAATTGAATTTCTTATGTTGAAAAACCCTTGCATACCTGGAATAAAACCCATTTGATTATGGGGTATACTTATTTTAATTTGTTTCTGGATTCAGTTTGCAATTATTTTGCTGAGGATTTTTGCATCTATATTCATTAGGGGTTTTGTTTTGTAATTTTCTGTTTTTCATAATATCTTTACCTGGTTTTGGTATTAGGGTGATGTTTGCTTCAACGAATTAGTTTGGTAGCATTCTTTCCTGTTCAAATTTTTGGAAGAGCTTGAGAAAGGTTGGTATTAGATAGACTTTTAATGTTTGGTAGAATTCAGCTGTGAGGCCATCTGGTCCTGGGCTTTTCACCTTTGGGAGGTTTTTGATAACTGTTTTGACCTCTATATTTGTGATTGGTTTATTGAGGTCTATTACTTCTAAGGTCAGTGCAGGTTGGTTTTTTGTTTCTAGGAATTTGTCCTTCTACACTACTTTCTCTAATTTTTTAGTGTATGATTATTTATAATATCCTCTTATGTTTTCTTATTTTTGTGGGGTCAGTAGTAATGAACTCCCCCACTCATTTCTGAATTTATTTGCATTGTCTATCTTTTTTCCTTTGGCAGTCTAGCTAAGTATTTTTCAATTTTGTTTATCTTCTCAAAAAATCAACTTTTGGTTTTGTTGATTCCCTCTATTGTCTTTTTGTTATCAATTTCATTGATATCTACTCTGATCTTTATTATTCCTTTCCTTTAGCTTGGGTTTGCTATAGTTTGCTGGTCTTTTTCTAATTCCTCCAGGTGTGCACTTATTTCTTCAATTTTAGCTCTTTCTTCTTTTTTAATGTAAGCATTGAAGGGTATAAATTTCCCTCTCAGAACCGATTTGCTGTGTCTCAAAGGATTTGGTATGTTGTGTTCTTATTTTCATTTGTCTCAAGATATTTACTGAGTTCTCTTGCATTTTCTTCTTTGACCCACTGATTATTTATGATTGTGTTGTTTAACCTCCATATGTTTATCAACTTTCCCTTTTTCCATCCATTATTGATTTCCAGCTTCATTCTGTTATGAGCAAAGAAAATGCTTTGTATAGTTTCAATATTTTAAAATTTATTGATACCCTCTTGTGATGAAACATATGGTTTATCCTGAAGAATGATACATGTGTGTTTGAAAATAATGTATATCCTGCTGTTTTGGGGTGTAATGCTCTATAAATGTCTGTTAGAGCACGTTCATTTATCATTATTCAAGCTCTCTGTTTCTTTATTTCTCCTCTGTCCAGATGTTCTTTCCCAATGCTGAGAGTGGTATATTTAATTTTCTAACTATTGTTGTAGAAACGTGCCAGTGAATGTCTCATATAGCTTGGGTCCCCTGTTAGGTGCATTACTATTTTTTATAGTTATTTCTTCTTGGTGAATTGTTGTTTTTATTAATATATAATGACCTTCTTTGTCCCTTATAATAGTTTTGTATTTAAAATCTGTTTTTCCAAAATTAACATTGCCATTCCAGAGCTTTTATTGTTAATATTTGTGTGGAATATCTTCCTCCCCAAAATTCCTATCTATAAGGTATTCACTTTCAACCCAGTTGTGTCCTTATGTCTGAGGTAAGATTACAGAATACAGACGGATCATATTTTTTAATCCATTTTATCAGTCTGTTACATTTGATTGTGGAAGTCAAGCTATTAACATTCAATGTCATTACTGTAAAAGCATTACTTACTTCATTCGTTTTATCTTTGGTTTTCTGCTGTCACATCTTAATATTGTCTGTCTTTTTACGTTTTAACTTACCCTTCCTAATAATCATTTCTATACTCTCCTCCAAGTCTCTTGCCTTCTTTTTTTCCTTCCAGGCTGCAGCACTCTTTTCTTTCACTTGTAATACTGGTCTTTTGGTAACTGTTTTAGTTTGCCAAAGGATTGCTGATGCAAAGTAACAGAAATGTGTTTGCTTTTATAAAGAGTATTTATTTGGGGTAAAAGATTGACATTCCAAGATCATGAAAAATCCAACTCAAGGCACCATAAAAGGTGCTTTCTCATGTAAGTCAGCTACTACATGTTGAAGCAAGATGGCAAGTGAACTCTACCTGGTCTTTGCCTTCCCCTTGGGGCTGTATTGTGTCCCAGAGCTCAGCTGAGGGTAAGTATGTATAGAGCTTTTCTCTTTACAGGCCTTCTATATCAATCTCTGCTGTTCTGCTTCCTTCCTAATTTCAAGTCTAATCTATTAGGCATATAAGAGGGTTGTTCTCTTGAGCTGCACTGTGGGCCCAGCCTTTTGTGGGATTCATGCTTAAGCAATCCTCTCTCTCAGATTGCAGAATCAAATATGCTGGCTCCCTCTTTTCTCTGTCTCTCTAAGTCTCTGGGTCTCCCTTTATATTAGACCCAGCAAGAAGGCAGGGACTCAACTTGAACCATGCTCCACTGACCTAATCTTGTAAAATGGTATCACACACAGAGTAATAGATTACTTTAGAACAATCTTTCTCTTTTTTGGGATTCATAAAAGAATCACAAATTGCCATACTCCACCCTTTGAACAACAACAACAAAAAAATATGTTTTTCTATATCCAAAAGGTATTCATTACATCACAATAGTCCAAAAACCTTAAATCATTTCAGTAGCAATGCTAAGTACAAAATCACATCAAAATCAATTATAAGCATTCAGTTTGTCTTGGTTCAAAAGTCCCCTCTGATATGGGACTTGTGAAACTTACAAAACAAGTTATCT
The DNA here is from genome assembly GCA_026826555.1 of Tolypeutes matacus. Classification (NCBI taxonomy): domain Eukaryota; kingdom Metazoa; phylum Chordata; class Mammalia; order Cingulata; family Chlamyphoridae; genus Tolypeutes; species Tolypeutes matacus. The sequence goes on along the minus strand of JAKSZT010054016.1, from coordinate 699,629 downwards.
GCTTCCCATATACAAAGGGGGAACAGATACAGGATAAACTTACAAATTTCCACAATTATTTATGTGTGTTTCTCTTGGTCACTTAAAGGTATTTTTGGGGAAAAACCACCGAAGTCCTTAGAACTCCAGCAATGTTGAGCAAGGTTTCTATTATGTCATCATAGAAAGGTTTTATTTCACTTTGCTGAGAGCAATCCCTCTTCCAATTGTCCAATGGCCAGGTAGACTGCAAATGAGGCACCTATATCTAGGCCATTGTTTTGGCATTTTATTTCTGGACTTAACATTTTAATAGCTTTGAAAATGTTGTGGGTGTAGGTCTGAGTTCTTGTAATCAGTTTTGTTTTGGGGCCTTTCCATGCCCATGGGAAGATTGTACCATGGAGAGTTTGGGGTTTTGAATATGTTCCCGAAGTTCTAGCCAGTCTGCCTGATGCATTCATTTCTAAACTTCCCCCAGACTGACTAATGTGGATCAATTGATAATGTCCTGGAAACCTGGGGTAGTGGGCTACTCTAAGTACTTTAAATTCCTGTTAGAATTTTTGAGTATCTGGCCATGGCTTGGGAAATTCCTTGGTTATAACTCATAATTTAGCCTTTGACTGGAGATAACTTTGAAGTTATCTTTGAAAGTTATTTGTGGTGTTTCTCTGATAACTTCAGAAGGTCTAACTATATAAGGTAACTTTTAAAATTCATCCAAAATGTAGGACCATTCTGCTGGTGTGTTAGCTGAGTGGGAATATTCAGGCAAAGGTGGATAAAGAGAAAGAGAAGTTGTGGTAGGAGAGGTGTGAGCCAATTGCTCATTGGATTTAAGGGTTTGAATTTTTTAGTTCTCATTTACTTTTTTTAGGAGTTCTTTGAGGAAACTATTTTTAGAATTCTGGAGTTTTTTTTTAAAACTGCATATACCAATTCAAATAGGCAACCCATTTATTATGCTTCATTTTAGAGGCTGCTTTGCATGTGCACATCTAGGATGACTAATCTTATTCAGCTGAAAACTTCCCTAATGGATCATTGCAAGTTTAAGTTATCCCTAGTGATGCTCTGACATTTAGTAAAGTTGGTGCAATTCTGCGTCCAATAATTCTTAAGCATAAAAGATGCTGGAGTGCCAGATGGCAGAGTGCCTTTAGATTTTGAGGATCTCATCAGTAAATCAACAGCAAAATGCTGCAGATACCACAGAGGAATTATGTGAATAAAATAAAATGGTAAGGACTCAGGTCCCTCATAAGGGATCTTCCTGCTGAGAATAATTGGCCCAATAACCCCTGGACAGGAGCTCAATGAGAGCAGAGAGTTTAAACTTGGAGAAAGTTGGATGTTGGGGGGGGCACTGAACCATATTATTTAAATTTCAATGTAATATTAGAAATGGTTCTTAAATATCTTTTAAAAAAATACCTGCTTGGCATTTTATAGAGGATTGCATTAAACCTAAAGATTTATATTAATTTATTAAGCTTTAAATTGTATATTAATTTTTAAATTTTAAATATTAAAGTTTAATAAATTAGTTGTATAATAAGATCTAAGTGTCTAGGCATGAGGATCTTAGACAACAAAAGCAAATTAAATGCAAATAATATAGAGAAAATGATATAATAAAAATGAGGAAAGAAATCAGTGACATATTAATAAATAACAATCTGAAATAGGGAATAGCAAGAAAGCCAAATATTGGTACTTTGAAAGATAAATAAAAGTGAGAAATCTTTAGCAAGATCAATCAAAGGAAAAGAGGAAAAGAAACAAATTTTCAATATGAGGAAAGGAACTCATATATTGCATGTAGTAATGTAAAATTTACAAACTCTTTGAGATACTGCTTGACAATCTCTAATGAAGGTACCAATACTATGACCCAGCAATTCTGCCATCAGGTATCGACATACAATAAGTTAAATTTTCATGACTAGCACCAAAGTATCATCAATTAGATGTGTAAATGCTGAAACATACATGGTCAAAGCGGGAACAATATCTTGAATAAGCATATGGATCACATTTTTGACATGCCTGAGCTTGTTTGCCATCAATTCCAAAGAGCAGATTAGCAACTAAGGTTCACAGTGAAATAGAAATTATCCTTGAATTTAAAAGTGAGATTGCACATCCATTTCAGGATCAGAAACCAAAAACTCTAAAGTAAGTGTTGTTCCCAAAATATATACACTTGAATAGGCACAAAAACTTCCCCAAACTGTATACATTAAGTATTCTGGAGAGTCAAACATGCCAGAAGCATCTTTTTAATAGGCTTAAAGAACCTCAGGTATAAACCTCTCAAGTTGAATCAAGAGATGAATTAATTTCTAAACTTAGTAATTAAAATGAATTGGAGAGAGTCTGGGGGAACAATATATGTAGAGATTGTAGAGAGCAGTTTGTAAAACAAATTCAAGCAAAGGATAAGCCCTCAAAGAAGTCTTAATACAAAAACAAAATTTAATCATTTGGTAAAAAATAAATATGTATGAGTAAAACATATTGCATTCTGCTTATCTGTACATTTCAGGTTAATTGTGATCTAGTGAAACCATTTTACCTTCAATTTATCTAGTGAAATTCTCATGGAAATTACAATTAGTTGGGCATGGAAATGAATAAGACTAGTGGAAGCAATAAAAGAATGTTTAAAAAATGGTGGAGAGAATACAATACTAAAAGAAGTTTGGAATCAAACCAGAAAGAATTTGCACATCAAAAGTTTTGGTTAATCTGGCAGATTTGGGGAATATTCAAAGATTGGGACCAGATCACTGGGAAGAACCACTTAGAATTTCCAGGTTTCATCCTTCCTTCAGAGGAAAAATGAAGTCAGAGTATACACTTGGTTATCGGTAAAGAAGCTCCAGCCATGTCCCTCCCCCTGTATTGTTTAAAATAGATGAAAATGAAAGGAGAAAATATATCCTGACACAGTCTTTAAAATATCTGTTTTGATTTGATGATTGGTAGTAGTAAATCTAGGTCGCTGCCAGCTACTTGGGTTCTGAACTGGCATGTGCATGGGAAACAAAGTAGCCCCGGGGCAGTTGACCTCACTTGGGAGGAGTGAGGGTTACTCTCTTACATCTGTAGGCCCTCAAATCCTCTACTGAAGGCCCCCTGCAACTGTGCCTGTCTTAGGTTGTTCCTTCCCTGAGGAATCTTACCTGTCTCTGGGAAACCAGCCATCCTCTGGGGCCAAACAGGATGATGTGAGACTGCCAAAGTTTTCATGGCCTCCACACTCACCACCTGCCTTGGGATAACCACATTTCCGGCAGGGTCCCTGCTTAGGTTATAAGTTTCAGAAAACCCAGGTTTATCAGCACTTAGAAGGCTTATAGAACTTAAGAAGATACAAGCAATCCCAAGTATGGGACATGGGCAGGATACCCCCAGAATATGGTAAAACTAGAAAAGGCAAGTGAGAAGGAAAGAAAGAAGACTTAGCGATAAAGCTGGGAGACATAAGGTTTAAAAATTTACTGTAGAAACTATGGAAAACTAATTTAAAGATTATTTAACTAAAGGGTTCTTAAGTCTTTTCCTTGTTGTTTCTTTGTTCTTGATTTTTGGATGTGGGAGAGAAAGATGAGACAGTGACTAAGGCAATGAATTTTTGTTCAGCGTGATGAGCTTGAAAGAGGGCTTGATGAATTAAATTAAGGATTAACAATAAAACAAAAAACATGATTATTTCAATAAGAGATATTTGTCAGATTCTTATGTTTAAGCATGAAACCAATTAAATGAATTTAACTATTGCATATTATCATTAAGTGTTTGAAACACATTTTGCTGAGCAGGAAGTTGTATTTAAGATAGTTGATGTTCCAGATGTAGTTGGAGAGCAAGCACTTCTCCCTGAAGATGGGAGGAGAAAGCCCCTTGTAAGTAAGTTTTCACTTACACCCAGGAAATCTGGGAACTGTTCCAAGGTGGGGGGGGTGACACAAATTTTGATATGTTCCCATTCATAGGACACATTAGGACTGTCCCTTACCACATTCACCAACATATTTATCTCATTCTCCTTCTAGAGGTGACCTCAAGCTGTTGAGAAAACTAAACACCTGTGCTTCTTTTATTAAATTAATCTTATGAGCAGAATTGTTGTGGCTGTTGTTGCTGCTACTACTATCAGAGAGACAGTACAGCTCATTCTTAAAACTTGAGCTTCATAGTAAGAGATCCTGGATATAATCTCTTAATCTCTTACTAGACACACTGTTCAACTTCTCTGGGGAAGGTATAAACAATTATATCTCTCTGGAGCTTAAACTCTTGGTCACCAATACACATAGGACTGCACATTCTCTCTAGACCACCAGCAAGCCCAAGCATAGTCTAATTACTGGGCTCTAATACATGAACTGGACTGAAATTTGAGCCATAGTAAAGAAAGGTCCTGGATCCCAGTCTGATATATTCCCAGATCCTTTAGTAAAGAAGTTTGGAGAAAACAGCTGCTAGTCTAATTTTCTTCATGGTGAGCCCAATTCACAGAGTAGCTGATTTTACACTAAAACTATCAGATCACAAAGTTAAGTAACACTATTTTATGTACTTTCTGATGACTCAGGTTTATCAACAGATATTTCATAAAATTAAAATGTTCTAGGAAAGTTTAGTTAAAGAAGAAAAGATAAAATATTTTAAATTAAGATTGCTTTGAAATATTTAGCATATATTGTGACCATATCCATAGGCTTCTGTCATGCCTTGGAGAGAATACTGGGATAGAAAAAAAGGGTTCTCTGAATATACCTCTCATCTATAACTAGAGACAAGCTATAGGGTTTTTTAATTCCTGATAAATTCTTATAGTAATGGAAAGAATTGATTATACTACACATTTATGACCCTTAATTATTTCATAAAATTTCTGTCCTAATACTGACTTGTTGAAAAAAATGTTTGGTTAAGTTCTTCTATACAGTGATTTAACAGATATTTTTTTGCAAATATCATATATTGTGCAACACCTTTGAAAATGTATGCTAAAAATACCTAGGATGTGCATATTTTAACTTAGCTCAAACATGTTTTTTTCTCATAACTGTGCCAATAAATTCTGTGAACTTTGGGAAAACAAAAGAAAAAAATCATAAAGGACTTTCATGCTTTTCTTGTTTATTATAATTGTGGAATGATTCTTATTCCCTCAGCTCTCCTCAAGACCCCCAAGTCTCCCATACCATAACATACCCAGAGACACATGTATCATACACAAATAGGCACCTACACACATGTACACTTTTCTCTGTTTGAAAAAAATCCAAAACTCAATGGAAAAATACAACATTAAATCAAATCCAACAAAACTATGAATAACTAGCTGCAAATTAATTTTGTTCAGAATGGACAGAAAAATGTTCCCTAATATACTAGAGGCTTCCATGTATTACAGGAAAAATCGCTATTTGTTAGATGCAGGAAAGGCTCTGAGAGCTGTATCAGAGAAAGAGTAGTTCCTAATACTACAGACAAATGTTACTTCCTCTATGGATTTTCTGATCTTGCTCTGGCTATGGGACTGGAAACTCAATCAGGTAAACTGTGTGGAAGCAATGTGACAACTCTACAGATAAAAGACAACTACCTGGGCAGTGAGAAATGATGGGTATATGGGACCCAAGATACAGAGTGTGATTGGGTTATGTGATTTATAAGATGTCAGAATAAGAGGAGGTTGGAATAGTAGTACCATTTTGATACAAAAGAAAATAAATTTAAAGCAATATTATAGAGTACATATATTTTCCTGGATTTTGTTCCACTATGAGAAGCACTTCTGGACAGAGCCTAAAACTTTTGTCCTTTCAGAACTCATTTATTTTATTATTAAATCATGCTTGCTAAAGACACAAGGAATGTTCTATATATGTGAGAACAGTGTATGTTATCAAATAAAACCAGAATGAATTAACATCAGGAAACATTTACTTTATTTAGTGTTAGGTACATTGTTAGAATAAAAAGAAATACAAAAACAACAATAAAATAGCATATAATAGCATATAATTTTCTGCTTCAAGCAAATAGGGAAAATCAAGTTCATAAGGAAAAATGTTAGATTAGGTATAACATAGTTTGAAATAGAATCAAAGTGCAGAAGAAGAGAAATATAAGAACAGGGGAAAAAAAGAAAAAAATTCTTATCGGTTGATAGGTCTACAAAATCCTACTGAATAAGTTAATGAAAGAAGATTATCAAGTATATTGTAGACATGGACCTGCAATTGTATGAGATAGGATATCCTGAGCAGTGGAGATAACAGAAAGAATTCCATAGATATGAAAGAGTGCAGAGTGTTTAAAGAATGTAGAAGTATCCAGTGTTACTAGATTAAAGCATAAAAACAAAGAAAAACAAATAATAAAGGAGAGTGGGGAAAAGCCTAGATGTAAGTCTCTATTATGCCATATTCCATCTAACACTTCACATGTGTTATTTAACGTAATATTACAACATTATCATAAGAATAATATTACCATATTTTCATAGAGGTCTCAAAAATGGATGCTCAGGAAATTGAAGCAAATTGACAAGACTCAGATTAAAAATGGACAGCCACTATTTGATGAACATTTGCCTGACCCCAAAGTCTATTACGGTTCTGATACATCATGTTTTATCTCAGTGCAGTAGGACTAAGGTTAGCAAATTAGAATTGGGGTAATTTTGGCAGATTTCTGATTAACAGTGTGAAGGGGAGAAATTATTCCAAGGAACATATTCCTCCAGGTAAATTTTTTGAAATATGAGTGACTTGATCAATGATGTGTTCTAATAAGACATTTCTTGCATTCCTCAAATACAAGTGGTCAGGACTTAAACCAGTTGGACAATTTATTGTGAAGGTTGTAAGAAAAATAGCAGTAATTTGTATCTTTGCATCATATAAAGTCAAGAGTCAGTTAGTCTAACACTTCAAAGAGAATCCTTTCTAAAATTTCTCTGTCAACAAGCCTAGAGACATAAAATAGAAAACACAATGAATATCACCTCATTTACTTTAATTCTGAATGTGCCATTTGAGACCATACCTTTTGCAAGGCAATTTTCATCTCTGCATTTCTCAGGGTATAGATGAGAGGGTTCAGCATGGGTGCAAGCACAATATAAAACAGAGAGATTTCCTTCTCATGTATTTCATTCTCAGCAGGCAGAACAGAGGTAAAGATGCAGGGCACAAAAAACAAACCTACAACCATCATGTGAGAGGTACAAGTTGAGAGAGGTTTGTGTCGCTCTGCAGAGGTGTGTGTCCTAAGATGGTAAAGTATGAGTATGTAGGAAGCCAAAAGGACAAGAAAAACTACACTTGTCACCATCCCTGAATTGACAATAGCTAGGATATTAAACACATAAATATCTTTACAGGCCAGTTTCAAAAGTGGCTTCACATCACACATGTAGTGATCGATCTGATTATGGCCACAGAAAGGTAAACTGAGGACCATGAGCAGTAGAGCAATAGTGTGACATACAGCCAAGACCCAGGACAGGATGATCAGAGCATTACTCCTCTGCCGGTTCATGATGACCATGTAGTGCAGGAGCTGGACAATGGCAACATAGCGGTCAAAAGTCATGGAAGACAAGGTTAATATTTCCACACCTCCCAGAAAGTGAAAAGTGAAGAGCTGGGTCATACAGTTGTTATAAGAAATGCTTTTTTTCTTTGCTCCTATGTCTCTGATTAGCCGAGGAAACACAGTGGAGATGAAGAAAAGGTCAGAGATGTATAGGTTGCAGAGAAAGTAGTACATTGGTTGTTGGATTAGATGGCTGCGGGTGATGGTGATGAAGATGATGAAGTTTCCCATTAAGACTGTCAAGTAAGAGAGCAGGAACAAGAAACAGAACAGTAGCTCTATCTGCCTATTCTTAAATAGTCCCGAGAAGATAAATTCAGTGACATTGATATGATTTTCCATGATGTTAAGGTGCATCCAGCAGCCACATAATCAACTTCATTTATCAGTAATGATGCAGAACATAATATTAAATATGTAATAGGTTTGTTAACATTTGGGTAGATTTATTAATTGAATGAAAATATACATCATAACAGATTGACAAGATTAAGCTTTTAATTCCCTTTAGAGTAGAATCATCATTATCATAAGAAATAATTCTAAATGACTGTATAATATTCTCCTGCAACTTTTATAATTATGTTTCATATATTTATATCCCATGTCAACCTAATGTTTAAGGGCATACTCTTCTTATACTCATTTTTTCATATGGGATAATAGAAGCAGAAGAGGGTTCATTAATTATATGAAGTCATTAAGATATTAAGTAGTAGAACAAAGATATGAACCTGTATCGGAAGATTCTATGCATTTCAAAGTTATACTACATTATTCACAGACAAGTGGAATTCCATTGTTTTTTTCCGCCTAACTCTGTAAAAGAAAAGAGGTCTTTCTCTGTTTGTGCCACTAATTATGTAATTTAAGCAATTACCTACCATTCTCCATACTACAAAGAAATGATCTCAATCAAAACCTCACACTAACATTCCACATATCCACAGTAACTAAATATTCTTGAAATAAAAATAAAATCAAGGATCCTAGGCATAACAGAAAAATACTCTGAATAATTAGGTAATATTTAGCATGTTTGCATGAAGTCCATTCAGAACATGGAAATTCTAGAAATAGGGAACTAGAAGAAAATATTGCTGTGTATCTGAATAATGGAAATAAATGTCATTATATAAAAGCTTCATCTTTCTCCTAATTATGGTAAATGCACATTTTACAGGCTGCTGTTAATATTTCAGGAACACATTAGAAGATTCATTGTTTTTTATGTCCATTTTGAAGGAACTAAAGAGTTTAAAGCATGGCCTGCATATTTGATTTGAATGTCATGCTAATTCTGTTAGTAATGCTGGGCAATTCATTTCTGATTCTCTTTCTTCATCTGAAAATAGAACCGATGATACTAGAAAAGGAAATGAAGTTGATATAAAATATATTAAGGACTTATAATTCTAACTTAATTCAATGCAACAGCGCTGTTTTCCTGAAAATGTTTTGGAGAAGAATAAACTTTTATAAGGAAGTGATTATCAACATTTATATCTGTTTCTTTTATTTTTCATAGAATATTGTTCTACCACAGGTGACCTGTGGAAGGACTCAGGTTAAACACCTATTAAGTATGAGCAAAAAGCATAGGAGATGGTAAAATTTATTCTTGGTTCAAAATACAATTTAACAAAGTACTTTATAAAGTAAGAATATCTAAACCTGTATTCTGGGTATGTGGAAAAAACTGATGAGTAAAAAGGGTCTTATGGATAACTTTTCATTAAAACTCTAGAACAAAACTTGAGAAAAACTAGAGAATTAAACAATGGAAAGCCCAACTTTGGATTTGGAATATTTTCCTAATCAGGTGGCACTTTAGCATCTCTTATTCAGATCTAGTCCTTCTGTACTTACGATAATTGACCATCAATTGGGCAAACACAGAGCCATAAAGAAAATAATCCTTCAAAGCAGTGCCCAGAGTTTCTATTAGGAATCCTTTGAAAAAGCTACCTCATGCTGATACATGTCCCAGACCCATCCTCAAATCATTTCTCTCCTGGTTTAATAATCCTCAAATTTCCTGGTGCTCTTAAAATTCCATTCTCTGTCTCTGACTCTGACTCTCTGTCTTTCTGTCTGTCTGTCTGTCTGTCTGTCTGTCTGTCTCTCTCTCTCTCTCACTCACACACACACACACAGATATGCATGCATATATAGATACACAGGAGTTTTGGAGAAAAGAATTTTCAGTGACCCTTTTCAGGTACCTTATAGTTAAAGAGTATCTTCCAAAAGTTCCCTTTCTTTACAACTTAAATCCTTGGAGAAAGATCCTGTGAGGAATTGTAGGAAATGAAACATCAACTGTAATTTTTTTTTTTATTGTGGGTAAAAATCAAAATTCTCACAATACATACAAACATTTGCAAAATGATATATAAATATATATGCATATATGTGTATTTGCTTACAAAAAGGTAGACAAAAACATTGAAGAAAGAACATTGAAGAAAGTACAAGATAGTGTAAATACCCATCAAGAACAGTTTTACTATTTTGTTTTCTTTAATTATCTCCTCTACAATAATAATAATACAACTTATGAAAGTGAAATTCATGAACATAATTAAAAGATGGATTTAGAGTAAAAAGCTTTTTACCACATATGGAAACGTAAAATATTTAAAAGCTATATGCTCTTAGATTCTGACTGATACTACAATAATATTGTAGTTCCAGTATATAGGAAACAAATTTACAATATGATTAGGTATACATTACTATTCCTGATTTGCAAATTAGGAAAATAAAACCCAAGGTAACACAAATACTAAGGGAAAGTTCAATATCCAAACCATAACTATGAATACAAGGCTCATACATTTTTTCACTATGTTTAAATTTCTCACAAACACAAATAAAATCTTAAATATCTTAATTTGCCCTCAAATTATGATCCAGATGTTGCTGAACGAACTCTCTTGAAATAAACACAAGCTAAAATAATGCAAAAGTACTTAAAGTTGAAAATTTTAAATTTTAAATATATAAAGAAATTTTTGGAACTCCAATAATTATCATGCACACAAGTATACAATAGTCATTTATATGTATATATACTAACCATAGTGCTCTCTTCCTACAGAAGATTTTATATTTCTGTGACTTTTTAAAGAAAGCAGCAAATTTATGTGGAGAGTATCTGATGGTTCCATGAATCTCCAACCAATGGAATATTTTAGGGAAGCTTTGCTGGGAACAACTTGAGTTAAAGGGCACAAAATTACCAGAGGGATAATCTCACATGGGTATACAGCAGCATCCAATGCATCTGTAGTTATAACTTCAGAAATAAAGCCAACATTATTATACTGGTTATAGAGATAGATTTAAGGGCTTCACTTCTGCCAGTTTCATCTTCAGTTTTATCATATGAAAGATTCAAGATTGCTTTGATGTTACAACTCTGATGAATTATGGATATTTGTTTTTCCATATTGCTTCTTTCCTAGAATAATCTCCTCAAAGACTGAAGCTACTGATATTTGCCGTATTATATACCATATAACTATATATATACATAAATCAATTAGATCAATAAACAAAATGAGAATCAGAAGAACATTCTGGTACTCATTTTTTTTAAGACATATTTGAAAAATATCTAATATTTATAACATCCACTGGAAACTTTGAAACTATGTATACTTTTTTTTTTTTTAAACTGGGTATCATTTTGTGTAACTAGGTATACAATATTAGGGTATGAATAGAATTAATAAAATACCACAGTGTATTATGAATTTTGTTTTGTTTTGTTTGCTATGTGTTTTTTTGTGTGTGTGTGTGGGTAAAAAATCAAAATTTTCACAATACATACCAACATTTGCAAAATGATATATAAATATATATGCATATATGTGCATTTGCTTACAAAAATGTTATATATATATATATATATATATTTTAAGAGGTGCTATTTGTTTTTTTTTGTTTGTTTGTTTAGGGGTGGTGATTGGGGAATGCCAGTAAAATGCATTAAAGTAGATTTGAATCAATTGCAGTCCCTAGTTCAGAGCAAAAAATTCTCATGGCCCCATCCAAGGTCCAGCTTCTCTTTTATTTCATTTTACAATATTTGTTTCTTCTTTTCATCACCTATGTTCTCTCCTCTTCACCCCATTTGGCACCAGCTATGTTTTATTTAACAGATATCAGGTTCAACTCTTATTATTACAGGTCCTTCACTTTCCTTGTGCTTTTCATAGAGCTGTCCATATCTACTGAAAACAATCTCTTATTACTTTCATTAAATTATAGCATTTCCCTGTGTCCTCTGTTTTATATAAAACTCTGACCAAGACCAATATCTAACAATAAAGACTACATATGAATGAAGCAAGTTTGGATAAAGTTTAATGACAAAACCGGTAAATTCACAGCGGAAGATTGAAAAACGATTTTATTGATTATTATTAAGTATAATAGGCAATAATTAAATTAGGATATGAGAACAAACAAAATAAGCAAAATACATAGGCATATTTAGACACAAATAAATCTGAAGAGAAATTTTAAAAATATTTGAAGTAAATGAGGATAAAAATACAACCTATAAAACTTTATAGGATGCAGAAAAATTAATTTATGGAGGGAAATGTACAAAAGTGAATACATATATTAGAAAATAAGAAAAATAAAAAATCAACAAATTAGATTTCTAGTTGGTCAAGATGGCAGCATAAGTTGTTTCAGGTTCTTTTTGCCTAGAAAAACTTTGAACAACTAACAAAATGTGGCAGAGCCATCTGCCTCAGAGCTCCAGGAAAAGGGTTGATACAACTGGGTGCTGAATCAAGAAAAAACAATTTACAAGTAGGAGTAAGAGATGGGAAGTTAATTCTTAATTGGAACAGTTTCTTTTAGTTTGTTGGAAAAGTCTTTGTAATGTATATTGGGTGTTTTAATGCAATATTGTGAATGTAGTTAACACCACTAATTTATATTTCTGAATGCAATTAAAAAGGAAAATTTTAGGGGAAGCCATTGTAGTTCCGTGATTTGAGCACCTGCTTTCCATGTACAATGTCCAGGTTCAATCACCAGTACCTCTTCATTAAAAAAAAAAAAAAAAAAAAAAAAGGTTTCTTTTTTATAAAGAAAATTTAAGTGGTATATATGATGCTAGAATAAAAATGATAAAACAACATATGAATATACAACACCAAAGTGAACCCTAATGTAAACTATGAACTATAGTTAATCATTGAAGTATAAGAATATTTACTCATCTCTTATAACAGTTACTATTTTCATGGAAAAATTACAAATTTTGCTGGGTATAGGGGAACAATTTATTTTTTTACACGATATTTCTGTAAACCTACAAGTTCTCTATGGAAAAAAGGGTTAGGGGAAACATGTGTGCCCTTCTTGCCCCTCCTTCATCTCTCTCTGGCACAAAGTGGAGCAAGTACTCTGACTTGGGTCACTAACTCTGTCCCAAGTTGAGCAATGTAACCCCTGTGTATGTACTAAGGTGCGTGTATATCAGTGCCATACTATTGGGAGGCAACATGAAGAAATGAACTAAGACACTCCTTTCTGGCTCCCCTTACCAGAAATTGCCTTGCAGGCATGAGCAGCTTGTGGACAGCTAAGGATGTTTTGGAAACAATCAAATCAAAGTAGCCTGGGAGAAATTATTACTGACTTCAATAGAGCAACTAGGAGAAGAAAAGTCTGTTCCACAGGGAATATAGGGTAACCTGTGTCCCTTTGAATGAGGGAATTCCGAAGTTCACGGTGCATGCTCACAACGAGACACAATCTCAAAAAAGACAGAGAAGCCACGCATTTTCAATTCAATCTGACTTTTTTGGTGGGAGGGCTGAACTCTGAATGAGAGAATGTGCCAATGTTCCAAGGCTGTGCAGGTGTTTTTTGATTTAGTTAATTTGTTTTTGTTAGCAATTGGCACTGATGATTATCTCTATGTGGGTACAAACTTAAGGAATACAAAACTCAAAAAATAATTAAAGAGTTAACACATTAAATATTAAAATGTACCACGTAGAACAACATATTAAAATACATGTAAAGAACAGGAAATGATGGCCTATGCAAATAAACAAGATTAACCTTCAGAAACTATCTACAATGAGGACAAGACATTTGACATGCCAGAGACTAAAAAAAAAAAAAAAAAAAAAAAAAAAAGATTCTCAATATACTCAAAGAACTAAAGTATACACAGAGAAATAATTCTAGTATATCAGGAAAATGATAAGTGCCAAAAATGGGAATCAGAAAAAGAGAAATTGTAAGAAAGAACCAAACACATTCTAGAATTAAAGTCCCAAATAACTTAAATTAAAAGTATCCTAGAGTTTCAATGGCCAATTGGAACCTACGGGACATTATGCAATAAAACTCTCATCTTTAAAATCGAATTTATTAACCCCATGTCGAGAGGAATTTTATCTCATACATATCTTTAGAAAGCATTTTATGTTTCCCTTTTCTCAACTGCCACAATTTGAATTTATTTTCACTTCCCAGGAGTTTAAAATAAGTGTTAATTGTTCTTCCTGTTCTATGTTTGAGCATTTTAAATCTATTCTCTACAATATACCCCCTTTACAAAGCTTTAGTACTATCCTATGCCCTGCATAATGAGGTTGATATTCCTTGGCATGGCATACCTCACTTTTTAAAATCTTATTCCCAAATACCACATTAGCCACATTCCTTACTAGGCTGTTTAATAGTTAATATTGAAATTACTGCAGTTTCTAAAAAAAAAAGGTCAGATTCTTTAGCAATTTGCTGTTGTCTTTCATATCCATGATGAAAAGGAGAATTAGTGTTTGTTTTTAGCTTCAAAATTTGGGCTAAGAATGAATGTGGATAGAGTTAAGGAAGGGAATCTAAAACCAACCCCATGTGTGGGTAAGTTTGAGTTCGGCACTGAACTAGAGAATCCAAAGAAAGTTGTTATTCAATTTCTAGTGATAGATATACCAAGAAATATCCATGATATTACTTATGGTATCGGGTATGTTGGAGGGGATCTTCCTCTTCCAATTAAGTCAAGGATATTTATCAGCAGCAGAGATTCACTGTATGTTATCAATTTTTCATTTAAACTTGTCCCATTTATGAACCAGAAAACTATTGATTCTGGGAGTTGAGCTAAGCTCTAGCTATAGGAAAATATAGTACTGGCTTCCACAGATGTTGAAAAAGTAAAAAATGAAGTCTATATATTATAAATTGTCTCAGATGGCCCCAGGTTATGGACCTTAAAGACCGAGGAGAATTGTGTTCATTTCCAAGGCAGGAATGACTGAAAAGATAGAGAAAAACCAAATTGTGAAAAATAAGAGTGAAAGAAAATAGAAGAGAAACCAAAGACTAATGTCTACTAGAATGTAGATAGGGCAGAATCCATGGTTTAAGATGCAGAGTTTCAAACAGATATTATGAAATGTCTTTGAATATATGAGCTAGGGTAGCATCAATAATGAAGTGAGATGGGTGGTGATTTTTTCTGTTCCTTCTCTGTGGAGTGCTTCTTTATTCATCTCTTAACTTTAATTAGTCTTTTCTGACTCCACTCAGATATCATTTCTTCCATGTCTTAAATCTGCAATAATGTTCTGGAAGGCACAAAATTATTTTACAGAATTGAACATAAAGATGTCTACCAGTAATTATTATAATTTTAAAAAGTTAACAACCCAATATCTTTTATGTGAGGATAATGTATTTAATAATTACAAATTACATTATTTTAAAATAAAATAGGGAGGATTGTGGGAAGATGACAACAAACTAACCAGCAGAATTCAATGGTCTCACAAAAACAACAGAGAAAGAGCCAAAAGTTGTCCAAGGGACCTGCTTTGGGGTTGAGCAGACCAGGAAAGTGATACACAACTCCCAGGAGGGTTAGGTACAGAGAGATGTAGAGGCCAAAATGACAAATGTGAATTTCCAAGCCCCCATGGCACCGGGGAAGGACTTCCCTCCCCCACCCCCAAGATATTAAATTGGGGTAAAACCCTTGGCTCATGGCAGCTGACTGAGAGGGGTACCAACCTCTTCCTCCCTGTCAGCTGTTTCACAGATAAAGGGAGGGAAAGTCAGGGGGTTTTATTCAGTGAATTTGGTCAACAGAGCCTACTTTGAGTCTCCCCTCTGGAAATTCAAAATAGGAACGCAGAAAAGCCCAGACTGAAACACTTCCCTGTAGGTACACTGATGACCATCATCTGCTGGCTGGTCTGGAAATTGCATGGGGTAAAAAATTGCTTATGATAACCCCAGTATCCTACCCCTGGGAGAAGACTGTACCCCATCAGTCTTGGCTTTATTTTGATAACTTTAGTCAAGTAATTTTAAATACTTAGAGTAAGTTGAACCAAATATCAAAGAAGAGCTGTGAGAAAACAAACAATAGGCAAAAGAGAAATTGGCCATCAAAATACATTCACCAATTCAGATGCCTAGAAATCAGCAAAAATTTACAAGCCATACTAGGAAACAGGAAGACATGGCCCAGCCAAAGGAACTGAAAAAATATCCTGAAGAGATACAAGATTTAAGACAATTGATCCATGATAATCACATAACTTTCCTAAATCACTTCAAAGAATTTAAAGAAAATTTTAATAAAGAAATAAAGGATATTATGAAGACACTGGGTGAGCATAAAGAACAATTTGAAAGCTTGCAAAGAAAAGTAACAGAACTTATGGGAATGAAAGACACAATGGATGAGGTTAAAAATACATTACAGGGGGACAATCAGCAAGATGGTGACAGAGTATGGAGCTCCTAGAGTCAGCTCATGCTACAGGACAGTGAGTAATCACACAGAGTTATCTAAAACACCTGTTTGGGGGTTCCAGGAGACCAGAAGAGCATCCTGAAACATATTTGAAGGAATAGAAAGAGGAGACTGCCCATATGCAGAGAAAATTTGTAAGTAGAGTACTCCACACCAAGAAGGTCATTGCCCATCATCCACCAGCAGCACAACCTGCCTTGACAGCTATTCTGCAACTTGAATTGGAAACTCTGCTTCTCAAAATCATGGGAGGAAGAGATGATTGGTCACCAACTTGAGCTACTGATTAGTAAATTCAGCCGGCTAAAGTACAATTCTAAGAACAGCTAAAATTTGAAACTGTCCAAGTCAGAAAGAAGATGGTAGCCGCCATTTTAACTCTGCCCTTGGTACAAGGGGAAGTGGGGCAGATTGAAAATCACAGTGCTCATAGGAACTGGCTTCTTTTCATTCAGTACAGATTGCAGCTCTAACCTAAGCTCCAGCCCCACCTCCGGTAGGGAGGAAGCTCGGGGGACCTGTGCCAGCCTCTCTAGGAACATGCAGGCCATACCATGGAGGCTGGTGCTCATCCTACTCTGGCAGTGCAAGCCACTTCAGGAGCTATTCTATGGTTGGAATTTGAAGTTCCATTTCCCAAACACAGAGAAGGAAGAGACGGTTAGCCACCAACTTCAGCTACTAATTAGTAAAATCGGCAGGCTAAAGTATAGTCCTAAGAAAAGCTAAGGTTTGAACCTTTCCACATTGGAATGAGGCCAGTAACCACCATTTTGACTCTATCCCGGCATGAGGGGAAGCCAGGTAAATGGAGGGACTAGTTTCTTTCACCCAGATTGGCTTTCAGCCCTAGATCAGGCTTCATTCTCACCTTTAGCATGGAGGAAGCTGGTGGGCCCTGCACCAGCCTCTCCAAGTAACTGAAGGTACATTGTGCTGGCACAGACTGAATAGTCAGAATTGTACTGGGGCAACTACACTCATTTTGGATCCCCACAGCAGAGAGTGATGCCCACATCTGCAGTTCCATCTCCACCCTAGACAAAGTAGAAAGGGACCTGAAGCTTTACCAGACTCTCTGGGCAACTATAGTCTAGGCCTGCATGACTTGGGTAATTACACACAGTTGTGACTCTGTCCCTACCCATGGCAAAGGAGAAAAGGGGGAGAAGTTTTATTGGTCCCTGGGGCAATGAGTAGAGCTTGAGGCTCCACAGCTTACAGCAACAACTACATCCTTGGCACCTACTACATAACCAGTAAGGGAGAAAGTCTTAAACTAACGAGAGGAAGTGCACCCAGAATAAATAAATCTAGTAAGCCAGATGCCAAGACAACAACAAAAAGTTACAATCCACACCAAGAAAGAGGAAGAGATGGCCCAGTTTAGCAAGATAAGCCATCAGATGACATAAAGGACTTGAGACAAATAATCATTGATGCTCAGACAAACCTCTTTAATAAATTCGAAGAGATGGCTAAAGAGATCAAGGATATTAAGAAGACATTGGATAAGCACAAAGAAGAATTTGAAAGCATACATTGAAAAATATATCTTATGGGAATGAAAGGCACAATAAATGAAATAAAAAATATACTGGAAACATATTATAATATAATAGCTGATTTGAGGAAGCAGAAGAAAGGATTGGTTGAAGAAATAGTCTCTAAAAGGGAACATACAAAAGAACGGATGAAGAAAACACTGGAAAAAAATGAACAAGGTCTCAGGAAACTAAATGGCAGCAAGACACATGCAAACATATGTGTCATGGGTGTCTCAGAAGGGAGAGAGAAAGGATAACGGGCAGTAGGAATATTTGAAGAAATAATGGTAGAAAATTTCCCAATCCTATTGAAGGACATAGATAGCTGTGTCCAAGTAACACAACCTATTCCCATCCTAATAAATCCAGATAGACCAAATCTGAGACACATACTAATCATGATGTCAAATGCCAAGAAAAAAGAGAAAATTCTAAAAGCAGCAAGAGTAAACCATTGCATAACATATAAGGACTACCCAATAAGATTAAGTGCCAATTTCTCATCAGAAACCATGGAGGGAAGACGACAGTCGTATGATATAGTTAAGGTATTGCAAGAGATAAACTTCCACCCAAGAATCTTATATCTGAAAGAATGTCTTTCAAAAATGAGGACGAGTTTAGAATATTCACAGGTAAACAGAAACTGAGTGTATTAGTCAGCCAAAGGGGTGCTGAAGCAAAATACCAGAGATCAGGTGGCTTTTATAAAGGGTACTTATTTTGGGGTAGAAGCTTAAAGTTACCAGGCCATAAAGCATAAGTTACTTCCCTCACCAAAGTCTATTGCCACATGTTGGGGCAAGATGGCTGCCAATGTCTGTGAGAGTTCAAGCTTTTTGGTTTCCTCTCTTCCAGCATCTCTATTTTTTCTCTCTGGGCTCAGCTCCTGTGTTCTCTCCACAAGGCCAGCTGTACACTATCAGGCAAATGGCTTTGTCTCTCTCCCCAGAACTTCTGCCATGTCTAAGAAGCATCTCTATTCCTTTGTGTTCTTCTCCTTTGTGCTCATTTCCCAGGCTCCAGCTCAAAAACTCCCAACTCTATCCTTTGTCATGTCTTTTCTCTGTGAGTCCCTGCCCACCAAGGGGTGGGGAATCAAGGCCTTACTGATGTGGTCCAATCAGAGTCCTAATCATAATTTAATCAATTAAAATTGATACCTCTGACAGACCAGTTTACAAACATAATCAGGGAGGGGACGAGCAGTTGAAATACAGGGGTTTCTTTGGGATTTGGAGGTTGTCCTGAGTACCTTTGTGGCAACGGATGTAGGCCATTTTAAAACAACACACACCACTCAGAACTGTGTGGGAGAGAGTGTGGTCTATGATGTGAACTGTGGTCTATTGTTGGTAACAAGGGCCCAGGATGTGTAAGTCCATTGAGGGTGGTGGGCCACACTTGTGGGAGATGTTTGTGTGGGA
This sequence comes from Tolypeutes matacus, assembly GCA_026826555.1. NCBI lineage: Eukaryota > Metazoa > Chordata > Mammalia > Cingulata > Chlamyphoridae > Tolypeutes > Tolypeutes matacus. The sequence goes on along the minus strand of JAKSZT010054016.1, from coordinate 680,238 downwards.
TGTGGTGGGAGGTTTGGGAGGTGGGCAACATGGGAATCCCAGTGGGTTCTGTGTAATATTTTGGGTATCTAAGCACCTCTTAAAATATATTTATATATATACATAAATAACATTTTTGTAAGCAAATGCACATATATGCATATATATTTATATATCATTTTGCAAATGTTGGTATGTATTGTGAAAATTTTTATTTTTACCCACAAAAAAAAAAAAAAAGAAACAAAAAAACATAATCCAATAGCTATTTTTCGAATTCGTAAACAGTGCCAAACTGCTACACTGAGAGAGTTTATAACCAAGAGACTGGCTTTACAGGAAATACTAAAAGATGTGCTGCAGTCTGAAAAGAAAAGGCAGGAGAGAGGTTTAGAAGAGAGTCTAGAAAAGAAGATTTTAATGGTAAAAGTAACTAAAAGTCTCAAAAGAGTGGTCAAAATAAAATATGACAGATAAAACCCAAAGGTCAGAATGGGTGAAATAAGAACTGCCCTTACAGTAATAACATTGAATGTTAATGGATTAAATTATTCAATCAAAAACACAGACTGGCAGAATTGATAAGAAAACATGAGCCACCAATATGCTGTCTGCAAGAGACTCACCTTAAATCCAAACATACCAATAGATTGAAAGTGAAAGGCCGGAAAAAAGATATTCCATGCATGCAGTAACAATAATTATAATAAAAAAAGCCAGAGTAATTATACTTATATCAGATGAAATAGGATTTAAAAGACACTATTAATGCACAATCTGAGGAGGAAGTCAGGAAAAAAATTCCATTTCTGATAGTGACTAAAAGAATCAAATATTTAGGAATAAACTTAACCAATAATATAAAGCACTTGTATTCAGAAAACTAAAACTAATTGTTAAAAGGAATCAAAAAAGACCTAAATAATTGGAAGAACATTCCATGCTTATGGAATTGAAGACTAAATATTATTAATATATAAATTCTATCCAAATTAATATATAGATTCAATGCAATCAGAATAAAAATTCTGCCAGCATTTTAAAAAAAATAAATAAATGGAAAACACAATTATCAAATATATTTGGAATGGTAAATGGGATCCTAAATAGCTAGAAACATCCTAAAAGGGAAAATCAGAGTTGGAGGACTCACTTCCAGACTTTAAATCATGTTACCTAACTGGTTATACTTGGGAATGTGGTGAAAAGAGTAGTATAGGGATGTAAACACCAATTAAAGAAAGCTAGGGAATAATTTACTAATTGAATTACACAGTAAACCCAGAAGTGGATGAGAATTTTGGCTGATGGTACAGATGCAAGTGTGTCAATTGTTCCACCATGGTGTGGTGTGTTGATGGAGTGGTGTTGTATGGGAATTCTGCACATGTGCATGATTATTTTGTAAGTTTACAACTCCTGTCATAAAAATATATTTAACAAAAAATTATAGGGTGGGTTGGTGGGAAAATACAACAAATGGAAAATAAAGACTATAGCTATTAGTAAGATTTTTTTTTAAGATTTATTTATTTACTTTTATCCATTTTTGCCCCCCTCCCCTGCAATTTTTGCTGTTTTTGTGTCCATTCAGTGGGCAAATCTCTGTTTCTATTTCCTGTTCTCTCTTCTCATCCTTCTCCTCCTGTCTTCACCGGGATTCGACCCTGGGAACCCCCGATGTGGGAGAGTGGCATCCTACCACCTGTGCCAACTTAGTTCCTGGTTTTTCGACATGTCTTGTCTTGGTTCTCCCTTATGTCACACTTCTGTTATGTCATCATCTTGCTGCATGAATCAGTGGGGCATGGAGGTACACTTGTGCATGGGGCCTGGCCGCAAACCAGCCAGTGGGGCCTAGCAGCCTGAGTGGGTTCTTATTTTTTCTTTTATTTTTAATGGGAGGTCCTGGGGATCGAATCCAGGTCCCTCCATATGTGAGATGGATGCCCATCCATTGGAGCCACATTTTGATGATATTCTTTCATAATTTGCAACAAATGTCTCATGACAAAGGAAGGTATTAGTGATGGGGTGATGTATGAGACTTCTGTATGATGTTATGCATGTTTGCTTTGTAAGTTCACAATTTTTACTATACATTTATTGTTCATGTATGTTCATGTATAAATGATATAATAATAATAGTAAAAGGGAGGGTTGGGGGTAAAATACACAAGATGTAAGATACTTCGGTTAGCAGTAATATTTTGAGGATACTCCTTAATAATTAGTTAAAAATATTTCACAACAATACAAGGTATAGGTGCTAGGGTTAGGTATGAGAGACTTGTATGAGGTTATGTATGTTATTTTTTAAGTTCATAACTATTTCTATACACTTATTGTTTATGTAATTTTCTGTATGAGTGATATACTTCAATAAATAAAAAAAATACATTAGAGGCACATAAGAGCAGATTTGAATTGCTTGAAGACATAATTAGTGATTTTGAAGAAAGAAAATTTGAACAGACAAAAATGGGTCAACAGAAAGAGAAGGAACACAGTCTCAGATAATGGAATGCAATGAGAATTTAACAAACATTAGCATTATCGGTGTCCCAGAAGGAGAAGAGAATGGAAAAGGGACAAAAAGAGGGAAAACCTTATACTTGAGAATATGCCTTATGAAAGACATAAGTATCAATATCCAAGAACAACCACATGCCCCAAACAGAATAAATCCAAATTAGGCCTACCCCAAGACACCTATTATGAAGAATGACAAATGTCAGAGATAAAGAGAGGATTCTGAGAGCAGCAAGAGAAAAGCAAAAAATCATTTGCAAGGGAAAATCGATAAGATTAAGCACCAACCTCTCATCAGAAACCATGGAGGTGAGTAGAAAGTGGTATGATGTATTTAAGGTACTAAAAGAGAAAAACTGCCAGCCACGAACTCTGTATGTGGCAAACCTATCTTTCAAAAATAAGTGGTAATTCAATATCTTCACAGACGAACAAAAACTGATAGAATAGATTACCAAAATACAAGAATTGCAAGAGATACTAAAGGGACTTCTGCAGCCTGAAAGGGAAAAACAAGGGCGAGATATTTGGAGAATAGTTTAGAAATGAAGATTATTAAGAAGTGTAAACTAAAGGGTAATAAAACAGACAATAGTGAGCGGATGTGGCTCAATTGGACTGATTCCCATTGCCTCCTGAAAAAACAAACAACAAGCAAAACAAATGAAAAAAACAACTCAGGGAAGTCAATGTGGCTCAGTGTTTATACCCTGGTTTCCCACATGCAAGGTACCAGTTTCAATCACTGGCACCCAGTACCTAAAAAATAGCAAACAACAACAACAATGAAAAAAGGAGAAGAAAACACTGACAATACAACAATATTACAACAGAAAGACAAAGGACAGAATGGATGAATTAAATAATGCCTTTACAGTAATAATATTGAAAGTTAATCGACTGAACTTCCCAATCAAAAGTTGTTGACTAATTGAATGGATAAAAATAGAAGCTGTTTATATGTAGTCTAAAAGAGACCCATGTCCAGAAGTAAGGACAAAACCAGGTTAAAAGTAAAATGTTGGAAAAAGGTATTCCATGCAAATAGTAACCAAAATGAGTTGGAGTAGTAATACTGATATTGGACAAAATAGATTTCAAATGCAAAACTGTTATAAGGGATGATGAATGTCATTATATATTAATAAAAGGAGCAATTCACCAAAGAGAAATAACTATACTAAATATTTTTGCTCCTGACCTGAGTGCCCCAAGATACTTGGGACCAACACTGGATAGGGTGAAGGGAGAAATAGATGTTTCTACGATAATAGTTGGAACTTCAATATACCAGTATTGGAGAAAATATCTAGACAGAGGATAAACAGAGAACTTGAATAACATAATAAATCAGTTAGACCTAACTGACATCTATAGAGAATTGCACCCCAAAACAGCAGGATATACTTTTTTTTTGAGTGTTCATGGGTCCTTCTCCAAGATAGACCATATGTTGAGTCAAAAGACAAGTTTCAATAAATTTTAAAAAATTTTAATTCAACAAAACACTTTCTGTGACCATAACAGAATGAAGCTGTAAATCAAAAATGGATGGAAAAAGGGAAAATTCATAAATATATGGATATTAAATAACATACTCTTAAACAATCAATGGACTGAAGAACAACTTGCAAGAGAATTCAGGAAATATCTTGAGATGAGTGAAAATGAGAGCACAACATATCAAAAGCTATGGGACACTGTAAAGGCAGTGTTAAGAGGGAAATTTATAGTCCCCAATGCTTACATTAGAGAGAAGAAACAGTTAAAATTGAAGATCTAACTAAACACCTGGATAAAGTAGAAAAAGAAGAGCAAACTAATCCAAAAGCAAGCTAAAGGAAATAAATAGTAAAGATCAGAGCAGAAATAAATGAAATTAAGGAAAAAAAAAAAAAAAATGAATCAACAAAACCAAAAGTTGGTTCGTTGAGAAGGTCAACAAAATTAACAAAATCTTAGCTAGACTGACAAAGAAGAAAAGAGAGAAGATGCAAATAAATAAAATGAGAAATGAAAGGGGGTACATTACCACTGACCCAGCAGGAAAAGTGAACATCATAAGAGGTTACTATGAACAGTGTACGCCAAAAAACTAGATAATGTAGAGGAGATGGGCAAATTCCAAGAAACACACAAACCACTTACACTGACCCTAGAAGAAATAGAAGTGGTCAATTAACCATTCAAAAGTGAAGAAATTGAAACTGTCATCAAAAACCTCCCAAAAATGAAAAGCCTAGGACCAGATGGCTTCACAGGTGAATTCTACCAATCATTCAAAGATGATCTAATACCAGTCTTGCTCAAGCTCTTTCAAAAATTTGAACAGGAACAAACATTTCCAAACTTGTTCTACTAAGCCAACATCACCCTGGTACCAAAGCCAGTAAATATACTAGGAAAAAAAGAAAATTACAGGCCAATATCTCTAATGAATATAGATGCCAAAATCCTCAGGAAAATACTTGCAAACAGAATCCAAAAGTACATTAAAACAATTATACACCATGATCAAGGTGGTTTTATCCCAGGTATGAAAGAGTTGTTGAACAAGAATAACAATTAGTGCAATAAATTATATTGATAAATTGAAGAAGAAAAACCACATGATCCTCTCAATTGATGCAGAAAAGGCATTTGACAAAATACATCTCCCTTTTTGATAAAAACACTGCAAAAGATAGGAATAGAAGGAAGTTGTGTCAATATGGCAAAGGGAATATATGAAAAACCTACAGCTTGCATTTTCCTCAAGGGTGATAGATGTAAAGCTTTCCCGCTGAGATCATGAACAAGACAAGGATGTCCACTATCACCATTGTTATTCAATATTCTGTTATTCAATATTGTGCTAGACAATTAGGCCAGATAAAGAAATAAAATGCACCCAAATAGGACAGGAAGAAGTAAAATTTTCACTATTTTCAGATGATATGATCTTGAATCCCCTGAAAAATCCACAAAAAAAGCTACTAAACTTAATAGAGGTGTTGAGGAATGGGGCAGGATACAAGATTAATATGTAAAATTCAATAGCATTTCTATACACTACTGATGTACAATCTCAAGAGGAAAGCAGAAAAAAAAATTATGTTTATAGTAGCAAATAAAAAAATCAAACATTTTGGAATGAATTTAACCAAGGACATCTAGGACCTGTATTTAGAAAACTAAAAGACATTGCTAAAAGAAACCAAAGAAGACATAAATGGAAGGACATTCTGTGTTCATGGATAGGAAGACTAAATATAGTTAAGGTGTCAATTCTACTCAAACTGATTTATGTATTTCAGCAAAATCCCAATAAAAATCCAAACACCCTTTTTGGCAGCTCTGGAAAAACCAATTATCAAATTTATTTGCAAGAGTAAGTGGCCCAAATAATCAAAAAGATAAAAAAGAGAAGTAAAAAAGAGAACAAAGTTGGAGGAATCACACCTGGACTTTAAAGCATATTACTCAAGATTATTTTATGGACTAAATGTTCATGGAGGATTTGGATCACAGAAGGGTTACAATGGGTACTGCGGGGGATTATTGGGGGGAGGGTGTCTGGGGGGGGGGGTTCGTTGGGATTTGTTCAACCAAATATGCATGAAAGATATACAAAATCATTCAAAGGATCGGGGGATGGGGCATGGTCACGATGGGTGGATAATCACACAATAAATGAGGGAATCTGAATTCCTAGCCTGGAGAGCTCTGCCACAATCTCCAAGGGAGCAGCAATAGTCCTCTGAGTGTAGGGACAGTGCCTGTCAAAATAGGATGACCCACTGATGTTTTTTTTGTTGTTGTTTTTTTTTTTTATTAATGACTACCCTTGTGAGTTTTTGCTCTTGCAAATGAGACTTAGCCTGCAGTAGTGGGGTGCCTAAGGGTTGCCACCTGAGAGCCTCCTTGTTGCTCAAATGTGGTCTCTCTCTAAGCCAAACTCAGCACATGATTGCATTACCTTCCCCCCAACGTGGGACATGACTCCCGGGGATGAGCCTCCCTGGAAACGAGGGATTAATACCAAGTGCCAACTGGCAGCTTTGTGCAGTGGCAGTATCGTAGCCAATGAGGTTTATCCGAGGCACGATTATTGCTAATTGAAAACTTTTCCCAAGTGCCAACTGGCAACACAACTGGAAAAAGACCTTGAATAAAAGGGGGAAATGGTAAAGACAAATGAGTTCAAGTGGCTAAGAGACTTCAAAGAGAGTCGGGAGGTCATCCCAGAGGAAACTCTTACGCACACCTCAGTAGGAGCTCATAGAACATCTAAGTGCCTATCACCCCACTCAGTGGGGTTCCTGAGAGCTCCAGAGACACCCTGGTCTTGTATAAGGGGGGATAGCCCCAGAGACTGATGCCTTATCAGTGGGTTCTATTTTGGAATCTGTGCTCCTGAGAGTGACAGAATTAGACTCAAATAAGTCCTCCCTGCACATGGTTCAACAGTCCCTTCTATTCAAACCTACATGTGATGCTGGAGTTTCTCAGGTATACTTCCAGAGACTGGAGCCTCCTGCCTACCTATGTGCCAGGTGTGCATGAAATCTAGGTGGAGCTGCAATTCCTACCCTACAGCTCAATGGACTCATCCAAGTCACCTGGTGAGGAGACAACGATGGGAAATGGCCATCCCAGGGAATGGAGAGGGCCTGCATCTGCAGGCAGGATCATCCCACCCACCATATCCATGGGATATAAGCCCTCTCTCACTTGGAGTTGGAGTGGACATCACCATCCCAGTCGCCTCTGGATTGGGGGAAGAACTATGGACTAGAGTGGACTTGATGGTATTCTCTTGCTCACATATGGTGATTCTTGCAATGCAAGAAATTATAACAATGAGGTGGAGCCAGTGGCCACTTGACAGTTTTTGGGTTGGGAGGGGATGAGCAGTTGAAATACAGGGGCTTCTTTGGGAGTTGGAGGTTGTCCTGAGTACTGTTGTGGCGATGGATGTGGGCCATTTTGGATCAGCACACACCGCTCAGGGCTGAGTGGGGGAGAGTGTGGTCTGTGGTGTGGACTGTGGTCTGTGGTTGGTGGCGGGGCTCCAGGATGTGTGGGTTCATTGAGGTTGGTGGGCCACACTGTGGGAGATGTTTGTGTGGGATGTGGTGGGAGGTGTGGGAGGTGGGCAACATGGGAATCCCAGTGGGTTCCGTGTAATGTTTTGGGTAATCTAAGCACCTCTTAAAATATATGCATATATATATATAAAAATAACATTTTTGTAAGCAAATACACATATATGCCTATATATTTATATATCATTTTACAAATGTTTGTATGTATTGTGAGAATTTTGATTTTTACCCATAATAAAAATAAATAAATAAATAAATAAATAAATAAATAAATAAATAAATAAATAAAATAAAAAAAAATAAAGCATATTACTTAGCTACAGTGGTAAAATCAGCATGTTACTGGTATAAAGACAGACTCATTGATCAATGGAACTGAATCAAGAACTCAGAAATAGACCCTCACATCTAAAGTCAAGTGATTTGGATAATGCTGTCAAACCCTCCCAGCTGGGCCAGAACAGTCTATTAAACAAATGGTTCTGAGAGAACTGGATATCCATATCCAAATAAGAAAGAAGACCCATATATTCCACCTTATACAAAAGTTAACTTAAAATGCATTAAGAACATACATATAAAGTGTCAACCATAAAACTCCTAGAAGAAAATAAAGGAAAACATTTTTCAAGATCTTGTGGTAGGCAGTAGTTTCTTAAACCTTATACCTGAAGCATGAGCAACAATGGAAAAAAAGTGATAAAGGAGACCTCTTCAAAATTAAATAGTTTTGCACCTCAAAGGTCTTTGTCAAAAGTGTGAAAAGGCAACCAACTCAATGGGAGAAAATATTTAACAATCACATATCTAATAAGCATTTAATGTCCATGATATACAAAGAGATCATACAACTCAACAATAAAAAGGCACAATACCTGACTAAAAAATGGGCAAAAGACTTGAAAAGACAATTGTCCAAAGAAGAAATACAAATGGTTAAGAAACATGTGAAAAAATATTCAACATCACCAGCGATTAGGGAAATGCAAATAAAAAAGACAATGAGATATCATTTCACACCTATTAGACTGGCCACAATTAAAAAGTCGGAAAACTGTAAATGTTGGAGAGGATGTAGAGAGATAGGTATGTTTATTCACTGTTGGTGGAATACAGAATGGTAGAGGCACTTTGGAGAACTGTTTAGAAGTTCCTTAGGAAATTGAATATAGACTTGCCATGTAACTGGGCAATACTCTTACTAGGTATATACCCAGAAGAACTGAGAGCAGAGACATGAACAGACATCTGCACACCAATATTTATAGCAGCATTATTCATGATTGCCAAAAGTTAGAAACAACCCAGGTATTCATAAACTGATGAATGGATAGAACAATTGTATTGTATACACATGATGGGATATCATGCACTGGTAAGAAGAAATGAAGTCGTGAAGCATATGACAGCAGGGATGAACCTGGAGAACATTATATTGAGTGAAGCAAACCAGACACAAAAGGACAAATACTGTATGATTGCACTATTATGAACTAAATATATTGTGTAAACTCATGGAGTTAATAATTAGATTATAGGTCACCATAAAATAGAAGGAGGGTAGAGAAAGGAAAGCTAAAGGTTAATCTGTAATTGGTAAAAAGGTTGTTTGTAAACTTTTGGAAATGATTAGAAATGGTTAAAGCATAACATGGTATTTGTAACTAGCAGTACTATTGCATGGTTATGACAGTGGTTGAAAGGGAAAGTCTAAGGTCATGTATATTACTAGAAGGAAAGTTACAAACTAACATGGGCTCTATAAGATAGTAAAACCACATAAAAAACACAAATATGGCTGATATTGCATATATAAGATTGCTTTTACAAAATATAAATACAAATATATGAGAGAGAAGGAAAAAGAATAGTAGCTATGTATGGCAGGGGAAGCATTGAGGAATTGAGAGGTGATGAATTTTGGTTCTTTGTTTGCTTATTTATTATTATTATTATTATTATTGGAGTAATGAAAGTGCTCAAAGAATGGTGAAGTGATGAATGTACAAATAAATGATTATACTGAATACCATTGATTGTTCACTCTGAATGAATTTGTGTTTTTTTAATATGTATCAATAAAATTGATTTGTTAAGAAAAAGAAAATGGTGGTGAATAGGTGGAACACAGGGCATTTTTGGGGCATTGAAACTATTTTTGTATGATGCCATAATGGTGGAAATATGACCTTATACATTTATGAAAACCAAAAAATAGAATTATACAACACAAACAGAGTGAACCATAATATAAATGAGAGACTAGTTAACAATAATACATCAATAGTTATTCATCAATTGTAACAAATGTACCACACTAATGCATGGTGTTAATTATAAAAGAAATAGCTCAATTTTTCTTTACATCAAAAACTATTCTAAAAAGAGTATATTAAAATAAGTAAGTAAATAAATAAAATGTAATAAAATAAAATAAAACCAAGGGTTTTTGTTTTACATAGATATGAGTCCAATTCCATCCTTGTTGTTCTCTAGCTCAGTGATTAAGGAAAATTGCTTAGTATCTCTGAGCCTCGCTTTGCTTAGACATATTAAATGAAATAATGATTGAAAGAGTTGTGGAGAAGATTTAAGTGTTAGCATGTCAAGATTTTATTATAATAACTGTATGCATTGTTATGTACACTAAAAATGCTAGGTAACTTTCTCCTTTACTTAGTTTATATAATTAAAATTAAAGATGAAAATTAGAGGGAATATTTTCTTCTCTACAAACTAATGTCATAGAGAATGATGTTTATCCTGGCATATAGATCACAATTTTATATATATTTAGTATTTACTGTATATTTGATAAATTGATTGAATTATACATATATTACCATTTGTTCACCATTTTAAAAGAAGTATTTTATATTAGTATAATTTTAGATATATATGAAAAGTTGCAAATACATTACATAATGTTCTCAGACTCTCCACACTCAGTTTTCCCTCATTTCCTATTATTATCTTACATCAATATGGTTCATTTGTCACAACTAATTAAAAAGCGCTGATACATTGTTATCGACTAAAATCCATGATTTTTTCAGATCTCCTTTACCTAATATCCTTTTTCTACACCAGAATTCAATCCAGCATAGTATATTACATTTAGCCATCAAGTTTCTTTAGGACTCTCTAGACAGTGACAATTTCTCCAACTTTTCTTGCTCTTGATTACCTAGACAGTATTAAGGAGGAAGGGACAAATCTTCTAGACATTTATAAATCACCTGGGGGTTTCTGATAGTTTTGTCATGATTGGATTGGGTTTATGGAATTTGGGGAGGAAGCCCACAAAGGGAAATTTCCATTTCATCATATCATATCAGTATATACTATCAACCTGACTACTTAATGCTGCTGTTAACCTTCATCACTTTGCTGAGGTAGTGTGTGCCAGGTTTCTCCACAATAAAGTCACTCTTTCTCCCCCTAATTCCGTACTGTACTCTTTGGAAATTTCTCACCATGTTTATCCTATACTAAAAAGTGGAGAGTTATTGTCTACCTCCTTGGAAGTGTAGTATCTACATAAATCATTTGGACTTGTTCTATATGGGAGATTAGTCTATTCTCTCCATTTATTTATTTTTATTGACTCACTTGTTTATAACAGTATGGACTCATGGATATTAATTTAACAGTGTGCATTAAAGTCCAATACTGTACTGTTTAGTTTATTGCATATATGTTTTCCAGCCTTGGACATTGGGAGCTCTTTCAGCTAGGTCCCATGTCTTTTTGATATATCCTCATCATTGTGCATATGTGTATGTGTTGCAGTTGTTTTATAACTGAGTTTTTTTTTTTCAATTCTTCTTTACTTTTTGACTAAAATGTGTTCCAGTTTACCTTTCACATTCCTTGTAACAGCCCTAAAATCAAGCAACTATCCCAGGAGTCTGTTTCTTTTTACTTTATAATGATATTAGAAAGCAAGATCTCTTCATGGGTGAACATATATTTTTATTATAGTCAAGAAATGTAATCTAGGGCCAAATTAACACCTTCAATTGTAAAAATAGGCCACATATTTTCCCATAATCAAAGAAGTCCACTTGTAGATTAAGCCCTTTATCACATCTTGTTCATGTTTCTTAACTGAAAGGAAAGGGACACTTTAGGGAATGCTTTTTCCCAGACTCAGATTTTTTTTCTCATTCCTGTTAATTTCTCCTCCAGGGAAAGCAAGAGAAGCATTTCCAACTTAAAATCTTGGGTGATGGTGGATTTAAGTAGGTGTGGGATTTAACTGGGAACAATTTACCAGGCAGGTGAGAACATATGCCTCTTTGTGAGGTCAAACAGACACTTTTCCAAAATAATCAGCATTTTAGAAGCATCTTTTCTTTTCATTTGAATAAGTGGCTTCCAAATTATCCTGGCATTAAAAAAGCACAACTGAACATTTTAACATCTGCATAAAACTGGTAAAATTTTTTATTAGGAAATAAATTATTTGTATTAATTAATCCTCGGAGAAAGTGAATCTGTTCAATCCAATGCTAAGTATCTAATGCATACAAGCCACTGTGAAAGGAGATAAAGTGTAGGGACTTTTCCAGGAGTAATTTAAAGTCTAAAATGAGAAATTGTAAAATGTACACAATAGTTCTTGATTGGAATGGGTATTACAAGTTGAGAGCTATTGTTAGTTGGTAGTAAGAAGGACAAGTAAATAGCAATATCTATTTGAGTGTTCCAGGCAATATTTCATGGAGGTGATACTTTATGTCATGGATATGGTAGGTTGCAGGCTTCTCATCTCCTCAATGGAAAGTGAATATACAATACTATGGAACATTATACTATGATATATTATATGTACCTATGGGAAATCCTCTTTAATCCTTTCATTCATTCAATAAGTACTAATTAACTACTTTTATTCTAGATTCATAAATTCACTTGCGAACAAATAGACAGAAATCCATGTCCTTATATTGCTTCTTTCTAATGCAAGTCATTCTTACTTCATGTCATTCTACTGTATATCAATTACATGCATTTTACACCTGTGTGCATGTCTGTCTATTTAGCATCTATCTATCCATTTATCTATCTATCTCTACCTAAATAATTAGTTGATCAAAACTTTAAACATTTTTTCATTTCTTTTTGCTAAGGAGTTTTCATAAAATAATTCATTTGGAAAACTTTCAAGAATGTCTTTGAACCTACAGTTAATGACAATGCAGTGGTGGATGATGTTAAGCGCACTGAGAATCAGAACTAACTCTATATCTGATTCACAATCCTACCCAGGCTCCCTAAGTGTATTACTATTCTTACTGCCTATGAAAAAGACAGTTTTGAGGTCCCAGTAACAAGCCACAGAAAATCTGTAATCATATCATTAGCTAAGATAAGGTTTTAAAAATCTTTTTAAAATGCAATGTATAAATGTGATATATTTTCAAATATTAAGAAAGGACACATATTAAAGAGTGGTTGCTTCTATGACTCTCTCTCCCCTCCCCCCCTTCTCTCTCTCCCTTCATTTGTTCCATTTATAATGGATTCCAGTAAGAGGATTAGGACTCATCCTGAATGAGCTGGGTCACACCTTAACTGAAGTAGCCTCATCGAAAGGCCTTACTTACATTGGGTTTTTACCCACTGGATATGTTTTTCTGTGATACATGGAGCTAAAAACTATTACAGGCTGCCATGATTATTTTTGTACCTATGAGTAAGTGCATCTCAAAGAAATTGAATCACTGGTCTGATTTCTATGTGCAGTTATAATATTATAGGTGTTAGAAATCACACCCTAAGAAACTGTACCACTTAAACTCCTAACTAAAATATATGAGATTGACAGATTCCCATACCTTTGCCAGCACTACATATTAACAAACATTCATCAAAACATAATTTTACTAATATAATAGATGAAATGTGTATCTAATTGGAATTTTTATTTCCATGTAGTTAACTATGAATGAAATTGAATTATCTTTTCATATGTATAATTATTTTGATAAAGAGAAATGTCTTTTGTAAAAATGGTTCTGTAGCTCATTATTCATTTGGATTGTCATTTTTAATATTGATTTGTGAAATCTATTTATCATTGAAGAAATTATTATTTTGTGTTGCAAATATATTTTACCAATTTTGCACTATTTTGCTATTGACTATGTTATTATTGGGGGGAATAAATGTAGCTACATACAAAAATAACTTTTATAGTGTCTGGCACATTGCTAATCATAAATAAATAATTAGGTTCACTTTTTGTTTCTGTCTTCTCTTCCTTGAGGTTAAAATATGTGACACTCAATAATAGAAATGACAAAAATTCTATTGAAAAATTTCAGCTATCATTCAGAACGTCCTTAGATCATTTTTTTTACATCATTGGTGTTTAAACTGTAAACCTGAATTTTGAAAGAATATTTTGATTTAGGATGAATGCCTCTCTCTCCTTTTCCTTAACTATAGATAGTCTCAGGGTCTTCATTATCTTAGGAAATATTCATGAGAAAGGCATAAAATTATGAATAAGGAAAAAAAATTAATTGTGGACAAGATGGTATGATAAAAAAGTACAAAATTGAACGTGACATTGCATTAAAACTGGAAACAAGAAAGATTTGAGAGGTAAAGTAAATTATGCATTTACTTTTTCATTATTTCCAACTGCACTTTCCTATGCAATCAGGTAAACAGTTTTAAAAAGTATTATGAGTTTTATTTCATTCAGAAAAACATCAATACACTGAAAAGTAACTGATTACCCATTGATAAAGATAAGTTCCATGATCAAGCATATATTCAAGCTCCAACTATTCTTTTTTATAAAATTAATTATTTTCTCCTTACAGATGAATTCTTTGTAACCTGTGATTTCCCAAAATTGACTGAAACAATGCATCAAAACAGCAGTGTAACTGAATTCATAGTTAGGATTAGCACAAGATCCTTTGAGGCAGAAAATGGTGTTTGTAATCTTAATTTTCTATGCGGGAATCATGGTGGGGAATTTGCTCATTATTGTGCCTATCAAGTTCAGCCAGACACTTGGAAGCCCCATGTACTTATTTTTCTTGTCTTTTGCTGATGTCTGATTTTCAGCTTTCACAGTGCCTCGGCTAATTGTGGATGCTCTCTCTGCAAAGAAAATCATACAATACAATTAGTGCATGACACAAGTCTTTGCACTACATGTATTTGGCTGCATGGAGATCTATGTCCTCATCTTCATGGCTGTTAATCTATATGTGACCAGCTGTGTGCCCTTATGTTACCCACTCATCATGAGATGCAGGTCTGCATCATTTTGATTAATTTTGCCTGGATAGGGTCTTTCATACATTCTATAGCTCAGATTGCCCTGGCCTTGAGATTGTCTTTCTGTGGACCCAATTTGATTAATCACTATTGCTGCGATTTACAGCCCTTGTTGACACTTTCCTGTTTGGACACTTATATGATCAACCTAATGCTGGTGTCCAATAGTGGGGGTATTTGTTCAAGCAGTTTCCTGCTTCTGATGATTTCATGCATTACCATCCTGCATTCTCTAAGAAACCACAGCACAGTAGGGTGGAAAAAAGTCTTCTCAACTTGTACCTCCCACATCATCGTAGTCATCTTATTTTTTGGACCATGTACATTCATGTACACACATCCTCCAGCCGTTTTCCCCATAGACAAGATGGTGGCAGTATTTTATACCATTAGAACTCCCTTTCTTAACCCACTCATCTACACACTAAGGAATGCAGAAGTGAAAAATGCCATGAAAAAGTTATGGATTATTAAAATTACCTCAGAAATCACAGGATGACTTGAATTTCCAATTACTCACTGAATCATGGTTTGAATAAATCAGTGCATATATCAAATATGATAGCATGTGATTATTTTGGGAAGAACATGCAATTGTATACAAGGTTGTGGGCTGCTACATTTTTCTAGTTCACAGAGATGTTGAATGCCAAGACACCATTTCTTGTATCAGAGAAAAGTGTCAGTTTAATTCACATAAATATGCTCTAAGAGTCTTTCCTTTCTATACATTCCCTGCCTCCCAAGTCATACTATATCTAGAGCATAAGCCTCACTCTCCCTATTTATTCTAATATCAAATACACCTGATGGGCTTGCTTTTTTCTATGTTCTGAACTTACCCTGGTAACTTTCCTGATATCAGCCTGAATTGTTCTTTTCTTGAGAGCTCCTTTCTGGCATTGCTGACCATAAAATTGATTTATCAACTCTGAATCTGCACACTGGTTTATTAAGAGAAAAGATCTTTATTCAATTAGAGCTTTTCCAACTTCTGAGCATCCATAAAATATTAAATAAAGACTTAATTCATCTATGACACAATTCCACATAGGTATCCAGCTCTTCCTCTTGAATGCCTCCAGGGCAAGGGAACTCAGTGTACCAAGTCTGTCCATTCCACTTTATCACTAGTTTGTCTTTAAAATTTTCCATATTTTTAAATCAGAGTCTTTCAGAAATGTACTTATATTATAAATTATATTATTTTCAATGTGTGCTTATGTTAACATAACTGGAAGAGTATTTGTGGGACGTTTTCAATACAGTATTACAATCGACCTCATCATATTTGCTATGATTGGTGAATGGAAGCTGCAGCAACAGAATTTTTAAAATCCAAGAGCATGGAAATTAAAATAATGTATATCATCATGATTAAATAATAATATGCATATACTGCAGAGGAACAACATATTGCATGAGAATGAAACCAGAATAAAAGAACCTGTTTTGAAGACAATTAATGGTATGATATTATTTTATTTAAATATATAATGTGTAAGTGAAATGAATGAAATTATAATGGTCATTTATAGAATGCCCATGACATTTGTCTTCAGATAGAGGTTGTAAGGAGAAAACATGTTGCAGCAGGTAGCTGCTTTCTCTTTCTATTTGACCTGCACAAATTGAGGGGTTACCTAGAATTCCAAGTTAGAATTGTCAGTGCTATTTTGGTATCATTAGAGGGCAGAGCAGTTTAGCAGCAGTAACTTGACTATGGGTTTTATCATGAACTTTTATATTCATTGGTTTTAATGCCCTAATATTTAATACACATTTTCTGTACACTTCTTTAGTAACCATTACAAGTTTTTCTTTCATTTCAGATGCTGCTTGTGATTCTTTAATTGTGCAAAACTTAATAATAACAGCCATATCCTCTTGTGGAAAATGATTAAAAAATAAACTCAGGAAAATTCCACGAGTTTTCTGTGGAAAATTTCTCAGGAAAATTCCACGAGTTTTTTTCTTACTGTGAGACTAAGAAGTGCAGTGTCTATGATGTAGTCCCACATGAGGAGGGTCACATATTTATTAGACAAAGGAAATGTCATGGATCCATCATAAAATTATCTAATCTTCTCTTTCATCGCAACAGCACAAACATATACACTCAAATACATGCCAACCCCGCCCCCAAAACAACACCACAAAAATACAAACTAAAACCAAACACTGACTATTTAGCTTTCCATGGTTATTTGCCTTTCAGATGAATAAATGAAGGTAGGAAGTAGAGAATCAAAAAAATGAACAAAAATGGGAATGAAAAAAATAGCAATAAAGTAAAAGAATGTGAAGAATATATATAGGAGAAAAAAACCTGGAAAGATTTGCAAAGATCAAAAATACTTGTAGGGGAATGGGTGTAGCTCAGTGGTTAAGTGGCTGCTTCACATGTATGAGGTTCTGGGTTCAATCCATGGTACCTTCTTTTAAAAAATACTTATAATCAAATTAAATCTGGAATATTGAAGGATTAATTTTTTACTTCTGGGACACCATATCTAATCAGTGAAAAATTTTGCAGTGTCCATCCCCTCCAAAATAGATTTTCTATTGTGCTTTTTTGTTGCTATCATACTATCAATAAAGATGCAATGTCACCTCTGTATTAGTCCTTGAAAAAATGTATAACCTGAATGTGATCATAAGGAAACATGGTACAGATCCAAACTGAGGATTAATTTACAAAGTAATTGACCTATATGCTTCAGAGTTTTCAAGGCCAATAAATCCAAGGACTGACATAGGATGTATTTAAGATTAAAGGAGACTAAATAGAAATGGTACCTTACCAAAATGTATGATGTTGGATTAGATCCTGACTTCAAAATGGTAAAATAGCTAGTAAGGGCATCACTGGGACTGTTTATAAAATTTGAATAAAGACCAGGTTAGATCATATATGAATATTAAATTATCTTGGGTTTGTAAAATATCACTTTACTGTGATTATACAGGAGAATGTTTTATTCTTTTAAAAATGCACACTAGACCATTTAGGGATAAAAGGGCATGATGCCACTTTTGCCCTCAAATGGTTTGGAAAATAAATTACATCTAATTTATAAATGGAAAGAAAGGAAAAAGAGGAGGCGGGAAGAAGGGAAGGAAGGAAGTAAAGAAGGGAGGAAGGGAGGAAGGGAGAAAATAAGGGAAGGAGGGAGGAAGAGAGGGAGGGAGGGAGAGAACATTGTGGAGCAAATTGTAGACAATTGGTGAAACTGATAAAAGGATTGTAATAGGAGTTAACTGACTTATCCTTGCAATCTTTATGTAAGAATGAAATTATGTCAAAATAAAGAGCCAATATATGAGGATAAGTGTTTTAGTGTCCTGTTTGCAAAATCTAATACCATGTAGTGGGTTGACTTAAACAACAGATACTTTCTGGCTTAAGACTTTGAGGCTAAGAGAAGTCCACAATCAAAGCATCATCAAGGCAATACTATCTCCTAGAAAACTGTGGTGTTATGGGCCTGGCTGCCAGGGATCCTTGGTCCTTGGCTTTTCTGTCACATTAAAATGCACATGGCAGCCTCTCCTGGCTTCTCCTTTCCCTTCCAGTTTCCTTCGACTTCCAGCTTCTTGTTGGTCCCTCTCATTTTCTATCTTTGTGACCTTCTCTATAAGGCCTTCAGTAATAGGATTAAGACCCATCCTAATTCAGCTGGTCCTATTTACACAGATTCATAGCCATAGGAATAGATTAAATTAAAGAAGATAATGGCCAACGTTCACCTTGCACCTTGAGCCAGACTGACAATTGGGTTCCAAGAATAGGAAGGAATATGGAAAGCTGGACTTCACGATGTGAAACAACTAGAAAAGGAAGTTAAGTTCTCAGATAAGGGTAGGTTGACCACTGACTCTTATGAACTGTGCTACCAAGGGGACTTGGTGCGAAAATCCTAGGTAAAGTTAACTGGAAACTCTCACTTTCTTTTTATGAGATCAACCACCTCATAAATTCCTAGAGAAATGGGGGAAAAAAGGATTCAATTTCCAAAGACAGAAAGTAAGATAGATAATGTGGGCTCAAGACGGTGAGTTTCAACTGGTTAATTTCTAGAAAATGAACCAGTGTCTGGGAGAGAAGTCTTGATGCTGAGATGGTTTGGGCACTTGTACTAGTCTCTTTGTTATTATTATTATTTTTTTTTCTATCTGGTTGCATAACGGTCTTTTTGGTTCGTCACTTCAGTGCACGAGGGATTGTGCTTCTCTGCGCTGAGCAGGTCTGGGAAGCCTTTTTTCTTTTTACGCCAGGAGTTACCTGGATTGAACCCAGGTCCCCATATGGTAAATGGGAGCTCAATTGTTTGACCCACAGCCTCTTCCAACAGTATCTTTCTTCATTTCCTTAAATGTGATTAATGCTGCAAGATTCAACTCTGATATTATTTCTTCCAGGAGCTATTTTGTTTTAGGTTACTATCTTCTCATACTCAGCACATTAAAAAACAACAAAACAAAAACCATATATAGTGTGATTGCATTCCCTCAAACTGTAAGTTATTCAAAGACTGTGATTATTTTATCACTGAACTTTATGTCTTTAATAACATGTACAAAGTTTGTCACAAAGCAGACAATAAATAAATTTGTAAAGATGGTCAGAAATGTGTACTTATTATTCTATACTTCTTACTTTGCCTTGTCCCTGAAAATTTCTTATAACTTTTTTATTGATTTTGAGAGTTACTTACATAATAAAGAAAGTATGTCTTTGTCTTTCAAATGTGTTGTAAATATATTTTCAAGGTTCTCAGCATTTGTAGTTTGCTTTTACGGTATTTTTTGAAGAGTAAATATCATTGGTAGAAAGCATTTTCTCTATATCTTCAATCACAGTTCAATCTCAAGAAATTTTAGTCCCTTTTTATTTTTGTCTTCTCTCCACTGAAGTCACAGTATGGCACCTATGATGTGTTCTACAGGGTGCCAACCATTGAAAACACCAGGAATGGCCTAAAGTTTTACGGAAGCTTATCACAAAAGCTTAAACTGAAAACTGAAATGCATTAAGATATCCTCATTAACATCAAGTTAATGCCTTTCCTCTTCCCTTAAATATAGCCTCAGTGCCCTCTTGTGTCTTAAGAAACTTTATTAGGGTATTCAGAGAAAAACTGGAAATAGGAAGGAATTGAACTTTAAACAACTACATAATTTACAAAAGTGACATTTAATAGCATGAGCTGAATTTATAAGTAGAAACAACTAGGAATTATAAGAGGGGAGCAAAAGGTAAGAGACAAGTTTATAATTAAGGCAATAGAATATAATAAATGTTTATGAAATTTAGAATCCTAAAGTGCTCTTCACTGCACTATTTTTTACACTATTCTTCAGCAATTGTCTGGGGCATATGGTTTTGAGTTTCTTTGAAGGTGTTTTCCTTGGTGGTTGTTGCTGTTGTTTCTCATTGACAAAAATAGGCTCAAATATTAGCCCAAGTATTCTTTCAAGGTTCAATGAATATGACAGTGGAATGAAATAAATTATACTCAGGGAAAACTATTTTGGAGCAAATTATCTCTATTATTGACAATCATATTTTTTTTTCATTCTGACATACTAAAAATTAAATAGTATCAATAGATATAATTAATATCATTTTGTCCATAGGATAAATCTATCCAGAGAGGCAAATGATTCTCTAAGCTAGTAAAACTGGTAAAACTTAATGAGAGGAGAGATTTTGGGCTCAAAGCTTAAAGTTCTTTTTATTAACTTATGCTTTCATCTAGTGGATCATTCCTTAGTTGTCCTTTCTCATATGCACTGAAGCCATGAGACAGAATAATACAGTGATTGTGCTCATATATCTAGGACTGACACAGGGTCCTTCAAAACTGAGAATGATTAAAATCTTTTTCATTTCTACTTGAAGACCATGGTGTGGATATTTCCCATTATTGTGACCATGAGGTTCATGTAGACTTTTGAGATCTCCATATATTTCTTCCCAATGTATCTGGCCATTACAACATTCATTTTTCCAATAGACTACGTTTTGAAGCTACTCTGCAATGAATACAATATCCAACAGTGATTATATAATCTAAGTTTTGCACAAGTCTTTAGTGACATCAAGATCTTGGTTCTCCTCCTCATGACTGCTGATCTCTGTGTAGCAATACTTAAGTCCTTCTTTTACATAGCAATCATGAGAATACAGAAATCTTGATAGTTCCTTTGGCCTCGATAGAGTCCATTTTGTATTCTGCAGTCACATTATCCTGAGCCTAAGATATCCATTCTTTGATCCTGATTTGATTGATCACTAGTACTGTGATATGATCCTGTGCTGTAACTTGCCTGCATGGGTACTTATATGATCAAACTATTGTTGATCCCCCATGGGGCCATATGCACAGAAATTTCCTAGGTTCTGATGACCTTATATGTTACCATCTTTCATTCACTGAAAACCATATGAGTTTTTAAAAGCAGAGATATTTCTCCAACCAAGAGAGATATGGTAGGAGAAGTCAGAGAGAGCTGAAGGACGAGAATGACTTCAACCCCCACTACTGGTTTGAATATGGAGAAGGCAAGAGATGAGGAATACAAGTGACCCTTGTGAGATTAGTGAGACTCCTGGCTGACAGTCAACAATCAAAGAAAGACCTCAGCTCTGCATTCTCAAAGAAGTGAACTCTGCCATTAAACTAAAAAGAAGTTGACAGTGGATTCTCCCATAAAGCCTCCAGATGAGTGCCCAGACAGATTGAAAACGTGATTTTCACCTTTTGAGAACAAAAGCAGAGACCAGCATACCTCACCCGAAACATTGCTCTCCCTGAATTACCTCCAATATACTCACCACTCATTCTTTTATTTGTACTGTATGGGGTATGATCAGGGATAGGGAAAGGTTAGTGGTATGATTATAAAGTCATTCTGAATGGGTTTATTTATTTATTTTAAAGAAACATTAGATTATATAAATGTTGAATAAAACATATAAGGGATTTCTATACGCCCCACTCCCTCAATCTCCCATACTTTCCCATATTAACAACATCCTTCATTAGTGTGGAACATTTGTTACAATTGATGAACACATATTGAAGCATTGCCACTAACCATGGACTATAGTTTACATTATAGTTTACACTCTGTCCTGTGCAAT
Source organism: Tolypeutes matacus (assembly GCA_026826555.1). Classification (NCBI taxonomy): domain Eukaryota; kingdom Metazoa; phylum Chordata; class Mammalia; order Cingulata; family Chlamyphoridae; genus Tolypeutes; species Tolypeutes matacus. The sequence continues at coordinate 658,185 of JAKSZT010054016.1, read as the reverse complement.
TTTGTAATGTATGACAAAATATATAATGGCCTGTTTCTGTCACAGCAACGTCATGCAGGACAAATCCAATGTCCTGAAAATGCCCCCATATCACACAAAATTTTCCCACTCCCTCTCCTCAGAACCTCCTGTGGCCACTGCCTCCTGAATGGGTGTGTTTTTAAGCCAGGAGAGGGAGGTAGTTGGCACCGGTTGCTGACATGTTAAACAGGAATGTGGAGGAATTGGAATTTTCACATTTATACCAGATGGCCTTTGAAATAATACCAGGAGAAAGGGGAAGAAAAAGTCCTACCTGATAGCTTAATGTGCCTGCATATGCACATAGTCAAGAATTAGAGTTTTATGTTATAAGCCCCTTTTCCAAACCACTTCTCTTAATCACATTCATTTTATTTTGCCACATTAATAATATTTTCATGAGAAAAGAAGATAAAGCAATTAAATGAATTAGCAATGCTTATTGTTTGTGTTCTATAAAAAAACTTTAAAAATGAAGGGCAACATGGTAAACATTGTTATAAAAATATTTCTACATTTTAGGAAAGAGAAGATTTTATCTGTTCACATATGACTTAAGTTTTGAGGTGTGAAGTAGATCATTTATCTCATCTATTTTTCTTCCATCTTTCTTAAACTTCCTCTTAACTCTTTTGTTTGCCATTCTGGCTAATTGCACATCCACTTTGAAAAAATGTAAGGAGACAAGGTAGTAAAAATAAATTGCAAAGTGGGCAAGAGGTAGAGGGAAGGAAGTAGAGCGAGACAATATTCAAGATGATATTTAAGCGGTTGTATCCTGTAATAGACTTTCAACCCAAAAATGAACTATTTTTTTCTAACATTTTAAATATTGCATTTGACTGTCTTTTCAGTAAGTTTTTTTGAGATCTTAAAAAGAAAAGGGAGAGAGAAGGCAACACTTTTGTTGGGGGATTAAAAGGAGACATAAAAAAGCCTTTGCTTTACCAGTGACTGAAATGACAGGCATCAGTCTATATCATTGGGTTAAAATGCTAGAGCTTGCATATTCTTGGTTATTATCTACTTCATAAAACTGAAGTATGTCCAGAAAAGATGGTTTGATAAGGATAGAGTTAGTGGCCATCGTCCAACATGCCTAATACTTCTCATGTTTCTACAGTCCTTCATCTTTTTTTTTCTGTTCCCTTACTTATCCTTTTCCTCTCTTTTGTACTTTATCTCTCCATTAATTGGTAGAGGTCAATATAAGGGACCCATGGTGCTACAGAAGTTCATGTCCCAGTTCACACAGAGCATGACACAATCCCTGAGCACTTATTCTGGGGTAAATGTTGGGAGCCATGCATTAGAGTAAGGGGATCCTGACATGTTCAGCTACAACTAAACACTCCCAAATATCTGTCTTCACAAATTTGAGAAAATTATCTCCTTTTGAAACTGATGTATGAAATTTTCATTTCCAAGCTAGCCTAGGAATGAAGTCCCTTAATGCTTTCTGTGCAGTCTACAAAGTAGAATTTCACCATCATTTTGAAGAGTTTATACTTGAGAAGAGATTGAAAAATTTTCTTGAAAAAGCTTCATATCTTATACTTCCAAATTATCAGAATCTTTGGGCTAGAAGAATCAGTTTCCTTTCCTTGCTCCAAAAGAATAGCATCACCGTGATTTAAGAACACACAATACCTTCACCTGAAAGAGGCACCTCTCATACTCCTAAAATCAAATGACAACACCCCTAATTACCTCCAGATCAATAAACATAGTCCGTGTCAGCTCAAAACAAGTAAAGCTTCTAATTTGAGAGGTATTAGCCAACAAGTCAAATTCATTTAAAAGACTTTTCTCATACGAACTGTGTGAAATGGGAGAACATTTTTGTGGAATAGATCTTAGGTTTGTTAAACTTGGGTGATGGGCAGAATTTAATTCTGGAAATGTATGAATATATTAACTAGATACTTGGGATTCAGTATTCTGATACAGATATAGACAACCATCTGCTTGGATTATGAATTTAGTTATAGTTTAAGACTCCTTCAGAGTAGGATTAATTTGGCTATGTAACTGTCCTGTGATTATTTCCTCATTATTTGAATGTTTATTTGGAAAAGATATAATTAGTAACTGGAAGAACCCATCTATTGATTCTGTTGGAAAAAAAAAAAACCTTACATTACAGACAAGGCAGAAAATCTGAAGAAAAATTGATATTTTATAAGGAATTCCAGGGATAATAGCTATCATATATTTAAAAGATTCAAGGTCCCCATAATATCACCATTGAATTAATTTGCTTAGCTTATGCCACAAGTAGATGAATTGTAACATATGACTATAGACTGCTATAATATCACACAGGTGGTAGCCCCAATAAAAATTGCAGTGCCATGAATACAAAATTTATTAGCATATCAGAAAGTTTAGCACTTGGTTTGTACTTCTGATCCTGTGAATGAATTTATCTCCAACTCCATGAAAAGGCAAAACAAAATAAATTAACCTTTACGTAGCAAAAGACAATACCATTTGCCCTGGGCCATATTTTTTCTGTCATTTTTTGTTCATATTAGAATCCCAGGGGATTTAATCTTCTGAATATTCTTCAAAATATCAGAATGGTCCACTACATTGATAGCATCATGCAAAATGGACTGATGAGCAAGAAATTAAAAGTATTTACATATCACAGTGTAATTTATTTAAAATGGCCATGTCTGCTTTGCAACTCTTTCCAATAACTGGTGGAGTGTATCTCCCCATCATTTCTTCTGGTTTGTGATGTGTTTTGATGAACAGAATATAATAAAATGATGTGTATAACACCTGAGGGTTGACCATGAGGGGCCTTGAAGCTTTAGCTTTTGTGAGACAACCAAAGCAGTGATAAAATAATTGTGTGATAGAAACCAATTTAGTCTCCTGGATAATGAAAGTCAATATGAAAGAGAACTGACGTACCTAAGCCAATTGCTTCATTTATGAATGAGGCCATCTGGGACTGAACACTCCACTTGAACTGTCAGAGTGTTATCAGGTGAGACCACCAGAAGAACAACACAGCTGAATCTAGCCCAAATTGCAGAAGCATAAGAAAATTTCAGCAGTAAGGAATGAGACTTGATTTTCTAACACACTTTAAATCTTTTTAGAAGACTTGAAGTGGCACCACCTTGAAGAATTTGACATGGTGTCTTTCCTTACCTCTCCTCTTAGGGAAAAATCAGAGTATCTCACTATCCAGCAAGACCCTATATCAAATTAGAATATACATATTTTCCACAAGATTATGTGGCAAGTGACTGTCTTTTTCCATCATTGAGAAGATCATTCTCATTTGATAACCATCCCTTGCTCATTTTCCTACCTGAGCTGTATAATATAAGAATATTAATATTCAATTATTTACATAAAGGATCTAGCATTGTATCAAAACATATTTTCAAACATCTCTGAGACACTTAAAGTTCATTTTGCAATGTGGGAAAAAGAAGGTAGAGTGGAATTTGCTACCCAAACAACTACCTATCTAACTAATTATATTAATCAAGGATTTTTATGGAAACAGAACTGACAGGAGAAATATAAATATTAAGAAATTTTTATAGGAGTTGAATTACTTGACTGTGGGGATGGGCAAGTGTAAATTTCATAGGGCTGCCTATAAGTTGGGAACTCTGATGAAGATTTTCAATGGATTCTCCAGGTGAAGCTGGCAAGGACAATTCCTACACTTTAATAATCAGTGAATTGATTGCATATATGATTGATTATATCTACTATCAACGGAGGAGATTCCCTTCAGCAATGAATGACTTCTCATCCAATCAGTCAAAGAATTTAAAATGAGAAGTGATTTCAGCATTCAGGGCTACAATTCTCATTTCTACTTCAAACAGCCATCATCTCCTATGTAACTCTTTGAAAACCTTCATCAGAGTTCCTGGCTATCATCCTGCCCTATGGAATACAACCTCACAGTCACGTGAGATAATTTTTATAAAATCTCATACTGTTTACAGATAGCACCTGTTGGTTCTCTTCCCTAGAAAACTCTGACTAATACATTCATTTATATCAGTGTCATACTTTTGGGAGGAAGCTGGAAAGATTAATCCAGGATATTCTTTTCTACCTGCCCTTGCAAGAGATCTTGCGCTGCAAGCAGGAACAGCTGGTGGATAGATAAAGAAGCTGTGGAAACAATCAAATTGAAGCAACCTAGGACAAATTATTATTGACTTCAAGATGAACAATAGAACAACCAGAAAGGGGCAAAGTCAATTCCACAGTTAGTAGAGGGACTATGTGTGTCCCTTTAAAAGGGGAATTTCTTAAGTCCACAATGTATGATCACAACAAGACATTAGCTCAGAAAGAAGAGAAAAGACCATGTACTTTCAATTCAGGCTAGCGTTTTTGGTAGGAGGGCAAAATCTCAAAGAGAGAACCAGCCATTTTGCCAAGCCAGTGAAGGTGTTTTTAGGTTTGGGTTATTTGTCAGCTACTGGCATTGATGTACATCTCTGTCATATCACTAGCTGGGAAGAACTTAAGAAATAGACAGTAAAATATTAAATTCCAGAGTAAAAACATTAAATATTAAAATATACTATGTACAACAAAATATTACAAGACAATTTAAGGAGTAGGAATGATGGTCATACAAATGAACAAGATGAAACATCAGAAACTCTCAAAAAGGTGACAAGATTTTAGACATGTTATACAAAAACATAAAAAAAAAACCAATCTTTAATATGTTCAAAGAACAAAATTAAGCACAGAGAAAGAATTGAAGAATATCAGGAAAATGAAAAACTTAAGAATAGAAATAAAGAGAAATTATAAGAAAGAACAAAATGGATAGTGCTGTTAAAGTCCAAAATAACTGAAATTTAAAAATTCATACAGAGTTTCAACAGCCAATTTGCTCTAGAAGAAGAAAGAATCAGTGAACTTGAAGATGAGACATGAAAGTAATCAGGATGAAGAAAAGAAAGAAAAAAGAAGTTTAAAAAGTTAAAAACCTAGGACAACTGTTGGACATCATCAAGCTTAACAATATACATATTATAGGAGTCCAGGAAGAAAAAGAAATAGAGAAAGGAGGAGAAGGAATATTTAAAGATATAATGTCAAAAATTCCCAAACTTACCAAAAGACATGAACATACACATTCAAGAATCACAATGAACACCAAATTAAACAAGGTTGAAGAGAACTAGGCCCAGACACATAATAACCAAACCTTTGGATGCTAAAGAAAAAGAGAGCGTTCTGAAAAATGAATGAGAAAAGCCACATGTCTTATACAAGGGCCACTCTAAGATTAATACCTGGTTTCTCCTCAGAAAACATGGTGCCAAATAGACAATGGGATGAAATATTTAAAATGCTAAAAGAAAATAATTTCTAGTCAAGAATTTTATATCCAGTGAGACTATCTTTAAAAAATAAAGAAAATATTTATCCAACATTCCTAGATAAAGAAAAGCTAAGGGAATTCCTTGCCACAAGGCCTGTTTTACAAGAGGAATCATTATTTGACTCGTCACTGGCCATTTTTCTTTCCAAGAAAAATGAACAACCAGGTAAAATATTCAAAATTCTACACAATGGGAAGAATTCGCTTCACCACTCTCCTTCAGGAATGTCCCAGAACGGCCTGTCCACTATTGGGTGGAATCTATATATAGTGCAGAACTGTGTGTAAACCAGGCCAAGTTTTCTCTTCTTCAGTCAACTGGACATAAAGAATTTCCCTAGAGGCTATTGCTCTGGATTTGGAAAGAGAAGGAAATATGCTGGGGCCATCGGCCATGAAAAACAAACCACTGAGTGGGAGAAAATATTTGCCTAACACGTATCTGCCAAAGGACTTGTATGCAAAATATAGGAAGAATTATTAAACAGTTCTTTAACTGTTTTTAGCTGTTTAAAGACTGTTAAAAATCAATACTAAGAAACTAAACAGAGACTTCTCCAAAGAAACTATACTACTGACAAGGAAGTAGAGTATAGGAACACTCAGTCATTGCTGGTGGGAATGCAAAATCATACAGCCACTTTGAAAGACACTTCAGCAGTTTCTTACAAAGCTATCAATAGATTTACCATATCATCTAGCAATGACACTCCTATGCATTTATTTACTCTGAGTTGAAAATGTATGCCCACACAAAACTCTGCATGTGAATGATTATAGCATCTTCATTCATAATGCCGGACATTGGAACCAGCTAAAAAGCCTTTCTATAGATGAATGGACAGACTGTAGTATATTCACACTATGGATTATTATTCAGCAATAAAAAAAAAATGAGCTATCAAACCTAGACTAGAGATGGAGGAAGCTTAAAGTACAATGCTAATTGAAAGAAACTAGTTTGAAAAGTCTATATATTGCCTGAATCCAAACAAATGACAATCTGGTAAGGGCAAAACAATAGATATAGTAAAAAGAACAGTGGATGCCACAGGTTCATGACAACAGAAGGAGGGATTAAGGTCAACCACAGGATATTTTTAAGGTGATGAAAATATTCTGTATGATACCATAATGGTACTTTCATGATATTGCATATTTGTTAAAACCGATAGAACTCTAAGCACAAGAAGTGAATCCTAATGTAAACTATAGAATTTAATTATTGGTAAAGTATCAATAATATTGGTTCATCAGTGTTACAAATTACTACAGTAATGCAAAATGTTAATAATAGGGGAAATGAAGTGTGTGTGTGTATGTGTGTTTGAGTGAGCTGGGGGAGGTGGTATATGGAATTAGCTTTACTTTTTGTGCAATTTTTCTGAAATCTAACTATGTTCTAAAAATGAAATTTATTTTTAAAAAAGAAAATGAAAATTGTAGATTATTATCAGCAACTAAATACCAAGTTTTCAAACTGTAGACAAAAATAAGTTTCTATAAAATATTATTACCAAAAGTGACTTAAAAAGAGTTATAAAAGTTTGATACTATATAACTAATAAGAAATTGTACTGATTAAAATAATCCCATATAGGAAATATCAACCTCAAATGGGTTTATAAAAATTTAACATATTTTCAGAAACAGATTATTCCACTCTAAGACAAAGTATCCCTTAGGAAGATAAAAAGTAAAATATTTTTTATTCTTTTTGCTACAATATAGTTGCAAAGAAGGAAATTTAATTATTGGTGTATTTCCTTCCAAAATTGAGACTCTAAAAATTAACAAAACATGGGCAAAACTATTCTGATTTGGTAGATAAAAAATAATTGATGCTCCAGTATCAAGTTAATTTTATCCCAGGCGTTCTAGGTTTATTACTAGAAAACTGATCAATTTTATCTGTAAAATTAGAAATTAAGTGAAAAATCAATTATATAAATAATGCATAAAATCATGTAATGTACTTACATAATTTCACAGCAAAACTCTTCCTATGTTAAGAAAATAGAGACTCCTGCTTATCACTAAAAATAATATTTATTTAAAACATTACAAAAAACTTTATCTGAAGGAAATAAGTTAGAACATTCTCTTTAAAATTAAAAGGAAAAAATGAGACAAAATGCAGTCATCATATTGTAATGCAGGCCCTAACCAGCACAAGGAGACACTACAAATTTGATACAAAGAAATGGATAAGAGGTAATACTACTCATCTTATTTGCAGATAGTATGATCATTCACACAGAAAACACAAAGGATCAACATATATTAATAGAAAAATAGTAGGTATAGAGCAGCATAGTGACAGACAACATGATTAAGATACAAAAATCAATTACATGTCTATGTAGCAGCAACAAAAAAAAAAAACAAAAAATGTATTACAAGAGAGACAATTTATAATCGGTTTAGAGAATATTGAGTACCTAGGACCTTTCTAGAATCATCTGTGTAGTATTCTATTACTAAATTTTTTCTCAATGTGGGTAGTGTAATGTTACATTCTCATCAGCAGTGTATGAGAATTTCAGTGTTTCTACATTCTCACTAACACTAGGAATATTAGGCTTCTTAAATTTAGATATTCTATTATGTGTGTAGTGACATCACATTGAGGTTTTAATTTATATTTCCTTAGTGACTAATGATTCTGAACATCTTTTCATTCTTATATTCCATCCATATATCTTTGGTGAAGTGTATGTTCTATGTTTTTTTCTTTTTTTAATTACCTTAATTTCTTTCAAAAATTATTAATATTCATATCATTCAATTTATTTCACTTATAGATTTGATTTTGCTAACATATCTAATCCAAGTTCAGAAAGCTATTTCCCTATACGTTCTTATAGAAGTTTTATATTTTATTGAGTTTTACTTTTAGATCTATGATTCATTTTGACTTAATTTTTGTATGTAAAGTGCTTCATTACTTTGCTTTTGTCTTTCATCACTAATCTTTCCTTCACAAAAGGAATATACGATCATTTTTAACACCTGCATGTTTAGTTGCTGCAGCAGCATTTGTTAAACAGACATAACTTTCTCTATTGAATTGCCTTTGCCACTTTATTGAAAAGAAATAGACTATACATATGTATCAAAAGCAATATATTTCTGAGTTTTCCCTTATGTTTTAGTTTGTGTTGGATTTTTCTACTTTACTCATATCCAGGAACTTCAAATTAATGCACATAATTGTATATAAAATACCACTAAAGAGAAACTTAGAGGACATTTTGTAATAAAACACTTTTTTTTTGTACATACCTCATTACCCCCATATCCAGAGGACTTTTAACTTTAAAAGATAAAATAACTTTAGACGGGATTTTTTTGTTCCTTTGTCTGTTTTCAACTGCCTCAGTTCAGATTCATTTTTGCTTCCTAGGAGTTAAAAAAGTGCTAATTATTCTTCCTGTTCTACATTTCACCACTTTAAATCTATTCTCTACATTACATCCCATTTAGAAGCTTTTGATAATATTCTATGTTCTACATAATGAGATTGAAATTCCTTGGCATGACACATGCCACTTTTTTAAAATCAGATTTCCAAATGCCTCTTTAGCTACATTTCCAACCAGGCTCTGTTTAGAACTTTATCTCTAGTAGTTAATGTTGAAATTACTGCCGGTCCTCAAACAAATGTTCCTGTCAGATTCTTTCGTTCTTTGCTGTAGTCATTCATCTCCATGATGACTGATAGAATCAGTAAATTTTGGTTGGTTCAAGCTTCAAAACTAGTACTGAGAATTAAAGTGGGCAGGGTAGGGAAAAGAGGAAGAGAAACTAAAGCCCTGTGCTGTGGATAAGGTTGAGTTTGGTACTGAACTATAAGAATCCATGGGAAATCAGTATTCAATTTCCAGTGAAAAGTAAAACAAAAGATATGTATGATATTAATAACGGTGTCAGGTTTGTTGCAGTGGACCCTCCCCTTCCCATTAAGTCAAGGATATTTATCAGCAGCAGAGATTCTCTGGATGTTATCAATGGTTCGTTTGATCCTTGTTCCCTTTATGAGCCAGAAAACTATTGGTTCTGGTAACTAGGTGTCAGGGTTTGATAAAGAAGAACATAAAACTAGCTTCTACAGATTTTTAGTAAATGGAAAATGAAGTATATGTATTGTATAAGGACAGAGCTGGCTCCTGACAATGGACCTTAAAAGCCAAGAGGATTTGTGCCTATTTCTAGGCAGGAATATCTAAGAACAAGGAGAAAAATTAAATCATAAAGAACCAAGTAGAAAGGAAAAAAAGGGGATCCCAAAACAAATGTCTACTAGAATATGTAGGGTAGAGACTATATGGTTTAAGATACAGAGAGCTATTATATTATGAGATGACTTTGAATGCATGGGCTAGGATAGCATTGATAATGAAGTGAGATGGTAGATATTCTTGCTGTTCCTTCTCTGTGGAATGCCTTTTTATCTTTATTCATCTTGTTGAATGTAACTAATCCTTCAAAACAACTCAAATTACATTTCCTCTAGGTCTTAACTATGGTCTAATTCACTGGAAGGCACAGATTACTTTTATGGTATTGAACTTAATGTTTTCTATCAGTATTTATTAAAATTTTTTAAAAAGTTAATAACCCAATATCCTATACATAAGGTGAATGCATGTAATACTTACAAATTACATTATTTAAAATAAAATAGGGGGTGAATAGGTGGATCACAGGGCATTTTTAGGGCACTGAAATTATTGTGTATGATACCATAATGGCGGACATTGAGTTTATGCATTTGTAAAAAGAATACAGCACAAAGAGTCAACCATAATGTAAATTACAGACTTCATTTTACAATAAAGTATCGATAGTTATTCATGAATTGTAACAAATGTACCACACTAATGCATGATATTAATTACAGGAAAAAACTGCCAAAGCAGTTATAATGAACTCTGTATTTTCTACACAATTTTTCTTAAAATCTGAAGCTAGTCTAAAATAGTCTATTAAATAAATAAATAATAGTATAAAACCTGAGACTTTTGTTTTAACAGATATATTCAATGTCACCATTCTTATTCTCTATTTGATTAAAACAAATCGCTTAGTATCTTTGATCCTCATTTTACTTAGATATTAAAGGAAATAATCATGATTAAAAGAATTGTGGAGCAGATTTAAATATTAGCATGTGAATTTTCAGTTATAGTGACTTTCACATATTATGTATACCAAAAATACCAGGTGCCTTTTTCTTCTCCTTTGCTTAATTTTTGTTACAAAAATTATAGATAAAAATTAGAGGGAATGTTTTCTTCTTTATAAAACTATTATCTCAGGGAATATATTTACCCTGACATTTAGACCATAATTTTATATATAATTGGTATTCATTGTGTATTTGATAAATTGATTGAATTACACCTTGATATTAATTTACCATGTGTTCATCATTTTAAAAGAAATAGTTTATTTTAGAATAATTTTAGATATACCAAAGTGTTGCAAATATATTTGCAGTGTGTTCTCATATTTTCCACACTCAGTTTTCCCTATTAATTTCTATCATTTTACATCAATATGATTCATTTATCACAACTAATTAACAAATGCTGATACATTATTATCAACTAAAATCCATAATTTATTCAGAATTCTTTGTTTTAACCTAGCACCCTTTTTCTATACCAGAATCCCATCCAAGATACCATTTTACATTTAGCAATTGTGTTTCTTTAGGCACTTCTAGATAGTGATAATTTCTCAGATTTTGCTTGTTTTTTATGATTTTGACATCATAAAGAGGAATGGACAAATATTTTGGATATTATCCATCAACTGTGGTTGTTTGTTCATTATTAGATTGGTTTTATGGATATTTTGGAGTAAGAAATCAAAGGTAACATTCTATTTCATCACATCATATCAAGGGTATATACTATTGATCTTACTATTTTTATTTTTTTAAATCCTAGTCTTCACCCTCATTCACTGCTCTTGTTATTTTTTTGGAGGTACTGGAGATTGAACCTACTACCTGGTACATGGGAAACAGGCGCTCAACCACTGAGCTACATCTGCTCCCCACTATTTTCTTCTTTTTTTTTTAAGGAAATGTTTCCATTTTCAGATTTCTTTTTTTAAGATTTATTTTATTTATTTCTTCCCACTCCCTCATTTTTTGCACTTATTGTGTCTGTTTGTCTTCGTTTCTTTAGGAGGCACTGGAACTGACCCTGGGACCTCTGATGTGAGGGGGAGGCGCCTAATCGCTTAAGCAATCTCCGTTTCCTGCTTTGTTGTTTCTCTCTTTATGTTCTGCCTCCTGTGTCTCTTGTCCTGTCTTCTTGTTTTGTCAGCTTGCTGCGCCTGCCCATTGTGTCAGTTCACTGTCTTGCCCGACTTCTCTAGGAGTCACTGGAAATATCTGCTTCCTGCTTTGTTGTGTCTCTCATAATGTTTTTCTTCTTGTGTCTCTTGTTGGGACATCCTGTTGTGTCGGCTTGCCATGCCTGCCCATCATGCCAGCTCACTGTCTTCTTTAGGAGGCCCTGGGAACCAAACCATAGACCTCCCATGTGATAAGCAGGAGCTTAATTGCTTGAGCCTCATCCACTTCCCGCCAGTATTTACTTTTGACGTTAACCTTCATCGACTTGGATGAGATAGTGTTTTCCAGGTTTCTCCACTATAAACTTACTCCTTAACATCCCAATTTTTCATACTGTATTCTTTGGAAGGAAGTCCTATGTGTGTACCATAATAAAGAGTCGAATTAATTTTTCTCTCATTGAGAGTGTAATATCTACATAAATCATTTGGAATTGTTCTAAAGGGGAGATCTGTCTATTCTTATTTATTTTTTAAATGAATCACAGATTTATTTCAGTATGGACTCATTGATATTAATTTAATAGTTTGGATTAAAGTCCAATAGTGTGCTATTTATTTCACTGAACATTTTTTTCCAGATTTGGTCACTGAGAGCTCTGTCCAATAGGTCCCATGTCCACTGGATATAACCTTATTATTGTGTGTGTGTGTGTGTGTATGTTGTATTTTCTGTTTTATGGCTTTTTTAAAAATTCTTCTTTATTTTATGGCATAAAAATATGCTCCTGTTCATCTTTTATATTCCTTGATACAGCCCTAAAATCAAGCAAATCTCCCAGGAGTCCTGTTACCTTTTATTTTATAATGGTACTGGAAAGCAATATCTGTGCACTGGGTGACCACACATTTTGTATTCTTATCAAGAATTGTCATATAGGACCCAATTATTAATAACACCTTCAATGGCAAAAATAGGCTGCTAATTTTCCCATAATCTAAGAAGACAAATTGAAGATTAGGCTCTTTATCACATTTGGCTTTTAATTCTTAATTGAGGAGAAGGGACATTTTAGGGAATGATAGTCCCCAGTTCCAGATATTTTGCATCATTCATGTTAAATACTCTCTCAGGGAAGGCAAAAACAAGCATTTCCCAGTTAAAATCTTGGATGATAGTGGATTTGAAAATTGTGAGATATAATTGGGAACCATTTAGCTAACAGGTCAGAACCTATGCCTCTTTGTGAGTCAAACAGAAACTTTTTCCAGAATAGTCAGCATTTTAGGAGCATTTTTTTCTTCTTGTTTGAGTTAAGTGGCTTCCATTTTACCTTGGGAATAAAAGAGGACAGCTGAATATTTTAACATCTGCAAAAAAAGCTGGTATGAATTTTATTAGGGAATTATTTATTTGAATTTATTAATACTTGGAGAAAATCAATCTGTTCAATCATATGGTAAGTTTCTTAGATATACAAGGCACTGTGGAAGGATATAAAATGTACAGACTATCTAGGTTTGATTTATAATCTAAAATGAGAAGCTGTTAATAAAAGATGTACAAGTCAGTTCTTGTTGGAAATGAGCACTACAATGTAAGGGCTATTTCTAGTTGGTATTGAGAGGAACAAGCAATAGAAACAATATCTGAATGTTCCTGGAAATATTTCTAGGTGGTTATGGCTATGTCATGGATATAGTAGGTTTCAGGCTTTCCATCTCCTCAATAGAAAGTGAATATAAAATAGTGTGGGACATCGTAGAATTGTACCTATGAGAAATCCTCTTTAATCCTTTCATTCATTCAACAAATATTAATTACTTACTTTTATTCCAGATGCATTGATTCAGCAGTGAACAAATAGACAGAAACCATGTCCTTGTATTTCTTCATTCTAATGTATGTGATTCTTACGGTATGTCATTTTACTATATATCAATTACATGAAATATATATCTGTGTGCATGTCTGTTTATCACTCTATCTATCTATCTATCTATCTATCTATCTATCTATCTATCCTTCTCTCTCTATCTAAATAATTAGTTGATAGAAACTTCAAACAATTTTTCATCTCTTTTTGCTAAAAGAGTTTTGAATAATTTTGGATAACTTTCAAGAATACCAATGAACCTATAGTTAATGAAAAAATGATGCTGTATGAGGTTAAGAGCAATGAGATCCAGAACTAACTGTATATCTGATACACCAGCTTACCCAAGCTCCTGGATATTAATATTTTCATACATATATTGCTATTCTTACTACCTATGTAAGAATAGAGTATTGAGGTCTCAGTGATATGCCACAGAAATTTATAATCACATCATCAGCTAAGAGAAGATTTTAAAAAGCTTTATTTTTAAAGCAGTGAATGATTATGACATAATTTCAAATCTTAATGAAGATCACATCTCTAAGAGTAGGTCTTCTTCCATTCTCTGATGCCTTTTAGACAGTGGTTTTCCTCCTCAGAGGTTAGAGCTATTTTGCCTTTCTTTGGTACTCTTCCAAATACAAACCATTTATATACAAAAGCAGGTGCAATATATAATATCCTGCTTTTATGGAAAATGTTATCATTTTAAGCATATAGATCTATCCTCAGATTTTTTACTTTACAATATATTTTAGATACCAGTGTCTATGTATATGATTCATTTTTATCAATGGTTGCTTAAAATTATCATCTTTTCCCTATTGAACCCACCTCTGGTGCACATTTAAGTTGTTCCCCTTCTTTTGGTACCATGGAAAGGACTGTGTTTTAATTTCTTAAGCTGCTCTGAGCCAATACCATGAAATGGGTTGGCTTCAAACAATGGTAATTTAGTAACTTACAGTTTGAGGCCAAGAGAATGTCCAAATCAAGGCATTGTTGATATGCATTCCTCCCAAAGACTGGTTGCCTGTGATCCTTCACTCCTCTACCATATGGCAAGGCACATGGCAGCATCTGCTGGGCTTACTCTTCTCTATTGGATTTCATTGACTTTAGCTTCTTCCTTTTATGGCTCTCTCTTTCTATATATATATTCATTCCTTTTATAAAGGGCTCCAGTAAGATTAAAACTCATCTTGAATGAGGTGGGTCACAACTTAAATGAAATATACTCAAGAAAAACCTTACTTACAATGGGTTTATACCCACAGGAATTGATTAGATTTGGGAGTGTTTTTCTCAGGTACATGCTACTTCAAACCACCACCTGCCACAATGGTAGTTTTAGTACATGTGAATAAGTGCATCTCTAGGAAGTGGAATCACTGGCCTGATTTCTATGTGTAGTTATAATGTTACAGATGTTGGAAACTACCCCCTAAGAGACTGTATACACTTAAACTCCTACCAAAAATATATAAGCTTGGCTGTTTTCCACTCTTTTGCCAGCACTAGGTATTAACACACATTCACCAAAAGATCATTTTACTTACATAATAGATGAAAACGCTATCTAACTGGAATTTTTATTTCCATTTACTTATCTATGAATGAAATTAAGTATATTTTCATATATTTAATTATTTTGATAAAGAAAATTGACTCTTGAAAAATGGTCTTTTGGCCCATTATTTATTGTCCTTTTAAAATACTGATCTGTGGAATCTATTTATAATTAGAGAAATTACTCTTTTGCAAATATACTTTACCTATTTGGCACTTTTTGCTTTTGACCATATTATTATTAGGGAGGAATAAATGTGGCTATATACATAAAACAATCTGACCAGGGTCTGATATATAGATTGTTATAAGTAAATGTCCACTTTCTGTTTCTGTCTTCTCTTCCTTGAAGTAAGAATATGGGACACCAAGAATATAGATGACAAAAGTCCTATTGAAATGTTTCAGCAATCACTTAGTATGTCCTGAACTCATTTTTTATATTCCTGGTGCTTAAGCTACAAACCTGAAATTTGAAATAATGTTCTGATTTAGAGAAAATGTTCTCTCTCTCATTTTCCTCACATATAGATAGTCTCAGTTTTTCCTTGTGTTCTAGGAAATATTGATGACACAGAATAATAATGAATAAGGGGAAGAATTTAACTGTGGACAAAATAGTATGGTAAAAAAGTACGAAGTTGAATGAGAGGTTAGAACTGGAAAAAAACAGAAAGATATGAGAGGTAAAATAAAAGGAAATACTTAAACTTATTCCAGGCTAGAGATGCAAATATGAGTGTGCTGGACCAGGGTAACTGGCTTGTTGACTGGTTGTTCATTGAATTATTTTTCTTTCATCAGCACCCAATATTGTTTGTAAAGCTAAAATCTTAATTTTATTTCCTGTATCTCTGTGTGTATATAGGTTTTATTAAGGAAGATGGTCTCAAATGTTTAGATAATCATACACTGAGTATTGAGAATTTTGCTAGAAGACATTTAATGAATGGATAACAAAGTTCAAGAAATGTGAAAGCTCATTAAAGTAAATTATGCATAGGTTTTCTTTATTTTTGTAACACACCTACTATGGATATGTCCTTGCTGAAAACTAAAGAAAGACATTTGGATCAAGAAATTATCTACTCCTGCCAAATGCACAAAATTAATGTTTAAGTCTGAAGAATCATTTAATTTTCCATCATTTTCCTATTGCACTTTCCTATAAAATTTTTGTAAATAGTTTGAATAAATATACAATGTTTATTTTATTCAGAAAAAAATTAATACAGAGAAAAGTAACTGTTTACCCATTAGTAAGGGGAGGTTCCATGATCAAGCATATATTCAAGCTCCAAAATGTATTTATTTTATAAAATTAATTCTTTTCTTCTTGCAGATAAACTCTTTCTAAACAGTGCTTGTCCTAAGTTTACTTGAACAATGCAACAAAACAACAGTGTAACAGAATTCATATTATTTGGATTTATACAGGATCCAATGAGGCAGAAAACGGTGTTTGTAATCTTCTTAATTTTCTATGTGGGAATTGTGGTGGGGAATTTTCTCATTTTTGTGACTATCAAGTTCAGCCCTTGGAAACTCCATGTACTTCTTCCTCTTTTTTTTTTTTTTTTGTCTTTTGCTGATATCTGCTTTTCAACTTCCACAGACCCTTGGCTAATTGTGGATGCTCTCTCTGCAAAGAAAATCATATCCTACAATGAGTGCATGACACAAGCCTTTGCACTA
Organism: Tolypeutes matacus; assembly: GCA_026826555.1. Taxonomy (NCBI): domain Eukaryota; kingdom Metazoa; phylum Chordata; class Mammalia; order Cingulata; family Chlamyphoridae; genus Tolypeutes; species Tolypeutes matacus. The sequence goes on along the minus strand of JAKSZT010054016.1, from coordinate 641,316 downwards.
CATTTATTTGGCTGCATGGAGATCTTTGTTCTCATCTTCATGGCTGTTGATAGAAATGTGGCCATCTGTAAGCCCTTATGTTACCCAATCATCATGAGATGGCAGGACTGCATCATTTTGATTATTTTTGCCTGGATAGGGTCTTTCATACATTTTATAGATCAGATTGCCCTGGCCTTGAGATTGCGTTTCTGTGGACCTAATTTGATTGATCATTATTGCTGCGATTTACAGCCCTTGTTGAAACTTGCCTGTATGGACACTTATGTGATAAACCTATTGTTGGTGTCCAATTGTGGGGCCCTTTGTTCAAGCAATTTCATGCTTCTGATAATCTCATACATTGTCATGTTGCATTCTCTGAGAAATCACAGTGTAGAAGGGAGGAGAAAAGCCCTCTCAACGTGTACATCCCACATCACAGTAGTCGCTTATCTTTTGGTCCATGTGCATTCATGTACACACATCCCTCAAACACTCTCTCCGTGGACAAGATGGTAATAGTATTTTATACCATTGGAATACCCTGTCTCAACCCACTCATCTCTACACTAAGGAATGCAGAAGTGAAAATTGCCATGAAAAAAGTATTAAAATTACCTCAGAAGTCAAAGGATGACCTGAGAATTATATTGCTTGCTGAGGAATGGTTTGACTAGCTCATTACATACATCAAATAGGATAGAATCTAATTATGTGGGAAGGACATGCAGTGTATATGAGGATGTGGATTGCTATTTTTTTTTTAAATAATTTGCAGAGAAGTTGAATGTCCAGTCACCATTTCTGTACAAGTGAAATATATGTGTTAGATTAATTCAGGTAATTATTTCCCAATTGTCTTTCCTCTCTACAGGATCCTCTGCTTTCAAGTCATACCATAATTAGGGTACAAGCCTGACTCCCCATGTGTACTCTAATATAGAATGCACCTGATTCACCTACTGTTTTCTGTGCTTTGAACTGCCCCTGGAAGATTTCCTGATATCAGTCTGATTTGTTCTTTTCCTGAGAGCTCCTTTTAGGCATTGCTATCTGTTACCTCTATTTTCCAACTCTGAATCTGCACTTTGGATTATTAAGAGAAAAGATCTTTACTCAATACCTTTTACAACTTCTGAGCATCCATAAAATATTAAATAAAGACTTAATTCTAATTTCGCACATTTCCACAGAGATATACAGCTCTTCCTCTTGAATGCCTCCAGGGCAAGGGAACTCAGTCTACCAAGACCATCCATTCCACTTTATCACTAGCTTGTCTTTAAATGTTCCATATTTTTTAATTGGAGACTTTAAAAAATATACTTATATTATAAATTACATTTTTATCATTGTTTGCTTGTGTTTAGATAACTGAAGGATTATTTGTGAGATATTGTCTCTATAGTATTACAAAGGGCCTTGAGATATTCACTATGATTGGTGTATGAAAACTGCAGCAACAGAACTTTTAAACTCTATATGTTTAGAAAGTAAAATATGTGTAATATCAAGACTAAATAAAAATACAAATACATCAGAGAAACAACATAATTTATGGGAGTGATGGGCAGAAATGAAGAACCATGTTTGAAGCCAATTAATGGTATGGAATTATTTTATTTAAAGATGTACTGCGTAAATTAAATGAATGATATTATGATAGGCATTTAGAAATTGTCCACAACATTTGTCTCCAGAGAGTGGAATTAAGGAGAACCCATATTGCAGCAGAATCTGTTCTCTCTTTCTACTTGAGCTATCTGAATAGAGCAGTTGTATAGATTTCCAAGTTAAAATTGCCAAGGAAGTACTTGTGCCACTAGAAGGCAGAGCGCTTTAGCAGCAGCACCTTGGGAGTATCTACCAAATGTTATATCATGAAATTTTCTTTTCATTGGTTTCTGTGTATTAAAATATAATGCATTTTTAGTGGCCATTACAAAGTTTCATTTCATTTCAAATATGCTTGTATTCTTTTCATTTCAAATATGCTTATAATTCTTTTATTGGGCCAAACTTACCCAATTTACCTACTGTGAAAAAACATTTAAAAATAAAGTCAAGAAAATGCCATTACTTTTCTGTGTTCTCACTTTTTTTCCCCTTCTTGGGAGACTGAGAAGTGTAGAGTTTATACTGGAATCCCACAAGAAGAGGGTCACATATTTAATAGAATCTATCATAAAAATTTCTAATCTACGCTTTCATAGCAACAACAAAAACATACAGTCTGAAATACGCACAGACACCAACACATACAAATCATTTAGCTTTTCATGCTCATTTGCCTTTCAGGTGAATAAATGAAGGTCTGAAGTAGAGAAGAAAATAAATAAACTAAAATAAAAATGCAAAAATAAAAATAGGATAACAAAATAAGAAGAATCTATACAGGGGAAAAACCTTGGACTGTTTCGCATGGTTCAAAAGTACTCATAGCCAAATTAAAACTGGAAATTGAAGTAATTTTTTAAACATTCTAGGATACTATATCTATCTAACGGACAATTTTGAAGTGGACACCCCCTCCAAAAAAGATTGACCTAAAAGAGAAACTGTAAATTATAATTAGACTTTCATTTTAAGAATACATTTTTCATTGTGTTTTCAGCACTTTTTTTCAGGAGGTACTGTGAATTGAGCCCAAGACCTCATATATGGGAAGCAGGTGCTCAACCACTTGAGCTACATCCACTCCCTTCCAGTGTTTTATACTATCAATGAAGATGCAAAATCAGCTCTGTATTATTCCTTGCAAGGACATATAACTTCAATCTGATTATTAGGAAACATGGTGCAGATCCAAATTGAGGATTAATTTACAGAGTAACTGGCCCATAAGCTTCAGAATTTTCAAGGCAATGAAACCCAAAGACTGACATAGTAACTATTCCAGATTAAAAGAGGCCAAAGAGGAATGAAAATTTACTACAATATGTGATCTTGGATTAGATCCTGAATTCAGTAATATAAATAGTTAAATAGTGCATCACTGGGACTGTTCATGAAATTTGAATTTGGACCGAGCTAGATAATATGTCAATATTAAATTCTCTTGGGTTTTTAGAATGTAAATTTACTGTGGTTATAAAAAAGAGTGTTTTATTCTTAAAAAAGAAAATTACACATTGGGGCATTTTGTGATAAAAAGGCATAATCCCACCAATTTGCCCTCAGATGGTTCAGAATAAAATTACATTTATTTTTATAAATGGAAAGAAAGGATAAAAGGAAGGCAAGAATGCAGGAAGGCAAGAATGCAGGAAAGAAAAGAGGAAGGAAGGGAGGAAGGAAGGGAGGAAGGAAGGAAGGAAGGGAGGGAGGGAGGGAGGAAGGATGGGAGGGAGGCAAAGAACAAAGTGGAACAAATTGTAGACAATTGGTGAATCTAAGTAAAGGGTGGTTATGGGAGTTACTTGTACAATCCTTGATATGTTTATGCAAGAATGAAATTATGTCAAAATAAAGAGTTAAAAAAGAAGGTAACTATTAGTTTCCTGGTTGCTAAATTAAATAACATGTTTGGCTCAAATGACAGGAACTTAGTGGTTCAATGTTTTGATGCTAGGAGAAATCCACAATCAAGGCATGATCAAGGTGATGCTTTCTCCTAGAAGACTATGGTGTTATAAGGCTGCCTGCCAGGGATCCTTGGTTCTTGGCTCCTCTGTCATGTGACCATGCATATGCAGCCTCTCCTGGCTTCTCCTTTCCCTTCTAGTTTCCTTTGACTTCCAGCTTTTTGCTGGTCCTCTCACTTTCTCTCTTTGTAACATTTTCTATAAGGCTTTTAGTAATAGGATTAAGACCCATCCTAATTCAGCTGGTCTAGATATTAACTGAAGTAATCTCATCCATAGGTCCTATTTAAAAGGGTTCACAGCCATAGGAATAGATTAAAATGAAGAACCCGTTTCTCTAGGGTACATAGCTCCATTCTTCCACAGTAACCATATCAGCTATAAAAACTGATTTTAAAAGTTACAGTTACAGAACAAACCTCAGTTTCTAATTATCATGTTTGAAAATATTTAATTTGAAATTTTATACAAATTTATTATATGATATAAGGTAAACCTTTTCATTGTCACCCTTGATACCTTCAAAACCCCTAGAGTTTGCCAGAATGTGCTAGACAAATATTATTAAAGAATACACAGAATATTTTCTATGTGCAAATAGTTTTTTTTTTTTTTTTAAGATTTTATTTATTTATTCATTTATCCCCCCCTTGCTGCTTGTGCTCGCTGGGTCAGCTAACCACGCCGTGCGGGCGGGCTTGTCTTCACCAGGAGGCCCTGGGAACCGAACCCGGGGCCTCCCATATGGTAAACGGGAGCCCTACTGATTGAGACACAGCCGCTTCCCGCAAATAGTATTTTTAAAACAGAAAAATATTTCTCTAAATTTGAAAGTACTTATTTGAATGCTGTTACAGATAATTATGGGGTTTCATGAAAAATCTTTAGCTACATTTCACAGGATGTAACAGTGTGGCAGCTTGATATAGTTATGAATTCCAAAAATAGATATTGGATTATTATTGTAAACTGGTCTGGGCATGATTAAGTCATGATTATGGCATTGACTGCGCCACATCAGTAGGGTTTTGAGCCCCACCCCTTGATGGATGGGGAATCATATATAAAAGGCAAGGCAAAGGACAGAGTTGGAGCAGTTTTGAGTTGGAGTTCTGATGTTCAAGTTTTGATGCTGGAGCGAGGGGAGGCCAGCAGATGGAAGAGCTTGGTCATGAGGAAGGAGAGAAGACCCCGGGATAGAGACAAGCCATTCACCTGAGAGTCTACAGCTGAACTTGTGGAGAGAGGCAAAGCCTAGAGAGCCTCATAGTTTACAGCTGACCGTGTGGAGAAAGCAGAGGAGCTGAGCCCAGAGACAAGCAAGCCCCAGGAAGAGAGAAACCCAGGAAACCTGAACCCTCGCAGCCATCGGCAGCCATCTTGCTCTAACATGTGGCAATAGACATTGGTGAGGGAAGTTACTTATGTTTTATGACCTGGTAACTGTAGACTTCTACCCCAAATAAATACCCTTTATAAAGACCAACAGATTTCTGGTATTTTGCATCAGCACTTCTTTGGCTGACTAATACACAGGACAATCTTTAATTCTTTTAAATGTACATATCTAAACATTATTTTTTTATTTTTCTTTCCTTTTCTCCTCTTTTCTTTATTTTTTATTTTTGTTATTCATATGATATTCATGAAAATTTTCATATCAATAAATATGGAAGTTATTGGTTTTGTAAACAGTCTCCAAGATAAGTTTTGTAACCAGATAATTGTTTTATTTAAAATTAATATGAAACAGGTAACATATTGCCACCTTCTCATTTCTATATGTTATTTTATGTGCTGAAAATATGACAATGAATAAAATAGAAAATGTTCATTATCCTATGAGTATAGTATTTAGTGTAGTGAAGATTAATAATAAATAATGAAGCAAATATTTAATATGCCAGGTTTAAAAAGTGTCGTCAACTAAAAATAAAACAAAGTAATCCAAGAGAGTGATGGTAGCAAAGCTAGGGAGATGGGATATGTATCGTTTAGGATAGGATGTTCAGGGCAGGCCTATTTGATAAGTTGACATTTGAACTAAGACCAAAATCAGTGGTTCTTCATTGGAATAATTTTCCCCCAGGTGACATTTGACAATTTCTGCAGACATTTTTGGTTGTCACAACTGAGGAAGGGGGCTGCTAATGGCATATTGTGGTTAGAGGCTAGTGATATGCCTAAGTAGCCCACAATAAGTAGGAAATTCACTAAAAACAAAGAACTATCCAGCCCGAAATATCAATAGCATCAATTGGACTTAAATGAACTAAAGGAATAAATTTTAACTATTCCTGCAGGAAAGAAATTCTAGAAATATGTAACAGCAAGTGCAAATAGGGTATGCTTGTTCTATAGGAAAAGAAAATTGGGGAGTCCAGAATGACAAAATAAGAGAGCAAGATAGAGAATAATTAAAGATGAAATCAGAAATATATTGAGGCCTCTCATCATCAAAGAATATGGAATTTTATTTATAGTACAATGGGAAAACATTTGAGAGATTTAGGACATGATCTGATTTATGGTTTAATACGATTACTCTGATTGTCTTACTGCGCATCAAGGGTCAAAGCTGGGAGTTTGGTTAGAAAGATACTGTAATAATCTAGGAAAGAGATTATGGAATTTTGGATCAGGTAAGTAGCAGTGCAGATAGTGAGAAGTATTCTTATTATGGACATAGTTTTTATTGTTGATGGGGAAGTGAAAATGTTACATCTATTTTGAAAAAAATTCTGGTGGTTTATTATAAAACTAAACGCACTCTTACCAAATGTCCCAACAATTCCATTCTTAGCTATTTACCCAAGAGAAATAGTATGTTCACAAAAAGATTTGTACTAAAAGCCCATAGAAGCTTTTCACATAATAGTCAAGACTTGTAATGTCCATCCACAGTAACAGAGAAACACTCTGGTATATTCATATAATGAAATATTGCTCACCAATAAAAAAGAGTGAACTAATGACATACCAGTATTAATGATTTGCACAATTATTTTGTTGAGTGAAAGTGGCCTTATATGATATGTATGCTTTAGTTTATATTAAGTCTTAGAACAGGTAAAACAAAAACATAATGGAAAAATCCAAAACAGTAGTTATCTATGGTGGTTGGGGGATGCATGGGGATTGTATTGAAGAAGCATAGGGAAATTTCTGGAGCAGTGGGAATTTCTATAACTTAATAACTATTTGGGTTTCAGGGTTATATTCATTAGTAAGCATTGTTAATTCAAATAATTGCTTTATCTTCCTTTATCATGAAAATATTAATGTGGCATGAATAAAATGAATGTAAGGAAGAGAATTAGATTGGAAATTGGCTTAAAAATAAAATCCTGCAGGGAGCAGATGTAGCTCAAGTGGCTGAGCACCTGCTTCCCATGTCCTGGGTTCAATCCCAGGTATTTCCTGAAAAAGATAAAATAAAATAAAACTAAAACCCTGCCACACTCAGCTGCAATTCATGAATATGGACATATGCATATATTTATGATATAAATTAGGACTCCCCTCCCATCTGGGTATTACTGCAAGAACCATTTGCTATAAACAAAAAATTCTAATTATTCCACAAACCAGTTTGTGTTCTATAAAAACTTTAGCAGAGAAGGGCAACATGGTAGCCATTTTTGTGTGATAAAAATATTTCTACTCTTCAGAAAAGAGAAGACATTATTTGTTCACATATGAGAAGAGTTCTGAGGAATAATCTGGATCGTTCTCTCACCTCTCTTCCTTTCTATCTTCTTAAACTCCATTCTTGTGTCTTTTATTTGCTTTTCCTATAATTAATTACACGTCTACAGTTGAAAAGAATGTTGGTAGAAAAAGGAGTAGGAAAAAGTTGCAAATGGGCAAGAGATGAAGGGAAGGAAGTAGAATGAGAAAAACTTTGAGATGACATTTAAGAGCTTGCATCCAGTAAAATATTTTGAAACAAAAATTTTGTTATTTGTTATTTTTATCATTTTAAATATTACATTTGACTGTCTTTTCTGTTAGCAATTCTATTATTGAGGTCTTAACAAGAAAGTGGAGAGAGAAGGGAATACGTTTGTTGAGGAATTATAATGATGCAAGAGAAGGCCTTTGTTTTTCCAGTGATTTAAATGAAAGTTTTGACTTAATCACAGACATCAGTCTATATCATTGGATTACAAGACTAGAGCCTGCATATTCATGGTTATTACTGACTTCGAAAACTTCAGTGTCTAGAAGAGATGGGTTAATAAGGATAGAGTTGGTGGCCATAGTCCTGCATGTCTTACTTACATTTCTCAGCCTTCTTACAGTCCTTCATCTTGTTTCTGTTCTCTCACTTAGTATTTTCCTCTTTTTTGCATTTTATCTCTCCATTGATTGGTAGAGGCCAATTTAAGAAACCCATGTTGCTACAGAAAATCATGTTCCAGTTCACAGGGAGCATGATACAAGCCCAAAACACCTACTTCAGGAGTACAGGCTTGGGGCCAAGCATTATAGTAAGGGGATCCTGACATGTTCAACTCCAAATAGTCCCAAAATTCTATCTTCAAAAATATAAGAAAATTGTCTCCTTTGGAGTTTGAGCTGTTAAGGTTTCATATACAAGCCAGCTGTACGATGAAGACCTTTAAGAAAGAATGTGTATTCTACAAATTTGAGCTTTTATCATTTTCTTGAAAAGTTTGTACTTGAGAGGAGATTGAGAGATTTGTTTGAGAAAGCTTCAGAGCTTGAACTTCAAAATTACCTGAAATTTTTGGCCTAAAAGAATTAGTCCCCTCTCCTTTCTATGAATAAATAGCATCCCCATGACTGGAGAACACACCGTGATTTCACCTGAAACAGGAACCTCACAGGATTCCCCAAATCAAATGACAACACTCCTAATTACCTCCAGACCAACACACATGGTCAAATCTCAGCTTAACACAATGAAGGCTCCTAATTTGAGAAGTAATTGCCTACAAATCAAATGCCTTTATAAGACTCCACTAATATGAACTGTGTGAACTGGTAGGACACTTTTAAAGGATGGAACTTAAATGTGTTAGAGTTGGGTGATGGGCAGAATTCAATTCTAGGAATGGTAGGATATATTTAATAAAAACTTAGTATTCAATATTCTAGTAATGATATAGACAGCCATCCCTCTGGAACATGGAAAGGATAAAAGTTGTTACAAATGACATGAAGATGTGTAAACCTCTTGGGAGAAAGTAACGTTTGAGAAAGGGATCACTTGCCAGAGGAACTGTGCACTGGAGGAAGGGGATTACTCAGACATTTTAATGGTTACTGGATATAACTTCCCACCTGTCATGAGTACAAGAGGAATCAAAATACTATCATAATCCTCCAGATATAGGGTAGGCTCATGAAGACCACATTATGAATTGAGTTTTAGTTCAAGACTGCTTCAGAGCAGGTTTCATGTATCTGTTTATCTCCTGTGATTATTTCCCCATTATTAAATGTTCATTTGGAACAGATATACTTAGTACCTGGAAGAATCCATCTATTGAGTCTACTGAAAAAAAAACATATCTCAGACAAGACAAAAAACTGAAGAAAAATGGTACTTTAAAAGGACTTCATCTTGTACTCATAATAATAACAACCATATATATATTTAAAAGATTCAAGGTCTCCATAATATCGCCATTGAATTAATTGGCCTAGCCTATGTAACAAGTAGATGAATTGTCACATATGGCTATAGACTACTATAATATCACACAGGTGGTTGCTCAAATCAAACTGTAGTGACAAGTATATTAACTTTATTACAATATCATACCCTCTAGCACTTAATTTGTAGTTCTGAACTTGTGAATGAATTTTTGTCCAATCCCATCAAAGGGCAAAATCAAATAAATTTGATTTTACATAGCAAATGACAATACTATTTTGTCCTGGGATGATGTTTTCTCTGGGCATTCATTTCATCATAGAAGCTCAAATATATTTCAAAATATCAGAATGGTCCACTATATTGATGCCATCATGCAAAATGGACTGATATGCAAGAAATGAAAAGTATTCTATATATCACAGTGTAATTTACTTAAAATAGCCGCAACATCTTTGCAACTTCTCCCATTAACAGGTGAAGTCTATCTCCCCATCCTTTAATCTGCGGTAAATTTGTGACACATTTTGATGAGTAGAATATGGTAAAGTGATGTGTATAACACCTGAGGGTTGTTCTTGAGGAGCCTTGCAGCTTTTGCTTTTGAGAGACAACCCCTGCAGCAGTACAAACATGTTGTGTTAAAGTTAAACTACTGGAGAATGAAAGGCTATATGAAAGCAAATAGAAGTACTTAAGCCATTTATGAGTGCAGCCATCTGGGACCATACACCCCATGTGAACTGCCAGTGTTTCCAGGTGAGACTAGCAGAAGAATCACCGAGCTGAAATCCCACCCAAATTGCATCATCATAATTATTTTATTTTGATGAAAGATAAGATTTGATTCTGTGATTTTAAACAACTTGTTTTTGGACTAAATTTTGTGATTTTATGCCACTAATTGTTGGTTTAAGTTTTGTTTGCCAGTACACAACAACAGATATATGACTAAGTTACCTACATGCCAGAGAGTAGAAGGTAAAGACCGTGAATAAATTCCAGTAGATTGTCACGTGAGTGAAATTCGTAGATTTCAGGTGATCTAAGGTATGCAGATATTCCCTCAATAAAAAAAAAAAAAGAATAGTTATTGCCTGACACTTCCTACCTCTAGGAAATAGTCACAGTATTTTATTTGTCTCTGTTTTTCTGGAAACAACACCTACTCTCTGGGCATGCTATTCTTAATCAATGAATGAAAAGCTTGATCATGGTCAGTGAGAGCCACTGATATGGCTAAAATAAGAAAGAGTCCAGACCCCTTTGGGTGAAGTTCAGGGTCGCCTGAACAGTTAAGCAACTGAGAGCTCGCAATTGAGTATCAAGAAGATATAGCCTGGGTGATTAAAGAATAAGTTGATGAATATCAATTATGGCCTTAAGACCACCTGTGGCATTAAGGAATGAGGCTTGATTTTGTAAACCACTTTAAGACTTTTTAGGAGACCAGAAGTAGAACCATCTTGAAGTATCTCTCCTTGCCTCTCCACTTAAGGAAAGGTCTCACTTTCCAATATGACCCTATATCAAATAAAAGTATAGATATTTTCTACATGTACATATGGCAAGTGACTGTCTTTATCCAACCTTGAGTAGATTATTCTCATCTGATAACACTCCCTTGCTCATATTCCTATCTCTTGTGTATAAGATATGAAAATAAGTATTTGATTATTTAAAAAAGGATGTAGTATTTTTTTAAACATATTTGTAAACATCTCCTAGATACTTAAAGTACATTTTACATTGTGGGAAAACAGAAGGCAAACTGTTTCCAGTGTGGGTATATTGAAGTATGCAAAGAACAAATAATAAAGGAAAGTGGAAAAAGACCTAATATGCATTTCTTTTATGCAATATGCCATCTAACATGTCACAGGTGTTAGTCAACATAATTTTATGACATCTTCATAGGAGTAATATTACCATAATTTCATAGATGTTTCAGAAATGGAGATAGAAAACAGAAGCAAACTGGCAAGACACAGATATAAAAATGGACGGTTAGTATTTGACAAACATTCCCCTGACCCCAAAGTCCGTTATTGTTCTGATCCATCATATGTTATCCCAATGTCATAGGTCTAAGATTAGCAAATTAGACTTTGGGCAATTTTAGGAGATTTTATCCCAAAGAAGTCTTCCAGGTAAATATTGTGAGTGACATGATCAGTGATGTGCTTTCAGGAAATATTTCTTGCATTCATGAAATACAATTGCTCACCCTCAAATCAGTTGGATTTTTAGTGTACAGGTTGTAGTAAGAATAACAGAAGCTTAGGTCTCAGTTCATATAATGTTAGAGGACATTTAGTTCTTTCTACACCATCTCTATGAATTACTGTGCAGACATAAAATAGAAAGCACAATGTGTATCACCTTATTTGTTTTAATTCTCAATGTGCCATTTGAGACCATACCTGTTGCAAGGCAATTTTCATCTCCATATTTCTCAGGATATAGATGAGGGGGTTCAACCTGGGTGCAATCACTGTGTAAAACAGAGAGATTTCCTTCTCATGTATTTCTCTCTCAGCAGGTAGAACAGAGGTAAAGGTGCAGGGCAAGAAAACAAACCTCAACCATAATGTGAGAGCTACAGGTTGAGAGAGATTTGTGTCACCCTATAGAGGTGTGTGTCCTTAAGATGGTAGAGTATGAGTATGTAGGAAGCCAAAAGGACTAGAAAAACTACACTTGTCACCATCCCTGAATAGACAATAACTAAGTTATTAAAGACATAGATATCTTATAGGCAAGTTTTAAAAGTGGCTTCACATCACATATGTAGCAATTTATCTGATTAGAGCCACAGGAAGGTAAATTGAGGACCATGAGCAGTAGAGCAATAGCGTGTCAAATGGCCAAGACCCAAGCCATCAGGATCAGCTTGTTATACCTCTTCCAGCTCATGAGGACCATGTAGTGCAGGGGCTTGACAATGGCAACATAAAGGTCAAAAGCCATGGACACAAAGATTAATATTTCCACACCTTCCAGCATGTGGGCTGTGAAGAGCTGGGTCATACAATTGTTATAAGAAATAATTTTTCTCTCTGAAGCTAAGTCCCTGATTAGGCGGGGAACCACGGTGGAAGTATAGAAAAGGTCAGTAATGGATAGGTGACAGAGAAAATAGTACATTGACTGTTCAATAAAATGGCTGTAGGTGATTGTGAGGAAGATGATGAAGTTCCCCATGAAGACTGCCAAGTAGCAGAGCAGGAACCAGAAACAGACCAGCAGCTCTATCTGCCTGTGCTCCAATAGCCCCAAGAAGACAAATTCAGTGACATTGATCTGATTTTCCATGAGGTTAACATGCATTCAAAACATCAACTTAATTCATCAGAAATTATTCAAAACATATTAAATATGTAATAGCATTTTTAACATTCAGATAGATCTATAAATTGGAGGATAATATGCATCATAACAGATTGATTAAAAAAGCAAAGGAAATGCCTTTAAAATATATATATATATATATTTATTTATTTATTTATTTATTCTTTTTTTTTCCCTTTCTCTTTTCATTTTTTGTCTTCCTTTTATCACTGTGTTATCGGATGTCCAGTGTGCAGTGACATCTTCCCCCTCTCAATCCCCATTGTCTCCCAATTTTCCATTTAATTTTCAAAGAAGTTTTAGGTCACAGCAAAGTCACACATGGAGTGCCGGAGACTCCCAGATACCAAACCACACCCCCTTCCCCACCCCATATTAACCCCCCCTCCTTTTTTTTTTGATGTTAGCATTGTTATAACTGTTATACAGAAAGCAGAATATAGCAACTAAACATTGTCAATGATTTACAGTATAGTTTACAATTTAGATGATAGTTTAATAATTTTGATGATATTTACCATATCCTGTGTCCATTACTATAAGGTAATGAAAAACCTTACCCATGACCACCAAACACCTCATTAGATCTTGACTGTTCTATTTTGGGTCCCTTAAACTTACAAATAAATTTGATAATTGACTTTACCATTTTCCAAAAAACGTTGCTGGAATATTTATTGGGATTACATTGAATCTGTAACTCAATTTGGGTAGAATTTAAATCTGAATGATATTTAGTCTTCCAGTCCATGATCACAGAAATTCCTTCCATTTATTTAGGTAATATTTGATTTTGTTTAGCATTAATTTGTAATTTTCTGACTATAGGTCCTTTTTGTCCTTTGCTAAGTTTATTCCTAAATATTAGATTCTTTTAGTCACTATTATAAATGGATTTTTTTCTGATTTCCTCCCCAGATTGCTCATAACTATTGTATAGAAACAACACTGATTTTTGCATATTACTCTGTATTCCACCACTTTGATGAACTTGTGTACTTGCTCTAGTAGCTTTGTCGTAAATTTTCAGTACTTTCTAGGTATCATTTGCTAATAGCAAAAGTTTTACTTCTTCCTTTCCAATTTGAATGCCTTTGATTTCTTTTTCTTGCCTAACTGCTCTAACTAGAACTTATAGCACAATGTTGAATAACAGTGTTGACAGTGGGCATCCTTGTCTTGTTCTCAAAATGAGCAGGAAAGCTTTCAGCCTTTCACTGTTGAGTACAATAGTAGCTCTGGGGTTTTCGTATATGCCCTTTATCATATTTAGAATGGCTTCTTCTATAGCTATATTTCAGAGTGTTTTTATTAAGAAAAGATGCTGCAATTTGGAAATGACTTTTCTATGTCAATAGAGTTGATCATGTGATTTTTTCTTCTTTGATTTATTAATGTGGTTTAATATACTGATTGATTTTCTTGTGTTGAACCACCCTTGCATGCCTTGGAAGAAATCCACCTGATCATGATGAATAATTATTATAATGTGCTATTGGATTTGATTAACAACTATTTTGTTGAGGGTTTTTGCATCTATATTCATTAAGAGAATGAGTCTGTAATTTTTCTTTTTTTGGTAAAAACTTTATCAGGCTTTTTTTTTTTTAAGGTTTATTTATTTATTTATTTATTTATTTATTTATTTATTATCCCCCTTCTGCTCACTGTGTCTGCTCCCCTTTTCTAGGAGGCACCATAAATCAAATCTGGGATCTCCCATATGTGAGGTGAGTGTCCAACAGTCTGAGGCACAGCCATTCCGCACTGGCTGTATCAGCTGCTGCTTGTGGAATCTGCTCATTGCAGCATCTGCTCATTGCAGCGTCTGCTCATTGTGGCATCTGCTCTTTGAGGTGGTTGAGTCATTTGCTGGTTGCAGCATCTGTTGGCTGTGGTGGCTGGAGTACCTGATCTTTGTGTTGTCTGTCAAACAAAGTGAATGAAAATGAAATTAAATTGTCCTGATCAAATGCAGTACTTCACAGCTTTCATTTGAAAGATTGCAAAGTAACACACATATCTCATAGCATTAGGAATATACAATATCAATTATTGTAAAAATGAATGAATGATTCACAGCCATATAAATTATTTTTTATCAATTTTATTGATACAGATTCATAATCCATATAATCTATCCAAAATGTGCAATCAATATTTATTATAATCATAAAGTTGTACATTCAGCACTTCAATCATTATTAGAGTATTTTCATTTTTCCAAAAATAATAATAAAAACAAACAAAAATACTATACCCCTTCATAATCACCTCTCAATCTCTCTATATTTCCTCTGTCATACATAGCTGCTTTTCTGTTTCTACTTCTTTAAATTATTTGTATTTATATTTTGTATTAATGGAGTCAAAGAATATGTAGTAACTTTTTTCTAGTATCTTTCACTTAGCATATTTCCTTTTTTGACCTTTGATGTAAGATTATTAATATATTCATACACACTAATGTCCATAGTAAATGATTCACAGCCACATAAATTATTTTAATATTAGTATGTATTTTTCTTTTTATAGAAAGACTTTTAAAATCTATACTTGGTTTCTACCTCATAAAAGACTAAGTAGGAAACTAAACGATACTACATTTACCCCAAATACAACACTGACTCTGCCACAAGTAGCCTGCTCCAAAATAATTCTACAGATAGGCCATGGTATTGAATGCATGGCTATTTTAATAGTTTTAAGAAAGGTATATATTTCCAGAAGTATGATAAGTACACAAATAATTCTATAAATAACAAAAAAAATCAGCAAAATATTTAGGTTTTTCAAATTTTCTAATGCTTTAATTGTTTTCAATATATGTTGTTTAACCAGTTAGTTTGGTTAGAGTTTTAAACTACTAACTGATTGCTCTTTAGAGGAGCCAAACTAAATTAAAACACTGTACAAACTTCCCGAGAAAGGTAACTTGAAAAATCTGAAAAGTGATTCCAATTATTCTAATTAATATATGAGATAGTAAAAGAATCATTGACTCAATAAACATTTTGAAATTATTCAATTTTCTTTATTACTTTCCTCTAAATGTTTTACATATATTTAAGAACCAGAATGCTTAAGAATATGTCCTCAAAGTAGGCTTATCACTCAAGTGTTTTGATCTGAAAATGTAGCCTTAATGCTTCTTGTTGGCGTTCAGGAACTGGGTCCGTGAAAACGGTGCCGCGGATGAGAAAGAAAGAATAAGACAAAGAGAAGAAAAACTGGGATCAGGGGACTCTCCGTCCGAACTGGAGAGAAGAGCCCAGCCACCTCATAAAGTGTGGCTTTTATTTGGCTTTAGAACAAAGAAAATACGTGTGAGCATGTGCAAGGGCAATAGATACTTGACAGTTACATTTTACTGAAATTAACAAGTCTTAAAGGTCAATGACTCAGCTCTTTTACATTTCTGCAATTCACAGGCTAGCTCAGGATGTTTCCCCACCCAGCTCCTGTTAGCATGAAACTCCAGAACTTGTTTATTACATTCCAAGGTGACCTTCTTTTCTATCAGTAGTCATGGCCTTTAATTGAAACTCCATCAGCTTCTAATATTTAATTCTAACAAAAATCACAATCTTTGGTTTGAAAACATCAAACTCAATTTCAAAGCAATTCGTTCGTGCAGCTACTAAACAAAAAATAAAATCAGAGTGAATACACACAGCAGCCACAGATGCTAGAGTGGAAAAATTTCTAAATTACCATAAAGGCTCTAAAAGTAGATAGCCTAAGATAACCTAAGATAAAAAGTAGAAAGCCTTAGATAACCTAAGTCCACATATACACACTGCTTAAAAATAGAATGTTTTCCAAAGCTTCTTATGAAATGTCAGTGAACCTTTACAGTCTGAGTTAAGACCTTATAAATCAAGATTATGTTATATATAACTATGCTAACTTACATTTGATATACAAAATTGATATACATAATTTATAGACATCCACAGGAATACTTAAGTCCCCATCATATCATCCTTCAGTACCGGATGTTTATTGTTTTACAGTGTTACTGTCTTCAGTATCAAGAAGCCTCTTTAGAGGAAGAAT
This sequence comes from Tolypeutes matacus, assembly GCA_026826555.1. NCBI lineage: Eukaryota > Metazoa > Chordata > Mammalia > Cingulata > Chlamyphoridae > Tolypeutes > Tolypeutes matacus. The sequence continues at coordinate 624,714 of JAKSZT010054016.1, read as the reverse complement.
TTCATTTCTTCCTATGATCCTGTAAACTGTAAGTAATAAAATATAAAATTAACAAGATTTATGTTTAGTTAACTAACATGTAAAGTTATTATTACAATTCATAGTGATTGCATATAAACATAAGCATTATCATAATGTCTGTAAAGTATGTCCTTAGATTTATAAAAGAAATGCCGATTGTCTCAAGGTAAAAAATACACTGCTGGCTACTAAAAAACTCTTAACTGCATTAGGATATTCCATAATGAGCAAAATTTAAGAAAACATTAACATGTTACCAAAACTTTTATTATCATTTAAGTACGAATTGCACTGCAGCAGCAGGATGCTTTTTAGAGGCTGACACTGTAAAACTAACGCTAAGAATGAAAAAGAATGTGTGAGCAATAAATGGTGAAACCAAATAATTACAAATGGAGATTAGCAATAGAAAGTGAGGAAGGTGAATTTCTACTTCATTCTCCTAACATGCCACCCTTAAATATTAAGTTATATGAAGGAAGTGGAACTCCCATATCATTATAAGATGATTGTGAAAGCAAACTGGAAAAACTGGCCTCTGTTTTAATGTCCAATGTTGAAGCATCTTCCTGGAATGAATGTTAATTTTAAGTCACTTCCCTGTTTATTTTATTATATCCTTTTCTCAGTATAATTTGAATTTACTTTTTTTCCTAAATCTTGATACCTAGGATACCAATATCTCTAGTTAACACTTCCTTATTTTTTAATCTTAGTGGTGATAAATCTATAGGCCTATGGATTTTTAAATGATACTAAGGGAAAATTATGAATTTATCAATTCTAGTAAATTCAACAATTTAAATAGAATGGTAAACTACCTTAAATAATATCAGATGACAAGTTCAAAAAATAAATAATGGATAATCTCAATGGCCTTATTTCTTTCAAAAAAGAATTTTTTGTCTTACATCATTTTAACATGGAACCTAACATCCAGAGTGCTTAAATAGTATATTATAGTAAATATTAAAGAAGAAATAAAACCGATTATATACTGTCACTTCCAGATCTAATTCTATTAGACCACCATTTCTCTCATAATTATTATTTATAACAACTGCTATATATTCCTTCAGATTTTCTAGATAGAGGATCATATCATCTGCAAATATCTTATCAAATATCTTATCAAATTCCTCTTTTTACATTAGTGAGTTTAGCACGGTTTCAGGATAAGTTCAACATATAAAAATAAACTTTAATTTTGTACTAGTAAAAACAATCAGTAATTGAATTTTTAGAATATCACTTTAAATTTCTTAGAGCTACTGTAACAAAGAACCACAAACTAGGTTGCTTAAAAGAGCAGAAATTTATTGCCTAACATTGTGAAAACTAGAAGTAAAAAACAATTTGTCATTGGGGCCATGCTCCCTCGGAAATATGTAGTGAGAATAGTTTCCTGACTCCTCTAGCTTCTGGGCATTCCTGGAAATCTTTGGTGAACCTTGGGTCTCACACTTATCATGTCAATCTCTGCCTCCATTTTCACAGAGCATTCTTCCTTAATATCTGATTCTTTGTTCAAATTTCCCTCTTATAAGGTCACATTCTATTACAGTCCGGTCTAACCCAGATTCATCTCATCTTAATGAATTACATCCTTAAAGACCCTGTATTAGTCAGCCAAAGGGGTGCTAATGTGAAATACCAAAACTGGGTTGGTCTTTATATATGGTATTTATTTGGGGTAGAAGTCCACAGATACCAGGCCATAAGGCGTTAAGTTTCTTCTCTCACCATAGTCCATTGCCATGTGTTAGAGCAAGACAGCTGCAGGCATTTGCCAGGGTTCAGGCTTCTGGGGTTCCTCTCTTCCCGGGGCTGCGTTTCTCTCCAGGCTTAGCTCCTAGTTCCTCCACAAGTTCAGCTGTAGACGATCAGGCGAACGGCTTGCTTCTCTTCTCCTGGGGCCTTCTTTCCAACATCAAAACTGCTTCTCAGAAGACTGCTTCAACTGTCCTTTGCCTTGCCTTTTATATTCCATTCCCCACCCACCAAGGGGTGGGGCTCAATGCCCTAATCCTAACCTAATCATGCCCAGGTTAACAGATCAGTTTACAAGCATGATTCAATTATATTTTTGGAATTCATAATTATATCAAATTCCCCAACGGCCACAGACCCTATTTCCAAAAAAGGTCACATTCACTAGAAAAGGGATAAGGAGTTGAACATAATTTGAGGGGAACACAATTCAATGAAAGCAGGCAGTTAAAATAGCAACAAAATATTAAATACTTGTATATAATTACGACATATAATATTGCAAGACATAGGCATTGCCAAGTGTAATTATATTGAGAGAATGGAAAAACCTTAATAAAATTAAATAAATATTTTGCTCATGGTTGGATGCCTCAACATTATTAAAATTTCAATTCTCCCCAAATTAATATCTATGTCAATGCAACTCCAAACAATTTCTAAACTAGGAAAAATTATAAATTTGCTGATTTTAATGTTTATATGTAAATAAAATGGATTTAGACAATCTCCCAGATTTTCTAAAAAGAACAAATCTGGCGAAATTACACTACATGGTCTCCAGGTATATTATAAAGCTACAGTGATCAAAACAAAGTACAGTGTTTTCATAAAGACAGACAACCAGTCAAAGAAAGAGACCAGAGAGTAGAGTAGTAGACCGTACATGTGTGATCAACTAAATCTTAGCCAAGTTCTCTTGGTAATCCAATGGAGCAAGGATAGTCCTTTCAGTAAATAGTGATGGAACATTTGGACATCCATATGTACAGTAAAAATCAACCTTAGTTATACCTTACACATCATACAAAATTATTTCAAAATGAATTTTACTACAAAGTGTTTAGAATAACAAATGTGAAAATTTTTCTGACCTTGGATTAGGAAAAAAGTCCTTAAAGATTATTCCAAAATAATGCTTTTTTTGAATATTATGTTATTAAAATATATGTAATTAAAATGTAGATAAATATAGATAGATGGCAGATAGATGATAGATAGATAGATGATAGATAGATAGATAATTTCCACCTCATCAAAATTAAAACTTTTGCAGCAAAACAAGTTGCAATGACAGGATATATATTCAGGATTGAATTGGTAATGTTACACATTGAAACTGAGGAACCTGCCTACAATGAGTATCCAGATGTGTTTCTGTGGGGGGGGGGGGTGATAGTACTACAAGCTACTTCCTTCTATGTATTAAAACAGGCGGGCATGAGGGAAGATTGATCAGCCACAGACAATAGGGTGAAGTTAAGGATCAAAGACTGGGTTCTTAGATCCTTCATTCTCCAGTGACAGAATCTTTCATTACCTCAGGTTTCCTTAACTTTTAAAGCCTGGAAGCAAGAATTGAACTTAGAATTACTCATTTCTTTCACTTAAATAAATTCACAAAGTCTTGATCTGCTGCTCACTTTTGAACTGGTTTTCAACCTCTAGAAACTTCACTGTCCTTATCTGAATAATAGAATTTATAGTACTTAATTTAAAATATGTATTATTGTGAGGGTAAGTGATATTATGAACTAAAATTGCCCAATATTCTCTCCATGAATTATTATTTTAATTATTTTTTCTAAGAAAGTTGATCTGATCCAGATTGTTGCTGTAAAATACTGATTTCCTGAAGTTTTAAATGTCTGGGAAAAATTTTAATAAATGGATATTTGAATGGAAGAGAGGGAAAGACCAACTGAGCTTCTGCATGTGCATTTAGGGATTGAGACTCTACATCCTGTGTCAATGCAATGAAATAGGAGAAAGAACCTCATGATAAACAGGGAAAAGCCTCTGACATTTTGAATATGTTCTCACTTGATATAGCTTTTTCAGATCTGAGATGCATAAGGGAAAAATATTTACTCTTTTTTTCTTTTATTTTCTCTTGTCTTCCATTCCTCAATCATCTATTCCACCAATGTCAGTCCCTGGCAACAATTAACCTTAACCTGTTCTCAGTCATGATCTTGGATCATAATCTGTCTCCTTCTACTCATTTATATTACTCTTGATAATGGTCAATATTTGGATACTATTGCTTATCTTTGGTGCTTTTTGTTATTCTTCATCTCAAATTTTTCTGGTAGCTAACCTGATACCATTCTAGGCTATGTCATATGTCCTCTTATTCTTCAGAAAGTTAGACAAGCACAGACCCATCAGAGTTTCCTGAACTATGTGCCTTATGATAGCATTTTGGGGCCTCCAGAGAAACTGACTGAACCAGGCCAAGTCAAAGTTGCAAAGTAAATGCCCAAAGGGGCACTAGGGACATTACCATGGGCAATGGTTTAGGAATATTTAGCTAGGATATGATTATATTGCTTCAGGGTATATACTTTCTAAGAGCTTTCAAACCTATTAATTTTTGTATTGTCACATAAGTTCATGTTCTGTTCTTCCAATCAAATCTTCCTCAGGCATAGACATAAAACAGATCACTCCTAGGACTTAAATCTTGCGTTAGCTTTTTCAGGAATTTCAAAACCCTTTCTGATTATTTTTATTCAGAGCTAGAGGGAAGATGTTAAATCTGCATTAAAATGTCCCAACTTACTTTCTGTGGAATAAAGATGACTTCTATCTATGATGGGTTTATATTATATATAAAGTGCATTCCATCTGAAAATCTGTAGAAAGTTATAAGATGTTTTGATATCCAAATATTTTGAGAATTATATATGTGTGCTTAAATTAATGATATATTTCTATACATTTTCTTCAGATTTGGATATTGGAGAAGAATTATCAGAGTGAGTATCTCAGGGGGAATTCTTCCTATTACATAAAACTAACATGAAATCAACTCAGAATTAATGGTCAGTGAATTACACATGCCACCATGGTTTGCAGAAAGTCCTACAAAACATGCCTTAGCATAGTTGAATTCTATTTACACTTAACCCATCTAATTTCATTTTCTCTCAGCAGGAGATAAATTGATTAATGTAAAATGATTTAGCACACTATAGATTTAAGTGCATAGATTTTACAATAGAATTCTAGTTGAAAAGAGTAGAGTTAAAATAATGCAACTTTAATTGTTGGCAGTGAAATTCGTTGAGTTGCATTCTGTTACTTATATATTTTCTTCCATATTCCTATCAAGAAATAGCTCCTTTCACGTTTAGCAACAACAAATAAGAATTAACAACATTTGATACAACCTGGCATCTGAAACAACAACAAAAAAAGATTCATCTGTATCATCTAAGGTAAGTTTATAACATGGTACGTTCTGATAACTCAAAGAAAATTTGAATATTGGGTGGAAATTTCAACTTTAAGAACATCTGTTACATGTGCTATAACACACAAAGGGCATGCAATCTATGAAAGATATAAATTAACCGTTTCTCTATATTTTCTAATGAAAGACAAAATCAGGCTAAGAATTACCGTTAAGAATTACCTTAAATATGTAGTCTAGTAACAGAATAACTTTTTTTTCCTGTTAATTATAAAAATTTAAGTGTACATGGTCACCCTCTTTAATACTATGTTTTTCTGGTTATTGTTTATTTCTTAGTTTGACGTGGTTTACATGTGTGTATGACAATTTCAGTATCTGCTAACCTCTTTGCTCAAAGAAGAAAGAAAAGAATAGGAAAATAACCTGTGTGGAATGAACCATGTATGAAAAGACTATTTCATATTAACTCTTGTACTTTTGATTATATTTCAGAATTATGTACCAAATTCTCAATTGTATTTATAAGGAAAATAAGGTTTAAGGATATTAATAAATAGGTTCAATATTCAGAACTGATCAGTATATTTTACACTCCTGACCATTTCTACTTCTCTCTTTGTTACCACTATATAAAACACATAAACAATGTATGGCTAATAATTCCTTCCTCCATCATTTATGCCTGCAAAATTTTCATAGGAGTTTTTCTTATTATATCTATGGTCAAAACATATTATTTACTTTATTTTATTTTATTTTATTGTATTGTATACTTTCTTTTTTTTAATAATAATTTTTTTCAAATTCTTAAAAGATAAATAGATTACATAAATGTTACTCAAAAATTATAGGGATTCCCATATGCTCCACATGCCACACCTCCCACAACCTCCCACATAAACATCCTTCATTAGTGTGGCACATCACCGGCATTGGATATACACATCCTGGGGCTTTTCCATTAAGCATGGACCATAGTTCACATTGAAAACCACAATCTCTCTCACACAGTTCTGCATGTTATATGGTGAAATAAAGTGGCCTATATCTGTCATTTCAATGTCACTCAGGATAATTCCCAAATCCCAAAAAAAGCCCCTGTATTACAAATGCTTTTCCCTCTCCCTGCCCCCAAAGCGTCCAGTGGCCACTGACTTCAAGTTAATGTAATTTCTTCCATTGCTTGAATCCCAATATGTCTATTACAGAATACCAGTAAGCCCACTCTAGTCCATAGTTCTTCCCTCAATCCTGAGGAGTCTGGATGGTGATGTCCACTCCACCTCCAAGTGAGAGGGAGTTTATATCCCATGGATAAGATGGATGGGATTATCCTGCCTGCAGCTGCAGACACTTCTTTTCCTGGGATGGCCGTTGTCCATCATCTTCTCCCCTCCAGGTGTCCTGGGTGAGTCCATTGAGCTGTAGATTATGAGTTGCAGCTCCTCTGAGATTCTGGGCTGTGCTGGCACATGGACAGCCCAAGACTCCAGTATCTGGAAGTGCACCTACAAACTCCAGCACCACTTATAAGTTTGAATAGAAGGGAAAGATGGACCATGTGCAGGGAAGATATATGTGAGTCCAACTCTGTCACTCTCAGGAGCACAGATTCCAAACTAGGGCCCAATGATAAGGCATCAAACACCGTAGCTACCCACCCTGTTATAGGACCTGAGTGTCTCCAGAATCCTCAGAAGCACCTCTTTGGGGTGATATCCACGTTGGAAGCCTATGGGGTCCTAATGAGATGTGCATATGCATTACCTCTGGGATGACCTCCCGACTCACTTTGAAGTCTCTTAGCCATATGAACTCATTTGTCTTTACCTTTTCCCCCTTTTATTTGAGGTCTTTTTCCAGGCATATTGCCAGTTGGCACTTGGTAGTAATCCCTCCTTGCCAGGGAGGTCCATCTCCGGGAGTTATGTCCCACATTGGGAGGAAGGTAATGCATTCATATGCTGAGTTTGACTTAGAGAGAGGCCACATTTGAGCAACAAGTAGGCTTTCAGGAGGCAACCCTAGGCAACCCATAACAATTGCCTAAGTTTCAATTTCAAGATATAAGACTCATAAGGCTAGTCACCAATAACAAGAGCCAATGAGTGGATCATCTTCCTTTGCCAGGTACTGCCCCTGCACTTGGGGTCTGTTGCTTCTCCCTTGGAGAATGTGCCAGAGCTCTCGAGGATGGTAATTTGGTATTTGCTCATTTATTGAGTGATTCTCCACCCACTGTGACCATGCCCTGTGAACTTTTGAACAATTTTATATACCTTGTATCTATGTTCAGGTGAACATCCTCCCATGCACACCCCATCCCTGACAACCCCCACCATCGATCCTCTCCCGCCCCAGTTGTAACCCTTCTGTGATCCAAAGCTTCTTTAATGATGAAGCCAATGCAATAGCCAAATACAATTAATAGGAAAATGAAATAATAATGATCAGTTTAAATGTAGAAGATAAAATACATGAAAACATTAAAAAAAAACTAAAAATATAATAAAATTGAAGGATTAGGATATTCAAAAAATGGGAAAAAATTTTTAAACTTTTTTTTGACATTTTGCCTTTTTTCACTGTAATATCTGGTGTCCATTCTGTACCGTGGCACCTTCCCCTTCTCACTCCCCAGTGTCTCACTATTTTTCATTTAATTTCAGAGAAGTTTTAGGTCACAGCAAAGTCACACACAGAATACAAAAGAATCTCATATACCCAATCTCCTCCCTCTTTCATCACCCCATATTAAAACCTTTTGGTATGTGGATGGTAGCATTGTTATAACTGATATACAGATAGTGAAACATAGCTACTAAACATTGTCAATGGTTTACACTATGGATTACATTTTAGACCATAAAGTTTTATAAATTTTGATGATCTTTACCATGTCCTGTGTCCATCAATGTAGGGTAATGAAAAACATTTCCACTGATGACTAAATATGCCCTATTTGATCTATTCTATTCCACCCTCCCCATCCCCCCAGGGCCCATGATGACCCCCTGGCTTGACTAATTGGATGACAAAATTCATAGTTACATCCAACAAGATTTCTTAACACACTGGTTTGTCCTCCCCTATTAGGAGCTGCCCTTGCTCTTAAGAGATGCCCACCTGTCTATTTCTAAGCAAATCAGTCCTCCCAAAAATGGGAGTCCATTTCCTTCCCTCTCATTGTGTGGGTCATACAAGACATTATGACAGGATGAACACTCACACACTCCCTAGAAGCCTGCTCCAGATGCTACCTGTTCCTAATGCCCCACCACCAACAACAACTCCCTAACCAGTGACACCTCCTTGTCATATTGCCATAAGAGCATTTCCACCTCTGTACTTTCAATCTCATACCCACAAATCCCAAGTGTTCACCTGGTCCCCCTCCCATATCTCCCACCAGTATCCTGGTTATTCTAACCACCCTTCCCTATCTATCCACCTGTCAACCCTGCACCACCAAACCCAATAATATTACTACCCACCTGTCCTATCGCTTCATTGTGCAACTACACTCTATCACTTTATCATAGATTATATTCATATGGCTGATGGCTCACAAATTTCTCTTCTCTTTCTCCTTTTTGTAAACCTATCTTTCAGACAATAGTTCACACAGAATGCTCAATTTCCTTAATTCATATGGGTGAGGTCATATACTGTTCATCCTTGAATGCCTGGCTTGCTTCACTCAAAATAAGGTCTTCAAGATTCTTGCATGTTATCCCATGTGTTAACACTTTATTCCTTTTTACAACTGAGTAATATTCCATTGTAGGTATGTACCACATTTTGTTTATCCATTCATCTGTTCATGGGCACCTGGGTTGATACCAACCTTTAGCAATAGTGAACAATGCCGCTATGAACATTGGTATGCATACATCTGTTCATGTCTTTGCTTTCAATTCTTCTGGGTATATAATTAACAGTGGAATCGCTGGATCACACAGAAGATCTATAGTTAGTTTTTTGAGGAACCACCAAACTGTCCTCCACAGTGGCTGGGCCATTCCACAATTCACCCAGCAGTGGATGAGGGTTCCCATGCCTCCACATCCTCTCCAACACTTATACTCTGATGTTTTTTTTAATAGTTGCCATTCTAATGGGTATAAGATGATATCTCATTGTAGTTTTGATTTGCATTTCCCTAATAGCTAGCGATGTCGAGCATTTTTTCATGTGCTTTAAGCCATTTGTATTTCTTCCTTGGAGCAGTGTCTTTTCAGGTCCCTTGCCCATTTTTTTAAATGGGTTGTTTGTCTTTTTATTCTCAAGGTGTAGGATTTCTTTATATATGCAGGATATTAGGCTCCTATTAGATATATGGTTGACAAATATTTTTTTCCCACTGGGTAGGCTGCTTTTTATTTTCTTGACTACATCCTTTGGGGTGCAAAAGTTTTTAATTTTGAGGAGACCCCATTTACATATTTTTTCTTTTGCTGCTGGTGCTTTGGGTGTGAAGTTCATGAAATCATTTCCTATTACAAGGTGCTGTAGATGCTTCCCTACATTATCTTCCAAGATGTTTAGGGTCTTGGCTCTTATATTTAGATCTTTGACATTCTTGAGTTGATTTTTGTATAAGGTGTGAGATGGTGTTCCTCTCTCATTCTTTTGGATATGGATATCCATTTCTCCAAGCACCACTTGTTGAAGAGGCCATTCTCTCCCAACTGAGTTGGCTTGGAGGCCTTGTCAAATATCAGATGACTGTATATGCGAGGATATATATCAGAACTATCAATACGGTTACATTGGTCAATATGTCTATGCTTTGGCCAATACCATGCAATTTTGACCACTGTAATTTTGTAGTATGTTTTAAAATCAGGTAGTGTGATACTTCCAACATCATTTTTCTTTTTCAATATGTCTTTGTCGATTCGGGGCCTCTTATCCTTCCAAATAAATTTTGAAGTTAGTTTTTCCATTTTCTTCAAAAAATACAGTGATGATTTTTATTGGGATTGCATTAAATCTGTAAATTACTTTGGGTAGGATAGACATCTTGATGATGTTTAATGTTCCTATCCATGAACAGGGAATATTCTTGCATTTATTTAAGTCTTCTTTGATTTCCTTAAACAGTGTTGTGTAGTTTTCTGTATGTTAATCCTTTACATCTTTAGTTAAATTTATTCCTAGGTATTTGATTCTTTTACTTACTATTGTAAATGGTATTTATTTCTTAATTTCCTCCTCAGATTGCTCATTATTGGTGTACAGAAATGCTACTGATTTTTGAGCACTGATCTTATAGCCTGCGCTGTTACTGAACTCCTTTATAAGTTCTAGAAGCTTTGTTGTAGATTCCTCAGGGCTTTCTACGTATAAGATCATGTCATCTGCAAATAATGAAATTTTTACTTCTTTTCCAATTTAGATGCCTTCTATATCTTTTTCTTGCATGAGTGCGTGAGCAAGTACTTCTAAGACAATGTTGAATGAGAGGTGATAGTGAGCATCCTTGCTGTGTTCCCGATCTCAGAGGAAAGGTTTTTAGGTTACCACAATTGAAGATGATGTTAGCTTTGGGTTTTTCATATATACCCTTTATCATGTTCAGAAAGTTTCCTTCTATTCCTGTTTTTGCAGAGCTTTTTAAGGAAATTGTGCTGTATCTTGTCAAATGCTTTTTCTATATGTATAGAGATGATCATGTGATTTTTTTTTTCATTCAATCTGATTATGTGGTGTATTACATGGATTGATTTTCGTATGTTGAACCATCCTTGCATAACCGGGATGAAACCCACTTGGTCATGGTGTATAATTCCTTTGATATGTTGTTGAATGTGATTAGCAAGTGTTTTGTTGAGGATATTAGCATCTAGGTTCATTAGAGAAATTGGTCTGTAATTTTCCTTTCTTGGGGTTTCTTTGTTTGGTTTGGGTATTAGGGTAATGTTCAAATCATAGAATGAGTTAGGCAATGTTCCTTCTACTTCTATTTTTCAGAATAGCTTAAGCGGGATTGGTGTTAGCTCTTTCTGGAATGTTTGGTAGAATTCTGCTCTGAAGCCATTTGGTCCTCTGGTTTTCTTAATTGGAAGGTTTTTGATGACTGAGTTTATCTCTTTACTTGTAATTGGACTGTTGAGTTCAACAATTTCTTCTTTCATCAATGTTGGCTGCTTATAAGTTTCTAGGAATTTGTCTGTTTTCTCTAAATTATCATTCTTTTTGGCTTATACTTTTTCAAAGTATCCTCTTATGATATTCTTTATTTCTGTGGGGTCAGTAGTGATATCCCCTCCTCATTCTTTATTTTGTGTTTTTTATCTGTTCGCTCTTTTTCTTTGTTCGTCAGGCTAAGGGTTTGTGAATTTTATTGATCTTCTGCTTTTGTTTTATTTTTTCTAGTGTTTTCTTATTTTCTATTTCATTTAGTTCTGCTCTAATCTTTGTTTTTTCCTTCTTTCTACTTCCTTTGGGATGAATTTGTTGTAGTTTTTCCAATTCCTCCAGGTGTGCAGTAAGCTCTTCAATTTTAGTTCTTTCTTCTTTTATAATATATGCGTTTATTGCTATGAATTTCCCTCTAAGTACATCTTTGGCTGCATCCCATAAATATTGATATGTTGTGTTGTCATTTTCATTTTATTCAAGGTAGTTACTGATTTCTTTTTTTTTTCCTCCTTGACCCACTGTTTGTCTAAGAGTATGTTGTTTAACTTCCATATCTTTGTGCCTAATCTATTTCTCTGGCCCTTAGTGATTTCCAATTTCATTCCATTGTGGTCAGAGGAATCACTTTGTATAATCTCAATCTTTCTGAATTCATTGAGAGTTTTTCTGTGGCCTAGCATGTGGCCTATCTTAGTGTATGATCCACGTGCACTTGAGAAGAATGTATATGCAGCTTTATTTGGGTGTAGAGTTCTGTATATGTCTATTGGTCCAGTTCCTCCAATGTATTATTAGGAGCCTTTGTTCTTTATTGATTCTCTGTCTAGATGTTCTGTATAATGGTGATAATTGTGTATTAAAATTCCCCACTATAATTGTAGAGGAATTTCTGTCTCAACTTAGTTTTTCCAATTTTTGCATCATGTATTTTGAAGCACTCTCATTAGTTGCATAAATGTTTATGAGTGTTCTCTCTTCTGGAAAGATTACCCATTTTACTAATATTTAATATTAATATTAATATTTTTGTCTCTTTCAATAGTTTTGTATTTAAAGTATATTTTGTCTGATATTAGGTTAGCTACTCCTGCCCTTTTTTGGTTATTGTTTGCTTGTAAAATTGTTTTCCAGCCATTCACTTTCAACATCCTTGAATCCCTGGATCAAAGTTGGGTTTCTTGTAGAAAGCATTTAGATGTATTTACTTATCCATTCTGCCCATCTGTGCTTCTTGACTGGTGAGTTTAATCCATTAACATTCAGAGTTATTACTCTGAACAAATTTCTTACATCAGCCATATTTTATTTGGGTTTATGTATGTCATATGCTGTTTTTATTTCTCTTTTTGTCTTTTTAGTTGTTCTTACACTCTCCTCCAACTCTTAATCTCCTGTTTTTTCCTTTCCACTGGTAGAAGTTCCTTTAGTATTTCTTGAAAGGCAGGTTTTTTATTGGCATACTCTCTTAATATCTGTTATCTGTGAATATTTTTTAATGCAAGCTTTGCTGGATAGAGAATTTGTGGGTGGAAGTTTTTTTTCTTTTAGTACCTTGATTATGTCATACCACTGTCTTCTTGCCTCCATGGTTTCAGATGAGAAATCAGCACTTAATCTTATTGTGCTTCCCTTGTATGTGATGGTTCTCTTTTCTCTTGCTGCCTTCAGTATTTTCTCTTTTTCTTGAGCATTGGACATTTTGACAAGTATATGTCTTGGAGAAGGCTTGTTGGAATTTATACTGTTTGGGGTGCACTGTGCTTCCTGGACATGTGCATCCATCTCCCTCAATAGGGTGGGAAGTTTTCAGCCATTATTTCCTTCAAAACTCCTTCTGTTCTCTTTCTTTTCTCTTCTCCTTCTGGGATGGTTATATTGTATGTTTGTGCATTTTGTCAGTTAACTTGTCAGTTAAGTCTGTAAATCCCTGCTGGGTTTTTTTTACCTTTTATCTCCCTGTTCTACTACCTGTCTGATTTCAGATATACTGTCTTCCACATCACAAATTCTTTCTTCTGCCTGTTGAAATCTGCTGTTATGTGATCCAGCCTCTTTTCATTTATTGAACTGTGCCATTCATCCCCATCATATCCATTATCATTTTATGTATGTTTACAGTTTCTTCAGTTTGTTCTCCCAGTGTCTTCTTAATATCCTTTATCTCTTCTTTCACTTCATTAAGTTGGTCCATGATATTTTTTTGGTCAGCTTTGATTAGTTGTTCGAAGTTCTGCATATCTTCCTGGATTTTAGTTTGTTCATTGGACTGGTCTGTGTCTTCATGCTTCTCAGTATGGTTTGAAATTTTTGTTGCTCTCTGTTCATCATTTTATCCTGTTGGGTTTATTCATTGATTAGCTTCTCTCTCTGCTCTAGAGTTTTATTCAGCTGGTGGTTATGTGTGTGTGTTAATTTTCTCTTTGACACTTTGTTCTTCTTGTTCTATTTCCTTGCTTTTTTCTATGTTTCCTTGAAAGAAAAAGATTAGGGCCAGAGGAATCAAAAGAGCTAAGAAAGGAAGAAGCTTAATAATAATATTGGTAAAAAGTTAGAAGAGGGGCCATATAAGACTTAGTAAAATGAATATTAACTCTTGTAGGCAGTGTAGAGTAATATGGAAGTAAAAGTGGAGTACCTACAATGGAATGGGAAACCAAATACAGAAAAATATATAGAATGATTTAAAAAGCCAGAGTGATGAGGAGAGAGAGAAAGAATAAAGAAAGGGCTGAAAGGAAAAAAGTTAATAATAATAAAAAAGAAAACAGAATAGACAAGATAGAAATCAACACCCATGAACTTGAGGACTAATGATAAAAGGTGGAATGTAAGAACCACAACAGAAAGCAGAAGGTAGAAAGATGAAGGAAGGAAAAGAGATAGGGTTTTTAGACAAAATCAATGTACACAGAAAATGGGAAATCAAGGAAGAAGAAGCACAGCAAGAAGAAACAAGCTAGCAGCACCTAATTTTTAAAAAGCGGGGTGGGGGGGGGTTTGTGGAGGAAAGAGGAAAGAAGAAAAGAAACAAACAAACAAAGAAAAACCAAACACACACACAAGCAACCAGTCAAACAAAGCTTAGGAAGAACAGCGTTCCCTCTTGGCCCCTTGTGGAGCCTCTCAGCCTGCCTGTGTTCATCAATCAATTGCCCTGCAGGCTTCTCTCTGCAGGTTTTGAGGCAGATTTTAGCGAATAAACTATGCTTAATTTTTTAAAAAGAACCTTTTTTTTTTTTTTTTTGGAGAAATAAGAGACCCAAAAGAAGGCCTCTTCTAGACAACTCCCCCGCCAATGGGCCCTAAATAGGCTCATGGAAACATAACACTTCCCACTGCCTGACCCTCCCAGGGGTTATGAAACTGATACTTCTCAGTACAGAACTATACAATTGGCAGATTCCACCCCCTCTGAAGACAAGCCTCTGTCTCCCAGGGCTGCTAAGTAAATCAGGCTTCCTCAGCAGATTTGCCACTCCCCTCAGCCTGGTACCAATTCAAGCCAGCCGGTGTGCTCCCTAAAGCTGCAAGGGGGTCCAGGTAGCCAAGCCCACAGAAAGGAAACCCCCTCCACCCCCTGCCAGAAACCTCCCACTCTTAGAGAATGCTCCCTGTCACTGTGTTGCCAGTGGTAGTCGGAGCTTGCCCTAGCCCTTTGCTCTGAGGATGTGGCCTAGCTGTCCACGTCCACAATTTCCAACTGGGGAAAATTTCACAATTTTATCTTGAGCAATCCTCCTCGCTGTCCATCTCCCTCCAGATCGATGTCCCTAAGGTTCTCACTCCATGGGCTCCCAGAACAGACCACTTGGGCAAGATCAAGTCCCCAGTCATCCATCCTCTATGAGAGAGATGGTGAGTGCCCACCTAAATTGACGCCATCTTGTCCTGTCCAGTATTATTTCTTTTAATGATAATATTTCTTCTCAGGTGAGTGTACTTAAGTTTCCCTATGCCTCTATAAATTGCAGTGATTATAATAGCACCTTCCCTCAGAATGGTAGATGGATTTTTAGGACTGTTATTGATTAAAAACCTATCACAATCTAGAGAAAATATTCAAATATCTAAACAATGTACATGGAGATAAAATTTAAGAACAAGTATTTCAAACTGGTTTAGAATCAGTGAATTCTGGACCACATATTTATTTTAACTGCAAGATATAGATTAACATAAATATTGAGGAAGACAGACTTGGTGGACTGGTAACATTTCAACTTTCACAATCTTTTTACTGAATTGAGAACTCATGAGTGTTCTCTCAGCTGCACCCTGGAAATCTTCCCCCATACTGCTTTTATCACAAATGAGATGCAACCCCAAACTCAGGGAGAATTGGGATAACTGACTTCTAATATCTGCAGTGGATATGTTACTGATTCTGAAAAACTACTGAGATCTCATGTTCTGACTGAAATTTATTGGGAAACATGGACTTAGATTATTAGATGATTTTGTGATGCAGTAGTTCACCAACCTACTCATAAAGCAATTATACTTCAATCAATGTATTTAATGTAAATAAATATATACCTCAGTTAACATTATACCATCTTATGAAGAGTCAGTACAGTCTTAAAGAAAAAGGCTAGGTCAACAAACCATCCTTTACTTATGCTTTATTATTTAATAACAGTTGACTGCTAAATACACTGTGCCCATTACTTATTTGCTGTTTATTAAGAAAAGTTGGACAGTAAGGCTTAAAGCACTATTGAAGGCCTTAGAGGAATATAATGAGACTTTCTTGTGGATGAAATTATGTTAAATAATTTAAAATTCTCTTAAAAAGGGCAATTTTAAAAATTTCTTACCTGTTACCTATTTGATATCTAAAATCATCCTAAAGAAATTGAGGATACTTTAGCAGTACATAATTTAATTTCCATATATTTATATATTTAAATCTGTATAAATCTTTTGCTTTCAATCCACTGTGTCTAGAGATCTGCATACTGTCTGTGCTTTAAATTATTGAGGCATTTTAAATGCCCTACTAATGACCTTTTTAAAATATTCTGTCTCTGCATGCAAGTATATGTTTTCTTTAATTGTTGCATGTATAATTTTATATTTGTCTAAATACGTCAATATATGCTTCTTTCCATTAATATCTTTTTTATTTAGAATTCAATTTATTGATACATAATAATAAAGCATAAATCCATTCAAAGTGTACAATCAATGGTATTTGGCATAATCACATAGTTGTGCATTCATCACTTCAATCGTTTTTAAAGTCTTCATTATTCCAAGAATAATAATAATACTAAAAAATGAAAACAAACCAACCAAACAAAACTCATTACCTCTCAAACTCTTTTCTTCCCCTACCATATATAGCTGCTATTCTGTTTCATTCTCTCTAGTTTATGTGTGTTTATCTTTTGTAAAAACAATCTTATATATGCAATATACATGACCTCAGATTTTCTCTTTAAACCACTGGCATATCCATATAATAGTACTGCCAGTTACAAACATTATGTTATGCATTCTCCTTTTCTATTCATTTCCAAAGATTAACACACATCATTTTTACCAATTCTGCACAAGTTAACTCTCAGCTTTCTATTCTCTAACCTCATTCTATTATCTGTCAATCTATATTCAAGTTATTAACTCAATGAGATTATATAATATATTTAATTCATAATAGTGCAATCACAGAGTATATGTCATTTTATGTCTGGCTTGCTTCACTCAATATAATGTCCTCCAGGTTCATCCATGTTGTCATATGCTTCACAACTTCATTTCTTCTTATCATTGCATAATATTCCATCGTATGTATTCACCACAATTTGGTTATCCATTCACCAGTTGATGGATACCTGGGTTGTTTCCAACTTTTGGCAATTGTGAGTAACACCACTATGAACATTGCTGTGCAGATGTCTGTTAGTATAACTGCTCTCAGTTTATCTGGGTATATACCTAGTAATGGTATTGCTGGGTCACATGGCAAATCTATATTCAACTTACTTAGAAACTGCCAAACAGCAACAGTGGCTGTATCATTCTACATTCCCACCAAAAGTGAATGAGCATTTCTATCTCTCCACATCCTCTCCAAAATTTAGAGTTTTCTAACTTTTTAGTAGTGGCCAGTCTAATAGGTGTGGAATGATATCTCATTGTAGTTTTATTTGCATTTCCCTAATTGCTAGTGATGTTGAACATTTTTTCATGTGTTTCTTAACCATTTCTATTTCTTCTTTGGACAGTTGTCTTTTAGAGTCTTTGCTCATTTATTAATTGGATAGTATGACTTTTTGTTGAATTGTATGATCTTTTTATGTATAATGGGTATGGAACCCTTATTGGATATGTGATTGTCAAATATTTTCTCCCAATATCTTGACTGCTATATTAGTCAGCCAAATAATGCAAAATACTAGAAAACAGGTGGCTTTCATAAAGAGTATTTATTTGTGGTAGAAGCCCACAGTTATTAGGCCATAAAGCATTAGTTACTTCCCTCATGAAAGTTTATTGCCACGTGTTAGAGCAAGATGGCTGCCAATGTCTGTGAGAGCTCAGGCTTTCTGGGTTCCTCTCTTACCGTGCCTTGCTTGTCTCTGGGCTCAGCAACTCTGCTATCTCTACAAGGTCAGCTGTAGACTATGAGGCCCTCTAGGCTTTGCCTCTCTCCACAAGGCCAGCTGTAGACTTTCAGGCTAACAGTTAGTCTCTTTTCCTGGGGCCTTCTTCCATTCCTCATAACAAAGCTCCTCTGTGTGCTTATTTCCCTTCGGAGGGGGAGGAATCTTATTTCCCCAGGCTCCAGTATTAAAACTCAGCATCAGAACTCCAATATCAAAATTCCAACTAACTCCTTTGCTCTACCATCTCTGAGTCCCTGCCCACAAAGGAGCGGGGACACAACGTCCTACTGATATGGCCCAAACTCCTAATCATAACTTAATCATGCCCAGAGGAACAGAACAGGTTACAAGCACAATTCATATCTATTTTTGGAATTCATAACTATATCAAAGTGCCACAGCTGCATTTTTTTATAGTAAATTATTTTTATTATTTCTAAGATCTTAGATTACATACATGTTAGACAAAAATTATAGGGATTCCCATATGCCCCACTCCTCACACCTCCCATATCCTCCCACATAAACATCCTTCATTAGTGTAGCACATACATTGCAACTGATAAACATTTCCTGGGGCTTTGCCACTGAACATAGACCATAGTAACACAATTCTGCATGTTATGTGATGATATAAAATAGCCTATATCTGTCATTGCAGTGTCATTTAGGATGATTTTCAAGTCCCAAAAAAGACCCCATATTAAAACTCTTTTTCCATCTCCCTGACCCCAGAGCCTCCAGTGGTCACTGCCTCCACCTCAATGATGTAATTTCTTTCAATACTAGAATCACAATATGTCTATAGTAGAATACCTGTAAGTCCTCTCTAGTTCATAGTTCATTCCCCAATCCTGAGGACTTTGGGATGGCGATGTCCACTCCACCTCTAATTGAGAGAAGGCTTCGATCACATGCAGCTGATGGGTGGGACTCTCTTGCTTGCAGTTGTACACTCATTTGGTTGTCAATCCTCACCTCCTTGTTAGTTGTCTGGGTGAATCCAATGAACTGGAGAGCAGGTGTTGCAACTCCAATGAGGTTCTGGGTCTAGCTGGGAAGTGGACAGCCCAAAGACTCTAGTCTCTTTCTTGGATGTATACCTATAAATTCTAGCACCAAGTATATGTTAAATAGAAGAGGCAAATTAGCTATTGTAGGGAAGCCATAACTGAATCCAACTCTGCCACTCTCAGGAGCACAAACTCCAAAGTAGGACCCACTGGCAATGCACCAAACTCTGGAGTTATCTACTCTAATCATAGGACCTGGGTGTCACCAGAGCCCTCAGGAGCCCCACTATTTGGGGTAGCATCTACTTTGGCTGTCTATGAGATCCTGTTGAGACATCCATAAGCATTACCTCTGGGATGACCTCCCAACTCCCTTTGAAGTCTCTGAGCCATATACTCATTTGTCTTTACATTTTCCTCCTTTTATTCAAGATCTTTTTCCAGTTGCACTGCTAGTTGATGCTTGGTAGTAATCCCTTGGTGCCAGGTAGGCTTATCCCCAGGAGTCAAGTCTCACCCTGGGGGGAAGAGAATGCATTTATATGCTGAGTTTGGCTTGGAGAGAGGCCACATTTGAGCAATGAGGAGGCTCTCAGGAAACAACTTTAGGCACCACAAAACACTAGTCTAAGTTTCATTTTCAAGAGCAAGGCTCATAAGCATAGTCCTCAATATCAAGGGACAATCAATGGATCACCCTCTTTTGTCAGTCATTGCCCCTGCACTTGGGGGACTATTGCTGTTCCATTAGAGAATGTGGCAGAGTTCTCCATGATAAGAATTCAATATACTCTCGCTTATTGTGTGAGTCTCCACCCACTGTGACAAAGCCCCATGAACATTTGAACACATTTATATACCTTATATGTATGCCCGGGTGAACTTCCTCCCATGTATGCCCCATCACTGACACCCCACACCACTGATCCTCCCCTGCCCCAGTTTTAACCATTCTGTGATCCAAATGTTCTTTGAAGATGAAGCCATTTAAATAGCTAAATACAATTAATAGGAAAATGAAATAATAATGATAGGTTTAAATATAAAAATGAAATACATGAAAATTTAAAAAAAAACTAAAAATAAAATAAAATTAAACAATTAGGATATTAAAAAATAATGAAAAATATTTAAAAAAAATTTTTTTTGACATTTTGCCTTTCATCCCTGTAATATCTGGTGCCCTGTATTTACAGTGGCATGTTCTTGCATTTATTACCCAGTGTCTTACTTTTTTCATTTTGTTTTCAAAGAAATTTTAGGTCACAGTAAAGTCACATACAGAATACAGGGCATATATCCAACATTCTCCCCTATTCCTTTTCCCCATATTAATACCTTTTTATATGTGGATGGTACCTTTGTTACAACTGATATACAAATAGTGAAACGTAGCTACTAACCATGGTCAATAGTTTACATTGTGGTTTACATGTTTGAACATACACTATTTATAAATTTTGATGATATTTAACATGTCTTGTGTCCATCATTGCAAGATCATGTAAAACATTTCCATTGCCCACTAAATACCCCCTGTTGGATCTATTCTATTCCTCCATCCCCCTCCTCTCGGGGCCCATGGCGACCCCCTGCCTTCCCTCCTGGGTTGACAAGATTCATAGTTACTTGCAACAACATTGAGATCTTGACACTCTGGTTTGTCCTCCTTGAGTGAAAAAGTGTTTAATTTTGAGGAGGTCTCATTTATCTCTTTTCTTTAATTGCTCATGCTTTGCATGTAAGGTTTAAGAAACTACCTCCTACCACAAGATCTTGAAGATGTTTTCCTGCATTTTCTTCTAGGAGTTTTATGTTTGCCACTTTTATACTTAGGTCCTTGATCCATTTTGAGTTAATTTTTGTGTAAGGTGTGAGGTAGGGGTCCTGTTTCTTTCTTTTGTATATGGATATTCATTTCTTCCAGCACCATTTGTTGAATAGACTGTTCTGGTCCAGGTGGAAAGGCTTATCAAAGATTACTTTACTGCAGATGTGAGGATTTATTTCTGAGTTCTCAATTTGGTTCCATTGGCCAATATATCTATCATTATGTCAGCAACATGCTGTTTTGACCACCGAGGCTAAATAATAAGCTTTAAGTTCAGGAAGTGTGAGTCCTCCAACTTTGTTCTTCTTTTTAAAAATATTTTTTACTCTTTGGGAGCCCTTACCCTTCCAAATAAATTTTATTATTGGCTCTTCTGCAAAATAGCTCTTTCTGCAAAATAGGCTGTTGGGATTTTTTTTTTTTTGGGGGGGGGTGGATTGTGTTGAATCTGTAAATCAGTTTGGCTAAATTTGACATCTACTCAATATTTAGTCTTCCAATCAGTAAACACAGAATGTCTTTCCATTTATTTAAGTCTTCTTTGGTTTCTTTTTGCAAGATTTTGTAGTTTCTGATTACAGGTCCTTTATGTCCTCAGTCAAGTTAATTCTTAAATATTAGATTTGTCATTGCTATCATAAATGGATTTCTTTTCAGATTTCATCCTCAGATTTCAAATCAGTAGTGTATAATACACTACTTTTTTTACTTTTTCCTTTCCTATTTGGATGCCTTTTATTTCTTTAGCCTGATTCTCTAGCTAAAACTTCTAGCACAATATTGAATAACAAGGGAAACAGTGGGCATCCTTGTCTTGTTTCTGTTCTCAGGGGGAAAGTTTTCACTCTTTTATCATTGAGTACAATGCTAGCTGTAGGTTTTTCATAAAACTTCCAAGCTCTTTGCATGCCACAATGGAAATATATTCATTTTGATCAATTATGGTTATTAAATTTTTTGATTAATTTCTTAAAAATTAGATCTTCAGCAGTGTATAATTTTAATTCACAAATATTTAAATCTGTATAAACCTTTTGCCTTAAATCCACTGTATCCAGAGATCTGAGAACTGTGCTTTAAATTATTGAGGCGTTTTAAATGCCCTCATAATGACGTTTGTAAAATATTCTGTTTCTGCATGCAGGTGTATGTTTTCTTTAATTGTTGCATGCATAATTTTTATATTCCCAAATATACCAGTAGATGCTCTTTATCATTTTTCCATGCTGTGTTATTGTCTGCTTTATTTATCAATAACTTTCAAAGGAATGTTTAATTCTTACACTGTGAATTTATATGTTTCTTCATGTAGCTTTATCCAATGTTATACATATATATAACAATGTTATTAAATTTCTTTATCAAACAGGATTTTACAGCAAGAGAGGGCAGGGTCAAATTTTGTAAAGGTTATACTAAGAGATTAATTTCAATAGATGGGGAAATATTTTTTTAAAAAGCAGTAGGAATGTGCAGTACCTTGGAGCTAGTAAGAGTACAAGTCTGACGTCTCTTGGGTATAATATATTAATAGAACATTCCCTGGTGGTGTAAAGAAGGGTGGAAATGGGTAATATGACAGGAAATAATATTTTAAAATGAAATAATAACATAAGAAGGGCTTTGTGTGGACCATGAGAATTATTTGTTCTAAATTAAGGGCTAAAATTAATTCAACTTTATTCCATTTAGTTTATACTGATGCTTTTCCTATGCCCTTAGCAGGAAGAAAAATGAAGCAATATAAACAAAAGAAAAAAATGATTATGCATTATCATATTTTCCTACTGATAACCAATACCTTGTATTAGCTGATAACAAGTAACACAAAATTATATCTCGTAACACAAAACAATGTACATGGGTTTGAGGTTTCAAATGGGTGTAATTACATACTTAGAAACTCTTCCCTTTGCTCCATAATAAAGTCCATAATTTTATATAGATTTGGAAAACCTTGGTGTTCTTATCACATTGATCAAATTGGATGACAAAGAAATATTCAACATATATTAAGTATTTTACAATGGAAAATTTCAGCAAATAGCCTTTGAAGAGCTTCTTCTAGTATATTGGTGTGATAGAAAAATATCATCAGTGCTATTACTTAAGTGTTCCTGAAACACTGCTATCATAACCCTGAAGAAATAAATAAAAGAAGAAGATATCTTAAAATCTGTATTATGTCCATTACAAGAACATGGTCTTTATGTCTACACATGCATTGGCTGCTCATCAGTGCCCATGGAAGTTTTACCTCAGGGTCCCTCTTGTGCCTTTTATTTCAAGGTGATAGAATTAGCATTTTCCTACAAGAATCTTTTATAGAAGACTCATGGAAGACTCAGAGATCTTCCATATATATTTACTGCTTTCATAGCACACCCAAGAAAAATAAAAGGACCCAGTCTGAAGGACCACTTAGACATATGAAAGAAAAGTAAAATGTGACACGAATGAGTTTTATGGTTACTATGTAAAAGTCTGTATGTATGGACAGCATGTGTGTGTGTCATCATACAAAAGTTTGGGGAAGAAGGGCAGGGAGGAAGAGGACTGACTGTGTAGGAATGGGGAGGTAGGGAATGCAACCCTACTCTCCCTGGGATTCCCAGGCCTGGAGGGGGGGTTGTGTGCAGCCAGCTCACTCAACCTGCCCCCCACCCCGGCCAGTTCCTATTCAGCCGCCCTCAAGCTGGATGTGACCAGGTCCAGCAGACCTGAGCTAGGAGAGGGTCCATCCCGAAGTCAGAGGGCCTGAAGAACATGATATCTCGGAGATGGTTTCACTCAAATAGCACTGGCAGAGGCAGAAAACCTTCTGTTGCCAAGAGGAGTTGATGGCAGTTTTTTGGCAAAGCCCAGTAAAAGTAACCCTGGAGACTTTACACTTTCTGTAAGAAGAAAAGGAGCCTTCACCCACATCAAGATTCAGACCACTGGTGATTACTATGATCTGTATGGAGGGGAGAAGTTTGTCACTTTGGCTGAGTTGGTCCAGTATTATATGGAACATTACAGATAGTTAAAAGGGAAGAATGAAGATGTATTGATCTCAAATATCCTCTGAATTGTGCAGATCCTACCTCTGAGAGGTGGTTTCATGAACACCTTTCTGGGAAATAAGCAGAGAAATTATTAATTGAGAAAAGAAAACATTGTGGTTTTCTTGTACAAGAGAGCCAGAGCCATGCTGAAAATTTTGTTCTTTCTGTCCGCACTGGTGCTGACAAAGGGGAGAACAATGATGGCAAGTCTGATTTCTAGTTACTCATTTTCTCAGATAAGAAGAAATCATCTCTATAATGTAGACAATGTTATATTTTAGAGAATTTTGTTTTAAATTGAGGGAGCAGTTAAGTTTTCCTCTATATTTTACAGATGATGGTGACTCAAATTCTAGTAATCAGCATTTGTTTTTGTTATTTTTTTCCTTTTTATAATCCTAACAAATTAAAGATTTGTTTTTTGTTTTTTGTTTTTTTTTTTCTCTTTGTAGGGGATGATAGGGTACGTGCAAGAAGATAAATGATTTGAGAAAATTAAGTAACAACATCTATAGAAGTGGGAACAGTTTTGTTTACCATCACTTATCCAGCACTGGATAAGTCATTTTGTTGGCCTCTTTTTTTAAAACTAAGTGATAATTAAGCCAGTGGCCCCAAACTGTCAGAAGTTGACATTGTAAAAAGTCATGGAAACATGAATTAAGATAAAAGGTTTTTGTTTTTTTTTAAAGCAGGTAACAAATTATCATTTAGCCTTTTGACTGAGCAAGTTGTGGTGGGAAAATGTTTGTCACATATTCTTTGCAATGCAGGAATTGTCTTATATTTAGAAAAAGGGCATCTATATATGACTAGTACTTTGGTTATCAGTCGTTGCTGGCAAACTACCCCAAAACTTGGTGCCTGAAAACAATATCTGGTTTTTTTTGTTGTTGTTTTTGTTTTTTTTTGCTAACTATATTGCAGTCTGGGCTGGGCTCACCTGAACTCTTTGTTCTTCTGCTAGTCTTGCTGGTGGTCATTCATGGAGTCGGCAGGTTGATGGAGACACTGGGATGGCAAGGCTTGTCTTTCTCTGCAAGTGGTTCTTAGGGTCTCTCCTTCTCCATGTGGTCTTTCCAAATGATCTGTCCAGCAAAGTAGCTGAACCTCGTACATGGCTGCCCATAGCTCTCAAGACCACAAAAACATGTGTCCAGGCCTTCTTAGGACTTAGGCCCAGAACTGTCACAAAATCACTTTTACTGCATTCTGCTGATGAAAACAGGTCACAGGCCCAGCTCAGGTTCAAGAAAGGCATTCCACAACACTGGGACATGAGTATCAGTAAGCACGGTTCATTGGGGGCCACCAGTGGAACAGACGGCCATGACTAGTGCCATGGATAAACAATTATTGTTAGTAGAAGTTGCTACTTTGAGGTTGGGAAGCTTGAGCTATTTAAGCTGGTGTAAGCCAGAAGTATGACTGAGAATTAGAGGCCTTTTCAGACACTTCCTGAACCAGTTCTGCCAGCTCTGACCATATTCTGTGCACCTTCACTTGGGAAAACTGGTCTCATAAGGATGAATGTGTCAGGGGACAGAATCTTTAACATTTGGTGTCTCCATTTGTATTAAAATCAGCAACAGGGCAGAAGCACAACCTGTGCCATGCCTCACTGATGAAGTCCAATAAAAAACCCCCAAGTTATCTAATCAAAGGCCTCTTTACTGAATTTAATGCAATCAAAGGCCCCTTGTCCACAGAATCAATTAGTTCAAAAACATTTTCTCTTTTTTGGATTCACCTAATTCAAACTCTCACGGTGTATTTTAGGACTTTCCGTTGGTCTATGTAGTTTAGTTTGATGGCATATGGTTGTTCAAAAAATTCTCTTATGATTTCTTTTAATTCTGTGTGGTTAGTAGTAGTGGGCCCCTTTTCATTTCTGATTTTTAGAAATTTGCATTCTCCTTTTTTCTTTATCAGTTTAGCTAAGAGTTTTTTAATTTTGTTGATCTTCTCAAAGAACCAACTTTTGATATTATGGATCCTCTCTATTGTCTTTTTTTGAGGGGGTCCCAGCTTCATTTATTTATGCTCTAATCTCTGTTATTTCTTTCCTTCTGATTGATTTGGGATTAGTTTGCTATTCTTTTTATAGTTCCTCCAGTTGTGTAGTAGGTCTTGGCTGTTAGCTCTTCCTTTTTTTTTTTTTTAACATAGTTGTTTAGAGCTCTAAATTTTCCTCACAGTACTGCCTTTATTGCATTCCAAAAGTTTTAAAATGTTGTGTTCTCATTTTTGTTCATCTTTATGTACTTTCTGATTGCTCTTGAAATTTTTCTTTGACCCACTGATTGTTTAAGAGTGTGTTGCTTATTCTCCATGTGTGCGTATCCAGATCTCTGTCTATTATTGATTTCCAGCTAGATTCCATTATTATCAGAGAATGTACTTTGTATAATTTAAATATTTTGAAATTTATTGATACCAGTTTTGTGACACAACACATGTTCTTTTCTGAAGAATGATCCATGAGAACTCGAAAAAAAATGTGTATCCTGTTCTTCTGTGGTGTAGTGGTCTGTATATGTCTATTAGTTCTAGTTTATTTATCAAATTGTTCAAGTTCTCTATTTCCTTATTGATATTTTGTCTAGATATTTTATTTATTGATGTGAGCAGTGTATTGAATTCTCCAACTATTGTTGTAGAGATATTTACTTCAACCTTCAGTTTTGCCAGCACTTCCCTCATATATTTGGGGGTACACTGGTTAGGTTCATATATATTTACAATTGTTATTTCTTCTTGGTGGATTGTCCCTATTAATGATATATAATGTCCTTATTTGTGTCTTATTTGAACTCTAATTTGCCTGATATTAGTATAGCTACCCTAGCTTTTTATTGGTTAAAGTATGTGCGAAAATATCTTTATCCAGAATTTGACTGTCAATTTATTTGTATCCTTGTAGCTAGGTGAGTCTCTTGTAGACAGTGGATTAATTGCTCGTCATTTTCTATCCTTTCCACCAGTCTGTGTCTTTTGATTGGGGAGTTTAGTCCTTTAATATTTAATGTTATAACTCTTAAGGCAGTACTTCATCCATTTTTTCTTTTTGGTTTTAGTAGTCATATCTTATTTGCACCTCTATTTTCACATTTTTAATTACTTTTACTGACAAACTTAATTTCTAGACTCCCTTCCAAGCCTCTTTCCTGTCTTTCCTTTTCAGGAAAAGGAAAAGAACTACCCTTATTTTATCTTGTAGGCCAGTCTCTTGGTGATGAATTCTCTCAGTTTCTTTTAATCTGTGAATATTCTAAACTCATCCTCATTTTTGAAGGATAATTTTGTCAGATATAAAATTCTTGGTTTGCAGTTTTTCTTTCTCTATCCTAGATATATTATACCACTGTCTTCTTGCCTCCATTGTTTCTGATGAGAAATCAGCACTTAACTTTATTGGGAATCCTTTGTATATGATTAATTGCTTTTCTCTTTCTACTTTCAGAATTCTCTTTTTATCTCTAGTAGTTGACATTCTGTTTAAAATATGTCTCAAATTAGATCTATTTTGATTTATTCTGATTGGAGTATGTTGGGCTTCTTGGACATGGATATCTATGTCCTTAAAAGAGTTGGAGAATTTTTTGCCTTTATTTCTTAAAATACTTCTTCTGCCTATTTCCCTTCTCTTCTCCTTCTTACATCCATGACACATATGTTTATGCACCCCATATTCTCATTCAGTTTCCAGTGAACCTGTACAATTTTCCCATGTTTTTCTCTATCTTTTCTTTTTTGTATGTTAGATATCAGATGTCGAGTCTTCTAGCTCATTGACCCTTTCTTCTGCCTCTTCAAATCTCCTGTTGTGACCACCTAGTGTATTTCAATTTCATTAATGTGGCTTTCTTTCCCTTAAGATCTGTTAATTTTCTTGCATGCTTTCAAATTCTTCTTTGTACTCACTAAGTGTCTTCTTAAGATCTTTAATCTCTTTATCCATCTCATTGAATTTATGAAGGAAATTTATTTAAATATCTGTGATTAGTTCTCTCACATCCTGTATGTCTTCTGGAGGTTTCATTTTTTCCTCTGATGGGGACATGTCTTCTTGTTTCTTAATATGACTTGTAATTTTTTGCTAGTTTCTCAGCATCTGATTTTCTTGTTTTTATTTTTCTGGTCTCACTTTCTCTCTTTAGCCCAGGACTTTCTTGTTGATAGGATTTTTGCTTAAGCTTCTCTTTGGCACTTGGTTCAACTTATTTTGGAATTTTATACTAGCTCATTTTTAACAAATCAGATTTTTTCAGCTCCTTATTTATCTGATTCTTGCCCCATAGGTGGCATGCTTTATCCAGTTCCCTGCAGCCTTAAAGTAATGCTGTTATTAAATTCTCTGCTAGCTTAGTCCTTTTTGGTGTCATTGTTGAGAATGAGGCTACTTTCTGCACCACGATGAAACTATGGCAGACATTCCAGCCCCTGTGAGCTGAGCTCTCTAATCAACTGCCACAATCTGTGCTGGCCTTGTTGCCCCTTTTCTTGGGGAAGAGATGCCCTTTGACAAACTATTGCCTACCTTTTGGAGAGGACACTCTGTCTCTAAATTATATGCAGTCCCTCCCCTCCCTGAAGTAGGATTGAGATAGAGACTACTGATTGCTTTCTGAGTCTTCAGGTTGAAACTGCCCACATTGTCCCAAGAAACTGATGAAGCTCTGCCCATCTTACTCTCCAAGGGTGGTGTGGTAATTTAAATCAAGTTAGCTATAACTTTCTATTTTTTTTTTTGGAGGGACAGATGAAGTTCCTCCCAGTCCTCCCCTGCCTGATGTAGGAATGGACCCAATGGTGAAGGCTGTAATCTAAGCTATGAAGACTGAAACTGCCTGCATTTGCTGGAGATACTGTTGAAGTTCAGCCCACTTTCCTTTCCTACCAGGGGCAAGGATTAAGTTAAGGGTATAGGCAACTAAACTAAGCTCTTTAGGCCCAAACTTTCTATAGATTCCCGTAGAGACTGATGAACTTCCACCCACTTTCCTCCCCTACTAGAGGCAAGGATGGAGACAGGTTTGGGTGACATTTTAAGCTGTACTGAGTGAGAATGTCTGCAGCTGCCCAGAGAAATTGATGGTGTTATGCCTGCTTTCTGCTCCTGCCAGGGTTGGGACTGGAGCCCAGGCTGTTACCATAATCATGGCTATTTCCAATAGAAGGACAGGCTCAATCTAACACCACAAAGGAGAAACATATCTCTCAGTGATAAGGTGATTTTTTGTATGTGCACAAGCAAGGAACTGGAGGAATCTTCCCCAAACCAGGTCAAAGTGAGAATGGGTGCTAGGATTTTTTTAAGGCAAAGTTGAAGGGTAAGGGAGAAAAAAAACAAGTAATGTCAGGCATCTTGTGAAGAGAGTACATGCAATTTCTCAGTCTTGCATTGTCTCAAGCACACCAAACCTGTCCTTAGATTTAGCATCTAGTTAACCACAATTTGGATATTGTTGTGCAAGAGCAAGGTCTTCATGGCTCGTTTCTCAGCCCACCATTCAAGTATATCAAGCTTTTCTTCTCTGAGAATGGCTAGATTTACTTGGTCATAAGTTGTTCCTGACACCATTCTCTCTGGTTTTACTTTGAGACATTATCTTATTCCTGTAATAAAACTGAGCAAGTCTGGTTAATATCCTTCAGTGAACTAAGTACAAAGAGTAAATTTCTAAAATTAGATTAATAGAAAACCAGTTCAAATAATGGATTAGAATTTTCATAGCTGCTAAAGTGAAGAAATTTTTAGTAAGCACGTTTTCCAGCTATCAAGGTTAGGACGGTAAACTGACCTTGGTGGAAAGGAACAGAAAATCTCTTTGTTTTTCAATCAGATTCATTTTCCCTCCTGCTGGAGGCAGAGTTAAAGTGGATACTGTTCATTTCTTTCTGACTTGGACATGTTCAAACTTTAGCTGTACTTAGGATTGGAACTCTGTTAGCCTAATTTTCTAATCAATAGCTGTAGCTGGTTTCTGGGCATATCCTCCTCAACTATTTTTGAGAACTAGAGCTTCCATTTCCATCCAGGGAGTGGTTTCTGAAGTGGCCTGCCCCACCAGTCAGGGCTGTGCATTGGCCTCCACAATATAGAGGTATCTACTCATAAATCATTACTAAAAATGGCCAGTCTTTCCCTACCGTTCTTCCATGAATGGTGTATGCTGTTCTTCTGGTCTCCAGAGCTGCCCAAAACAGGTGATTTTAGATATATCATGGCTGATTACTCACTACACTGTAGGATGAAATGACACTTAGAGCTCCCTACTCTGCCACCATCTTGTCCATTTCCCTCATCTAATGTATTTTTAATCTCATCCATTATGTCTTTCATTCCCAAAAGATCTGTTACTTTTCTTTGCAAGCTTTCAAATTCTTTTTTATACTCATCCAGTTTATTCTTAATATCTTTTATCTCTATAGCTGTATTTTCCTTCAAATCCTTGCATTGATTTAGGTGGTTTGTGTGAACATCGTTGAGTAATTGTTTTAAATCCTGTTTCTCATCAGGATTTTTAATTTGTTCCTTTGGCTGGCTTATCTTCCTCTCTCTTATGCCTCATAATTTTTTGCTGATGTCTAGGCATCTGATTATGCTGTTGCATTTACTCTGATAGTCAATTCCTCTTTCTTGCCTAGGATTTTACAGTGAATGCTTTTGATCCATAGCTTTCCTTTGATATTTGACTCAACTCACTCTACATATGTAAACATTCCCTGTTTATGTTGTTAAAACAGGGCTAGGGACCCATTAGTGGGGTGCAGACCAGATCTAAGGATAATTAGAAATGTGTGTCTTACCATGTTAAATAGCTCAGTTATTGAGAAATAAACTACCTTGCAAATTTTTAAAAATGCTTATAATAAACCATTTCCATTCCAACATATAAAGGCTTGAAAGTCATGACTATCATCTTTACCATACAAAAACAAGCTGTAAAACTAAAAATCAAAAACTCTTCTTAGATCCTTCATAGAATTGAGGCTGCAGGTCAAATTACTGCCTCCCAAACTGTAGAGATGGACAGATAGAGAAAATCACAATGTACTTAAACAGAAATCACTATTAGAGCCAGAATCAGGTAGGAATATTTGAAGGATGATTGATAAACTGCTGTAGACAAAGCATGAATTAGCTTGACAGATTTAAACTTCTAGTGACCCAGCCTTAGGGGCACCCACACTATCATGAGTCTTATTTCCAAGAGTCTTTCCAAATTATCGATGGAAATTTCAATGAAAAATTCCATCCATGCTCCCAAGAAGGTTGTGGATATGTAGACACTTTAAAGTAAGCCAGAGAAATCTGTTCTTAACTTATACCTGAACACAAGGGAAATTACTTTACCAGAGCCTAGCTTAAAGGGCTTTTAACCAGATCATAGTCATCCTGGGAAAAAAAAAACTACCAAATTCTAGCACCTCTAAATGATTGGGGATGGGGAAATGAGTAATATTTATAAAGGTCACAGCCAAAGAATACAGGCTTAATGAAAGACTGAGACCTAATCATTGATTTGTAGCTTGGTTCTTTCTCATCACATCAATAGGGCTCCTGTTTAATAACACATAATTATAGTTGAAACAAATTGCAAGTCTTGGACCCCTTTTATTAAGAAATCTATCAGAAACCCAAAGGCAAAGGGTAAACCAAAAGAAAGATACAAGAGGAAATGTTACTCTCTAACACATACGGCTACAGAAAATAATAAACAGGGTACCTCCTAGCCAAGAAAACATAAAACCTCACATTAAATACCCATTTACCACAATTACTTTACACAATATATCATGCTCAGCTTTCATAAAAATGTACAAACTATGCTAAAAGGCAAAATTCCAGTGTCAAAAATTCAGTAAGCATCAGAAATAGAGTTAGATATGTTAACATTAATCAATATTGATATTATTAATATGCTGGCAATTTTAATGCATAAAGCAGGCAACATGGAAGACCAGATGGATAATATAAGCAGATAAATGAAGACTCCAAAAAGGAATCAAGAAGTAATACTATAAATCACATATATTGTAACAAAAATTGAGAATGCCATTGATAGGCTTTTCAGTAGACTGAACATGGAAGAGGACAGAATCAGGGAGCTTAAAGAAATGTCATTAGAAACTTCCAAAACTGAAGAGCAAAGAGAAAAAAGGAATGAAAAAGAAAAAATAGTATATCCATAAATTATGGAAAATACTAAGAAATTGTAACATATGTGTAGTGGGGATACTAGAAAGAGAATAAAAAAGAAAGGAACAGACAAATATGTGAAATATTGAAGGCTGAGCAATTTCCAAAATATATCAGGCACCAAACCACAGCTCCAACAAGCTTAGAGAACACCAAGCGAAATAAATACCAAAAAATTACACCTAGGCATGGTTTATTCAGATTGCAGAAAATAATAGACAAAGAAAAAAATCTGTAAAGAATCTGGTTGAAAAAGTAACTTACATATAGAGGAAGAAGGTTAAAAAATTACATTGTGTTTCTCTTAGTAAACAATGCAAAGAAGAAGAGAGTGGGGAGAAATATTCAATGTTGAAAGAAATAAACTCCAGCCATGAATTATACACACAAGTAATTTTTCCTTCAAAAGTAAAGGAGAAATAAAAGCTTTATTAGATAAACAAAAATTGAGAGAATTTACTAACAGTAGAATTTCTTTGCAACAAATGTTTAAAGTAGTTCATTAGAAAGAAGAAAAATGATATAGGTTAGAATTTGGAACTACATTTTTAAAAAGGAGGAATGTTTACAAAGAATAAACAAGGTAGAATAAAATTGTTCATCTTAATAATAACAAAATATATTGGGTGATTATAGCTTATGGATTAATGAAATGAATGTTAGCAATGTTAAAAGGGATGCTAGGGAGAAATTGATAATACTCTGTTATAAAGTACCTGCACTTCCAATGAAGTTTTATAATACTAATTGAAAGTGGAATTAAATTAGCAGTAAAACCAGGGAACCCATTAAATTTTTTAAAGTGTAATTGAGAGACTAACAGAGGAACAGAGGAGAGAAAATAGAAACTTGTTAAATATTTCATTGAAATCAGAGAATGCAAAAAATGGGAAGAAGACCAAAAACAAACAAACAAACAAACAAAAAACAAACAAACAACAACAACAACAAAGAAAACCAGGAAAGACAAGGAAAAGAAATAGCAAACAATTAAACACATGGAACATATTCTTCCAACTATTTCAATAATAAGTTTAAATGTGAATGGTTTAAATATACTAATTAAATGAAAAGCACATTCAAAGTGGGGTCAGTGTAAAATATAAAGAAACTATTTTTTAATATAAAGACATAGATTAAAATCATAGGTATGGAGAAAGATATACCATACTAGCACTAATCTGAAGAAAGCTGCAGTAGCTATATTATTAGACAAAGTAGATTTCTGAGCAAAGATTATAGTGATAAAGAGAGGCACTACATGAATATAAAAGATTCAATTCTCCAAAAATACATAAAAATCTTTACTTTGCATATGACTACAGCAATTTATCAAAATATGTAACAAAAATGGTTAGAAATGCAAGTAGAAGTAGGCAATCCACTATTATAGTTGGAGACTTCAACACCCCTCTGTCAGTAATAGAGAGATCCAATAGGCAGAAAATCAACAATGATGTAGTTGAACTGAACCACACCATCAATCAACTGGATCCAACTGACAGTTATTGAATACTTTATTCACCTGCAGCAGAATACACAATCTTCTCATGTTTGTATCATTCACCAAGATAGACCACATTCTGGGCCATAAAACACATCTCAATACAATTGAAAGAATTGAAATCATACAAAACATGCTATCAGACTTCAATGCAATCAAATTATAAGTCATAACAGAAAGAAAGCTGGACAATTTCAAGTATTTGGAGATAAACTGAATCACTTCTAAATGACACATAAATCAAAGAAGTCTCAAGAGAAATTAAAAAATATATTGAGTTAAATGACAATGAAATTAAAACCTATGAATCTTTGTAGGACACAAAAAATCATATATGGAGAGAAATGTATAAAATTGAACACACATATTAGAAAAGAAGAAATATTTAAAAAAATAACCTAGATTTTTGACTGATCAAGATGGTGGTGTAAGATGTTCCAGGATTCCATTCTTTCACAGAATCTTTGAACAAGTAACAAAAACTGGCAGAGCCATCTTCTTAAGCACTCCAGAAAACAGGTAAAAGATTACAGTAACTGGAGTAAAGGGAGTTTGAGTAGGAAATAGGGAGTTAATTCTTATTTGGAGTAGTTTTTGATTAGGGTTTAGGAAATGTCTTGGCAATGTATAGTGGTTGTGGTAACACAACCCTGTGACTATAATTAACACCAGTGCATCACATATCTGAATGTGATTAAAACGGGAAATTTTAGAAGGTATATATAATGCTAGAATAAAAATGAAAAACAACAACAACATTAAAATGAGCTATGAAATACAAATGTGAAACTTAGTATAAACAGTGGACTATAGCAAATTTTATAATTATAATAGTATTCCCTGATGAATTTTAACAAAGGACTACTGTAATGCAAAATGTTATAAAATGGAGGTGAGTAAATGGAAACTTTATTTTTTGCATAATCTTTCTGTAAACCTAAAACTTCTCTAATAGCAAAAAGGTTGTAGGAAGCACATGTGCCTTTCTTCCTCCTCCTCCATCCCTCTCTGGCACAGAGTGGAGTTAGTGTTCTAACTGTGGGTTCTTGGCTCTGTTCCAAATAAGCAATCTGTATTATACTATTGGGTGGCAACAGGTCCATGCTCAAACCTGAAGCATGGGCTGCACAGCTTTACCTGTGACCCCCAGTTTGTTGCAGTTTCCTTCCAATTGATAAAATATCTTGAACTGTGTTGGTACCCATTGTGTCTTTAGTAAACTATTAGTAACTTTGGCAAATGTAAAAGAAGTAGCAATCCTTAAACATCTACACATGGAAATAAGAGAACTATCAAATAATCAAGCTATACAGGGACACACTTTTTTATAAATATATGGAATAAATTTCCATGGTGGTAAAGTTGAATGCAGACAATTGGAGAGGAAAGGAGACTTGGAGGAAGACTGGTGATGGGTTGGTTGATGGCAGAGGGCAGGGTCAGAGACAATAGGCAAAGTTGGAGATTATAGATATCATGAAATGATCGTGAGAAATATTTGAATATTGTTTTCCAAAGCTTCCTTATGTGTATTAATTCCTTTAACCCTCACAGCAGTCCTGTGAGAAAGGATGTGAAGATATTGGGGGCTATGAAGCATAATAGTTAATAACCTGTTCTCTGGAGGAAATCACATGCTAGCAAAGAAACTTTGAGGAAATGGTGCAACTAACTCTCACTTGGGTTTCAGAAAATCCACACAATCATAATACTTACTCTAGTTAGCTCTTTGTGACTATTCAATGAGAAATAGCCCTTTTACATTGTCCACATGCTGTAAGACCTACATATATGTTACATATGGTTTCTTTTTAATTAATTGTGCTGCTACAGAAATTGAGGTTGAGGTAGTTGGGATGACAAAGTCAGCAACTGACTTGGCTCTGACTTTGAGGTACGTTTTCTGTATATGGATCCATTGGTTTTCCCTGGAAATAGAAAGGGTTTCTGTAGAAAGAAACTGGTGGGAATCTGACAGGACTCAGGTAGCAGTAAAAATGGAATAAGTAAAAAGGGGAGAACAGAGAAATGCAGTTGAATAAGTAAGGGGGAGAAGGGCTGGTGAAGAAAGTTGAACAAGTTTTTACTGTATGGATATGTACTCTAAGTTTCAAGCCATAAGGATTCACAGGGCACTAGATATCATTTAGAGTTGTGGCTTTCAAACTTTTTAAAAATTATTTTCTAACTTTTCTAACAGGAACTGAACCATCCCTAAGGAAATCATACCCAAAGGCATAAACAACTGATGCAAATAATATCTAAGTGTTTGTGTTTGAGGAAGGCTGAATCCCTGATGTTTCTACTCATCTAGTGACCCAACTTCACTCTGCAGATGAGGAAACTGAGGCTCACAGGTGCCAGTAACATTCCCAAATAACAGACTAAGTGAGTGACACAATCTGGAAAAAGCCAGTTCTCATCTGCTGACTCCCGAGCCTGTGATCCTTATACTTCGGAACCCCTTTTCAAAAAATGACTCAGTTTTGAGGCGAGGGTGGAGGAGGG
This sequence comes from Tolypeutes matacus, assembly GCA_026826555.1. Lineage (NCBI taxonomy): Eukaryota > Metazoa > Chordata > Mammalia > Cingulata > Chlamyphoridae > Tolypeutes > Tolypeutes matacus. Next base: position 588,635 of record JAKSZT010054016.1, on the reverse strand, counting down.
TGGGATTAAGTCATATGAATGTAATGACACTTCCATAGTCTTCTCTAGACCTTCTCCACTTAGTGTAAGGGGTGGTGCTGAGGATTAGCATTTATCAAAACCAAGTGTGTCCTCTCTGCATTAACAAAGTCATATAATCCATATATCAGTTGGAAGCTATACTCTGCAAATTTCCTACAATGTGTCAGCCCACTGTCTGCTAAAATGACACCAGCATTTTAAGCCAAGTTCCCATTGTAGCTTCTCTTCCTTGTTGCAGTGGCAAGTCCCCAGCAACACCACATAGTCTGATATTCTCTCCAGCTGTAGATTATAGTAGATATAATCTACTATATTATAGTAGATTATGATCAACGTACCAATGTATGATCAACGTACCAATGTCACAGCATATTAGGTGTATAATACTAGATGAAACATTTAATTGCTCAAAGCCTCAGTTTTCTCTTTAAAATGGAAGTAGTAATGGTTCCTATCCCATAAGGGATCATGAATATTAAATTAGATAATACATGTAAACTTGAGTGCTCAGCAACATAATTAGTGAACGTAAAACTAATTGTCTAATTGTCATAATTTTTATGCTTCAGAATCCTATGTTCCATTTAGTGAACAGTGGCTACTGAAAAGAATGGCTTCGGTTTATTCAGATTCTTGAAGAGAAATAGAATTAGTTATATTGTAGGTCTCGGTCTTTGCTGGAGCATCACAATTGGTAATCCTTATCACTGAGAAATATATTAGCCAGGAAATACGTAATCATTAACTTCTGGTGTATTTTGACCTTTTAATATTTAAGTTACAAAAAATTGCAAAATTACCAAAGAGTTGCCATATTGTTTGAAAAAGAGCACAGGAAGAAGAACGGACTTCATCTATTATCCCATTTTGAAGAAAAAATGGGATAATGATTGTATTGTTCTTAGCACAATGTTTGGCACATAGTAAACTTACAACATAATTTCTAGAGAAGCATACTGATATTTAGAGGCACTGATTCTGGAGTCATAAATAATAGTCCACATTCTTGCTTCACCATTCACCAGCTGAGCAACTTTGTTAAGTTTCTTAAATGTTCTAGGACTTAGTTTTCTCATCTGTAAAATAGAGCTAATCATAGGGTTAGTCTAGTGCCTGGAACAAGGCAGAGGCTCAATAATAGTTACCTATTAATAATAACATTTGTAAAGGGAGAAGAAGGAGAAAGAGAAACCTTTTTTACATGGAAGAATCATCTGAAAAAAGAAGGTAAAATGTATGGTGGAAAACTTGCATTAATGAATTATCAGTCTTTTAAGCTCCTTAGCACATAGTAAAAGCTAGACTTGAATATTGAATGAATGGGTGAATGAATAAAATTTTTAAAAATGATTTTACTGAGTTTCTGGAAATAAATTAAGCCAAATAATCATTAATTGTAAATTATATGTTGCTTTTTAAAAAGGTTTTCCAACTCTCATCTGAAGCTCATATTAGTACTTGATAAATGGGAAATCAAAACAATGTGACAGAATTCATTCTTTTGGGTATTACAAAGAATCCAGAGTTGTGGAAAATATTCTCTGCTGTGTTTCTAATCATGTATGTGGTCACAGTGATGGGAAACCTGCTCATTGTGGTAACCATGATCACATTTCGGCGTCTGAGATCACCTATGTATTTTTTCCTGACTTGTTTTTTCTTCGTGGATGTCACCTACTCTTCTGTCATTGCACCCAAGATGATTGTGGACTCCCTTATTCAGAGCACTACCATCTCCCTGGAAGATTGCATGACCCAGCACTTTGCAGAACATTTCTTTGGTAGTGTAGGGATCATCCTACTCATTGTTATGGCTTATGACCACTACATGGCCATATGTAAGCCCCTGCACTACCAGACCATCATGAGTCCTCAGATAGGCTGCCTGCTGTTGGGGGCAGCCCTGTGTGTGGGGGGGACTATGCATACAATGATATAGCTCCTGTTTACATACCAAATACCCTTCTGAGACCTCAACGTCATTGATCACTTTATATGTGATTTGTTTCCATTGTTGAAACCGGCCTGCATGGACACCCACATCCTGGGGCTTCTTGTTATCCTCAAGTGGGGTGATGTGTGTGACCATCTTCTCTGTGCTCATTGCCTCCTACATGGTCATCCTCTGTTCCCTGAGGTCTTGCAACTCTGAAGGACTACGCAAAGTCCTCTCCACCTGTGACTCCCACCTCATGGTGGTCATCTTGTTCTTTGTTCCATGTATATTCTTGTACATGAGGCCTTTGGCCACTTACTCCATAGACAAGGCAATGGTGGTGATCTTCATCATTGTAGAACCCATGTTAAATACCTTAATGTACACTCGGAGGAATGCAGATGTGAAAAATGCCATGAGGAAACTTTGGATGAAACAAGAGGCTTTGTTGGGTAAGCAACTGTTACGTGTTCCCCATAAAGATAATTTATTCTGTCAGAAATGTGGGAGAAGTAAAAATGTCCATTTTCTGCTAGCAGCCAGGGTGATCTTTTGAAAGTATCAATCTGATTTATTATTTAAGTTATTTACAATTGAAAGATTATAATATTTTCCTGCCTTAGACCCTTCCTTGGCTCCCCATTGCCTTTAGTAACTCCTTGCTATGTCTTGTATTTCCCTCGTTATTCTGATTACTGCCTGTACCTCTCCAACCACATCCTGAGATTTTTAACCTCTCTTTCACTATGCCCCAGCCATGTTTTTATTTCACCTGTCCTGAGAGCTAGCCAAGCCCTTTCTTAACCAAGTGCCTTTGTGTCTCCTCATCTCTCTGCCTTAGTTGACTTTGGCTGCTTTATGTCTTTCTCTCTAGACTGGAAGACTGTGAGGGAAAGATTTTTGTTTATTTATGCTTACAACCTATTACGTTTCTGTTGAATGATTATAGAGTTCTATAACAGATAACATTTCAAGCTGAATTTGAATTTTGTTGAGATTTCCTCATGAAAATGATCAAATGTATTAATCGATAAGATTAATAATAATGACAATAATAATCAATCAATATGATCAGAAGGAAACATCGATATGATGCATATTCTGGACAGAGGAAATACACAGGAAACTTCTGCAGTAACTGCCATGGTATTTTCAAGGAATTATTAAAGATCAGAGTGGATGGAAATTAATCATCTGGGTAGAGTGGCAAGATTGGGTCAAATCATGTAGAGTCCATATATCTAAGTCCTGGCCTCTGTGAAGCCCCAAAGAGCATAAATTTTGTTACTATCTTTTCAAAGTCACTCAAAGTCAAAAATTCTTTCAACGGCTGAGCTGGACTTTAAATTTTGTGATATAGAGGATAGTATGCTGTGAGAACCTTGTATTTTCCCTTTAGCTTTCAATTATAGAATAAACTTCACCTTTTTATCTTAAAATACTTCAGAGTAAATTACTCATGTTAACTGTACATTTAAAAAATTTTCCCCATTTATCCTCAACACAGTAGAAAAATAACATAATAAGATTAGCTACATCTTTGCAAAAGTGTTAGGTTAATGTTTATTTCATAATATTCACATAATGTAAATCCTGGATGGGATCTTAGAGTGAAGCCCTTAACTTTAAATATGCTTAATGTGTGAGAATTCATAACTTGACCATGGTCATTCAATGAAAAAGATTTAATGCTAGAGTTAGTTTTATGCCTTGATTTGGACACTTTCCCAGCCTCATTGTTAAATTCCCATTATAAAAGCCGATTATTTCTGGTATTTTGCATTGGCACCTTTAACAAACTAAAATAATGGTTAATTTGGTTTCTTTAAAACCCTATGCTGAGCAACAATCTTTGAATGAAAAACACTTTCAATTGAATTTAGTACTTAAGCTATGACTTTGGAAACTCTATATTAATCAATGAAATAATATTAAAAAGAAAAAATGAAAATTTAAAATGAAACAACCTGTTTCATTATTTGCTGATATGCATATCTACTTTAGGAAAACAGAAGACAATCAGCTGACAAATATTAGGGTTCATTAGAAATTTAGTAAAAAATCGTCATAATAATACTTTAAAATAGAATTGCAATAAACTATTGGAAAATAAAATAAGTCTACTTCACAATAGTAATAAAAATACAAAGAACATAACAAAAATAAGTAAAATATTTTTGATGAATACTAAACATCACAAAAGACAAGCAGGAATAACTGAATAAAGTGAGATACAAAAATTTATGATAGAAAGATAAAATATTTTAAAGTTTTCAATTTTTTTTCGAAATTAAATGATAAATTGAGTTAAATCCAGATCAAAATATCAAGAAAATATTTTATGGGAACCAAGACATTTATTCTATAATCCACAAAACCTTGGTTGTTTTAAAGATGATGACTGTTTTTTAACATTTATAAAGATTATCAGAGTTTTATTAAATATTTCAGTTTATTTAAACATTACTGATTATGCCTTGTGTCAGAGACTGTTGTAACTTATGGACATATTAATGAGACATGACTAATATCTATTGACCACTTACCATATCCTAGGTACTTTTCTAAGTAGTATATAAATATTTATCTATTTGATATGCATCATAAACCTATAGGTTCACCACTTCTACCTTAATTTTATTGATGAGCCAACTGAGGCACACAGAAATTAAATATTTTCAAAATCACATAATTTATAGATAGCTATATCCAATTCCAAATACACAAATTCTGTCTCTGGGCTCTTAAGTTCCTCTATATCAAAATCCTTTGGGACAAGAAATGTAAAACCAAAGAAAGAGGCACACTATTAATTAATTTCAATATAATACATGCATATAGTAATGAAGGAATTTACAGCTTCTAAGGGAGTACAGAGGAAATGCACTTGGCCCAGGATTTGGTAAGCAGAAAGCTTCCAAGAGAAGATGACAACTAAGTTCACTCTGAAAACATGAGGAAGATGTTTCCAAATTTGCCAAAGTGTAAGATATTCCAGGAAGTGGGACCAACATGAATAAAAATATAGAACGTGAACTATTATGTGTGCAGACTATTGAAGATTGAATTAATTAAAATATACAAAATGGAAAAAAATACCTGTCATGTAGTGAGCAATTAGGATTGATATACTGCATTAAAGATTCAATTATTGGCATCTTTATAAATAAGAAGGGATTTAAATGGAAAATTGCATAAAATCAAATAAATATGAACATAGACATTTAGGGAAGAATTGACGGACAGAAAAGGTAAAAGAATTATAGAGACCAAATAGCAAAATGACAAAAGAAAGTTCTGCTTTAAAATTAGTTATTTTAAAAGTATATGGAATTAAACTCTGCAGACAAAATGCAGAGATGGGAAGAAGGGATAAAAAGTATGGGATATATATATTTTGTTTACAAGAGACTCACCTTAGATTCAAAGACACAAGTAAGCTGAAGGTGAAAAAATAGACAAATAGGAAATAAAAGAGAGCTGTGGTAGCTATAGTAATATCAGATAAAAGAGACTTCAAGTTAAAAACTTTTATGAGGGCCAAAGATGGCCACTATGTATGGATAAAGGTGTCAATTCAACAAGAAATTAGAATTATAAATATATAGGCACCAGATAGAAAAGCCCCAAAACAAAGTAATTATTGACAAGTCCGAAGGCAATTAGACATTCTACATTAACAGTAGTAGACTTACATTCACAATTTAAAAATAGATAGACCATCTAGACAGAATATCAATGAGGAAATAGAAAGCTTCAATTATAATATTAATTACACCTAATAGAAACGCATAGCACACTTCAACAGCAGCAGAATACATTTTTCTTGAGTGAACATGAATCATTATATAGGATAGACCATGTGTTAAGTCACATAACAAGTCTCCATAAGTTTTAAAATACTGAAATCTTACAACAAATTTTCTTTGACCACAATGGAATAAAATTAAAACTAAAATGAGAAGGAGAACTGGAAAATTTGCAAAAATGAGAAAATCAAACAACACACTATGAAAGAGCCAAAAAAGAAATCACAAGGGAAATTAAGAAATATTTGAGGAAGGGAAAATGAAAATACAACTTATAGGATGCATCAAAGGCAGTGATTTGAGAGAAATTTATAAGTCTAAATGTTTACATTTAAAAAGAAGAAAGTTCTCTAATCAGAGACCTAAATTCATATCTGGATTATCTAGTAAAAGAAGAAAAAATTAAATACATAAGAAACAAAAGGAAAGGAATAACAGAGATTAGAGTGTATATAAATAAATAAAAGAGAAAAAAGAAAAATATACAATCGAGAAAATCAATGAAAAAGAAAGTTGGTTCTTTGAAAGCATCAATAAAATTAGGAAAGCTTTAATGTCCATGAAGACATTATTGCTAACCTCACAGAAATAAAAAAAAAAAAAAAATGACTCTAAAGCAGGAGTTCTTAACAAGGGGTCAATGAGCTTGAATTTAAATTAAAAAAAAAAAACATTATTCTTGTAGGGATATGTTGGTGGAAGTGTGAGATATTTATTACATAATACACAGTAGAGTGTGGACTTAGTAAGGTGTCTTTGGTTTTTGCCTGACTGCCAAAGCGGTTTGTGGAACAAAAAAAGGTTAAGAACCCTTCTCTAAAGGGATATTACAAAAAGCTGCATGCCAACAAATTAGATAATCTATATGAAATTGACAAATTTCTAGAAACAAACTACTTGCACTAACTCAAGAAGTAATAGAAGATTTCTACAAACCAACAACAATGAAAGGGATTGAATTAGTAATCAAAAGCCTTTGAAAAAACATCCAAAAATAGAAAAGCCTGGTTTCACTAATGAATTTTACCAAATATTCCAAGAAGAATGAATACCAATTCTGCTCAGTCTTCCAAAAATTTAAGAGTAATGAACACCTCCTAACTCATTCTATGAGGCCAATATCACTCTATTACCAACTTCAGATAAAGTCACCACAAGAAAAAAAAAATTGCAGACCAATATCCCTTATGAATATAGATGCAAAAATCCTCAACAAAATAGAAGCAATCCAATTCAACAGGATTATTTTTTTTTCATTCAACACTTTATTTCCATATAAGTGCAAAAATCTGTCAAACACTTAATACAATTAATGAAGTTATGAAGTCAATTACATAGTACTCAAAACCCCAAAAGTTCAATCAGCTCAATGTTCTAAACATTTCCAGGCAGTTTTTTTTTTTTCCAGGCAGTTTTTAAAAACGAACTTTGGTTTTTGGAAAAATCAATAAGGAAGTCAATATACATTGAACACATAGAACAACATTTACTTGTATTAAAGGTGTCCAACAATATTAGCTTACACCTTGCAAGTTTGAGCATGATGATTGAAGTCTTACACTGAAATACAGACACAAGTTTTCCCCTGAACAAAGGGGAAGGAAAGGCCAGTCCAAGTTGTGGCATTTCTCATCTTGTAACAGAGGTACACTGTTAAGTCATTAAGCTTCATGTTTCAAATGGTCTCTTGCCAAGGTTTTAGATTGGCACAAATGATGGGGAAGATGAAGTCACAGAAGAGTTTGAAAAAATCCCAAAGATGCTCAAAGAGGGTAGGAAGGAGCAAGCTACAATTTCTTATTGTTCTTACATTATTTCAGGGTGAAGATGTGGATAAGTTCACATAAAATGTTCAAATATTGCTTAGATTTTTGATCAGTTGTTCTATGAGAACCTTCATACATAGCAACTTTGAAACTTTAATTATAAAATAAGCCTACAAATAAATTCAGAAAAAGAGAAAATATTGAGCAGCCAGAAAGAATGGCTTATTATACCTTAAAAAGTTTCATAATTCAAACACAACCAAACTATACATTATACAATCACATTCTATTTGTAAACAGTTAAAAGCCACTGACTTTTTTTTGCATCTTAGGACAAACAGTTAGAATAGAGACAATGAAATGATAGCAAGTTCTGTACTGTTAAAATGTATAACCATGTTTAGTTTCTCTTCTTTGACTAAGCTAGCTATTATAATACCATTTATGGCCAAAAACAAAGAAACAAAAATGGTGGAAGGGAGTAAAGAAAGAAAAATTTTAAATGGTGTAACTCATTAGTTTTCCAACAACATTTAAAAATATTTTTTATACAACAAACAGCTCTGTAAGCCCAATACCTTGGTTACAGTATGCATGGTTACTGATTTTAGCTTTAAGGTCCAACAGTTAAACATTAACACAGTAATAAGAGAGAAGAAATAGAGCCTAATTGATGGGATTGCAAAAATCAGTACTTATTTTTTATTATCAAACCATCATCACTCACTAATAAAAAGAAAGCATCTGAAAGCGAATGTCAAAATCCAGCTTTAAGTATGTTTTTTTCTTGCTTTTTCACTTTTTGTTTTATGGCAGAGAAATTTCTTTAACAAAGCAATAAAGAGTATAGTGTTAAAAGTTGGGGTTTTCTTTTTATCCTATTAGAAACTACAAGGAGTTTTTATTTATTTATTTATTTTTTGCTTTTTTTTTTTTTTTTTTTTTTCCCTTGGAAATTGGTTTTCCTGAGAACCATCCTCTTTGATTAAGAACAGGAACAGAAAAACAAAAGTACATTACCAAATGAAACTTCTTTTTTGCAGACATAGAAAGCATATTTTAAATCCTCCAAGAGCATTTTAAAAGAATTAAACACCATGCTCAAGTAGAAATTGACCCAGATATGAAATTGTGGTTCAACATTAGAAAATCAATTAATGCAATATATCTTAATAGAATGAAGAGAAAAAGCCACATGTTCATCTCAATTGGTCTAGAAAAGCTTTTTGACAAAATCCAGCACCCTGTCTTGATAAGAACACATCAAAAACTAGGAATATAAGGAAACTGCTAACATATGATAAAGAACACATGTGATCAAAGCAGCAAGATGGCATCAGTTTAAGTGGGCACTCACCATCTCTCTTGCAAAAAAAATGATGGAGTGGAGGCAAGATCCTTCTTGAGTGAGTTGTTTTCGGAACCCATAGAGAAGAGGCTTCAGGGCATCGATATGAAGGGAATTGGTCAAAGAGATAAATTGCTCAAGGTACTGCTGGTTTGTTTCTTGTTTGTTTTGTTTCCTCTTCCTTGATTTACCCATATCTGCATATACCAATTTTGTCTACCAATTTTATCTCCTTTTCTTGTTCATCTTTCTATCTTTCACTTTCTGTTGTTGTTATTACATTCCACCTCTGTTTAGTCCTCAATTTTTCTGGTTTTATTTCTATCTCATCTATCCTGTTTTCTTGCTTTTATTAACTTTTTTCCTTTTGCTCTTTCTTTTTTCTTTTCTTTTTCCCTCTCTACTTATCATTCTGGCCTTTTAATTCATTCTATATATTTTTCTCTATTCAGTTTCCCATTTCATTATTGGTACTCCACTTTTTTATTCCTATTACTCTACACAGCTTATATGAGTTAAATATTCATTTTCCAAGGGTTTATAAGGGTCTTCTTCTAACTTTTGATATTATTATTACTATTATCCATTTCCTTTTCTTACCTCTTTCATTTTCTGTGGCCCTAATATTTTCCTTCAAGGGAACATAGACAACAGCAAGGAAATAGAATAAGAGGAACAAAGTGTCAAAGAGAAAACAACACACACACACAAACAGCAACTAAATATAACCCTAGAATAGAGAGAGAAGTTAATCAACTGAAAAACCCATCAAGATAAAGAAGATGACCAGACAGCAACAAAAAATTACAAACTATACTAAGAAACAAGACACATGGCCCAGTACAAAGAACAAAATAAAAAAACAGAAAGAGATGCAGGTCATTGAACAACTAATCAAAGCCATCCAAACAAATACCATAGACCAACTTAATGAAGTGAAGGAAGAGATTAAGGATGATAAGAAGACCCTGAGAGAACACTGAAGAATTGCAAACATACATAAAAAGATAACAGATATGATTGTGATGAATGTCAAAATCTAAGAAATAAAAAGACAAAGGAAGCACATAACAGCAGATTTGAACAGGAAGAAGAAAGAATTAGTGATGAGGAAGACAGTACATCTGAAATCAAACAGATAGTAGAACAGATAGATAAAAAGATAGAAAACACACATCACGGACTTAGGGGTCTAAACAACACAAAATATGCAAACTTGTGTATTATAGGCATCCCAGAGAGGGAAGAGAAGGGAAAGTGGATAGTAAGTGTGTTGGAGGAAATAATGGCTGAAAACTTCCTAATTCTATTGAGGTAGATGGAGGGACATGTCCAGGAAGGACAGCACACACCAAACAGTATAAATCTCAACATGCATACTCCAAGACATACACTTGTCAAATAGTCCAATGCTCAAGATAAAGAGAAAATACTGAAAGCAGCAAGAGAAAAGAAAACCATCACATACAAGGGAAGTCAATAAAATTAAGTGCTCATTTCTCATCTGAAACCATGGAGGCAAAAAGGCATAGTCATGACATAGTTAAGGCACTAAAAGAAAAAACTTCCAGTCATGGATTCTCTAACCAGGAAAAGTGGCATTCAAAAATGATGGAGATTTCAAAATATTCACAGAAAAACAGAACTTAAGAGTATGCCAATAAGAAACCTGCCCTTCAAGAAATACTAAAGGGAGCTCTTCAGGTTGAAAGGAAAAAACAAGAGAGAGAGAGAAATGGAGGAGAGTGTAAGAACAACTAAACTGACAAAAAAGAGAAATAAAAACCATATATGACATACATAACCCAATGAAAATATGGCTAATGTAAGTAATTCCTTCATAGTAACACTGTATGTTAATCAATTAAACTCATCAGTCAAGAGACACAGATTGGCAGATTGGATAATGAAATACGATCCATATATGTTGTCTACTAGAAACCCACCTTAGACCCAGAGATTCAAGTAAGCTGAAAGTGAATGGCTGGAAAAAAATCTTACAAAGGAAATATTAACCAAAAAAGGGCAAGAGTGGCTCTACTTATATCAGACAAAATAGAGTTTAAATGCAAAACTATTCTAAGAGACAATGATGGACACTATATATTAGTAAAAGGGGTAATCGCTCAAGAAGAAAGAACAATCATAAACATTTATGTTCTTAACTGGTCTGCCTCAAAATACATGAGGTAAATACTGGAGAAACTAAGTGAAGAAATAGATGCCTTTGCAATTATATTGGGGGGCTTTAATGCACAATTATCAACATTACACCTAACATCTCAACATAGATCCAATAAAGAAACAAAGACTTTGAATAACACATTAGAAGATCTGGACCTAATAGTCATATACAAAACACTACACCCCAATACAGTGGAATATACATTCTTCTCAAGTGGACGTGGATTGTTCTCCAAGATACACCACATACTAGGCCACAAAAAAATGCTCAATGAATTCAGAAAGATTAAAATTATACAAAGTAATTTTTCTGATCACAATCCAAAGAAGCTGGAATTCAATAAGGGCCAGAGACCCAGATAGACACAAGAATATGGAAGGTAAACAACACACTCTAAGACAAACAGTGGGCCAAACAGGAAATCTCAAAATAAACCTTGAAACAAATTAAAATGACAACACTACATATCAAAACCTATGGAATGCAGCAAAAGCTGTACTGAGAGTGAAATTCATAGCCATAAATGTGTATGTGAAAAAAGAAGCAAGAGCTACAATCAAAGACCTACCTGCACACCAGAAGGAATTAGAAAAAGAATAACAAACTAACCCCAAATGAAGTAGAAAGAAGGAAATAATAAAGATTAGAGCAGAACTAAAAGAAATAGAAAATAAGAAAACACTAGAAAAAAATAAACAAAACCAAAAGCTGATTCTTTGAAAAGATCAATAAAATTGACAAACCCTTAGCTAGACTAACATAGACGAAAGAAAAAAGATGCAAAGACACAAAATAAGAAAGAAGAAGAGGATATCACCACTGACCCTACAGGAATAAAGAGCATCATAAGAGGATACTTTGAAAAATTATATGCCAACAAGAAAGATAATTTAGAGGAAATGGAGAAATTCCTAGAAACTCACAAGCAGCCTACATTGATGAAAGGAGAAATTGATGAACTCAACAGACCAATCACAAGTAAAGAGATAGAATCAGTCATCAAAAACCTTCAACTAAGAAGAGCTCAGTACCAGACAGCTTCAAAAGGTGAATTCTACAAAACATTTCAGAAATAGCTAATACCAATCCTGCTTAAACTCTTCCAAGAAATAGAAGTAGAAGGAACATAGCTTAACTCATTCTATGATGACAATATTACTCTAATACCAAAGCCAAACAATAATGCCACAGGAAAGGAAATTACAGTCCAATCTCTCTGATGAACCTAGGTGCTAAAATCTTCAACAAAATGCTTTCTAATTGTATCCAACAAGACACCAAAAAAATTATACACCATGACCAAATGGGTTTCATCCCAGGTATGCGAGGATGGTTCAACATAAGAAAATCAGTCCATGTAATACAGCACATAACAGATCAAAAGAAAAAAATCACATAATATAGATGCAGAAAAAGCATTTGTCGAAACTCAGTACCCTTTACTGATAAAAATACTGCAAAAGAAAGGAATAGAGGGAAACTTTCTGAACATGATGAATGGTATATATGAAAAATCCACAGCTAAAATCATATTCAATGGTGAAATCTTAACACTTTCCTTCTAAAATTGGGAACCAGACAAGGATACCCACTATCACTGCTCCCCTTTAACATTGAGTTAGAAGTACTTACTTGAACACTGAAGCAAGAAAAAGATATAAAAGGCATACAAATTGGAAAGGAAGAAATAAAAATTTCACTATTTGCAGACAACATGATCCTATATATAGAAAGCCCTGAGAAATCTACAACAAAGCTTCTAGAATTTATAAATGAGTTCAGTAAAGTCTCAGGTTATAAGATCAATGAAAAAAAAAAGTAGCATTTCTGTACACCAATAATGAGCAAGCTGATGAGGAAATAAAAAAAAAAATACCATTTCCAATAGTAACTAAAAGAATCAAATACCTAGGAATAAACATATACACAGGAAACTATACAACACTGTTAAAGGAAATCAAAGAAGACTTAAGTAAATGGAAGAATAGTCACTGTTTATGGATAGGAAGACTAAACATCAAGATGTCTATCCTACCCAAACTAATCTACAGATTTAATGCAATCACAATAAAAATCAACAGAGCAATTTTTACTGAATTGGAAAAACTATGAAATTTATTTGGAAGGGCAAAAGGTCCTGAATAGCAAAAGACACCTTGATAAAAGAAAAATGAAATCAGAGGAATCACACTAACTGACATTAAAACATACTCAAACCTACAGTAGTTAAAATTGCATAGTATTGACACAAGGATAGACGTACCAACCAATGGAACCTAACAGAGTTTTGATATAGGTCCACGCATATACAGTCATCTGTTATTTGAGGAAGCGACCAAGCCCACTCAACTGAGAGAACGGCCTCTTCAACAAATGGTGCTTAGAGAACTGGATATCCATATCCAAAAGAATGAGAGAGGAATACCATCTCACATGTGAACCATGGTCCATGCTCAGTGGCAATGCCCCAGGATGCGTTTTAACAATTGCAATGAATGTGCCATACTAATGAAGGATGTTGTTTATGTGGGAGAGTATGGGAGGTGTGGGGAGTGGGGCATATGAGAATCACTATAGTTTTTATGTAAAAATTATGTAATCTAAGTATCTTTAAAACATAAAATAAAATAAAGAACTCATATGAAAAACCTGCAGCTCATATCATGCTCCATGGTGAAAGACTGAAAGCTTTCCCTCTAAGATCATGAATAAGAGCGGAGTGCCCACTGTCACTACTATTATTGAACATTTTATTGGAAGTTCTAGCCAGAGCAGTTAGCCGAAAATAATAAATACAAAAGCATCTAAATTAGAAAGGAATAAGTAAAACTTTCACTATTTGACAATGACATGATCTTACTATGTAGAAAACTCTGAAAAATCCACCACAAAGCTACTAGAGCTAATAAATGGATGCAGCAAATTGGCAAGTTGGGTTCCTAGATCAGCTGCAAAAATCAGTAGAGTTTCCATATGGTAAAAATTAACAGTCTGAAGAAGAAATCAAGAAAAAACTTCCATTAAAAATAGCAATGAAAAGAATCAAATATCTATGAATAATTTAACCAAGGATTTGAAAGAATTATACAGAGAAAAATGTAAAACATTACTGAAAGAAATTAAAGAGCAGCTGAAATTCCTTAGGTCAGTCCGACTTCTTCAAACACTTACAATATAGCTCAGCTGCTGCAGTCTTATCCTTTCCTTCTGACAAGTGCAGTGTGGACTGACACACCTGTAGTATTTATTCTATGGACAGTGGTTCTCCTTTTGGGTCCCAAATATTCCCTTAGGTACATGGTTATTGTGGTTTTTTGAAGTGACATGTACTATACTTCCTTAAACACTAAGAAATCCTATTTTGTGTTGACAATCTTCTCATGATTCTCTCAAGGACAATGTTGGTCACTTTTGTGCAAAAAGCTTCAGCAGTGAATGCAGACCTGGACAAACTGAAAATGGCTTCCCTCACCATATAAATCACAATGGATTTGATAATAGATGTCTTGTACGTTTTATAAGTTCCCTAGGGTCCTTCTTAATTAGAGACTGATTTGCAAGCCTCCTTTCCCTCATTTACTATGTTTCTAGGGTAATACCTCTTTTTTCTTTCCCATTACCCTTTCAAAGGTGTCTTTGGTTCTCACCACCCAAGCTCCATTATCAGATCTCATCATTACAATTCATTTTGAAATTTTCCATGTTTAGAGATAAGGCTTAATTTTAAAAGCTTTTTCCCCCCAACTGTATCTTTTATGTGTGCAAAAAATGATTCTAAAGTTGGTATAATGTATAACCACATTTCAAATGTAAATAAATAGTCTTGAAATCCACTGTTGATACAAATTTTTATGATTTAACTTTTCTTATATAACATGTTAAAATATAAATTTAGACTAGATGCAGTAGATGTGAAATGAAAAAGTACAGCCCAAGAAAATTCATTAAGTGTTGCCGGTCAGGACCTGGGTCCTCCATAGGGACTCTCCATCTGATATGGAGAGAAGAGACCAGCCACCTCATAGAGCGTGGCTTTTATTCATTTTTTAGCAAATCAAAATACATGCGCACATGTGTAAGGGTAATAGATACTTAACAGTTAAACATGAGCTGAAATCAACAAGTCTTAGAGGTCAATGACTCAGCTCTTTTACATTTCTGTAATTTACAGGCATTGTCTCAGGATGTTTCCCCACCCAGCTCCTAGAACATGAGACTGAGAGCTTGTTTATTATATTCCTGCTTTCTGTCAGTAGTCATGGTCTTTAACTGAAACTCCATCAATTAAGCTTTCTTAGTTTTCTCAGAGACAGGTAAAGACTCCTATATCATTATACTTATACTGTACTTTTACTATATTAGGTTTGAATGAGCACCGGGACACAAAAATTAAAGTTTTGTTTTGATTATTTCTTTCTTACATAAGTACCAATTTTACTTAAATATATTATTTATGAGATCAAAGTCAAATATTTTAAAAACAGAAAATATAAGACATAAAATTAGGAAAACTGTGAGTGTTCATTTGTGGGGGATATGAAGCAAAAATATCAGTTGTGAATATAGTGCTGACAGCTCGGTCAAATGTCTTCTTTAAGAGTTAAATGTTTATTACATCACCAATATTCTATACAGTATCTGACTTATTGGTAATTCTTGGGAGCCAACATGTTAACATTTTGCTTTCAGTTGACTAAAATTCTTCATTTGCATATGAAGTTCAACTTATTCAATGTCACTTATAACAGTACTTTCTGGTGCCATTGTGATTGGAATAATAATTCTGTCCTGATATAGCATGTCATTACTTGATTATGTGTTTACAAGTTAGTGTGTGTGTGCATGTAATGCATATAGGTTAGATTAATTTCAACATGGAAGTATACATTTTAAAGCAGTCTCATATAAAACTAAAAAGTCAAAGTTTGAGAAACAGTAGAGCTGAAATTTCAACTCTAAGATAATTTTTAAAAAATCAGAATTTTGAGTTAGATTTCCTATTAGGAGTAAAAATTCATTTATTTCATCATTCCTGATAACCAAATCAAACAGGACAGAAGAGGAAGCTAAGCTACTCTAGGTACATGACATATAACTATCTTGAAACTTCATTTCTTCCTGCAAATATGATCATAGATAAAAGTGAGTCTTCAAATATAAGGAAGTTAAGGCTTCTCCTCTCCACATGAAAAAAAATTACTACTTATGTTTTACATTTTTCTTCAGCAATTATTGTTCTCTAGAATCCTTTCTGCTTATTCCAGCTGCCAAATATCCTCTCAATGTTTCCTCCTTCTCCATTGTAAAGAGCAATCTGCAAGTCTCAGGAGGGAGATGAATGGCTGATACTGTCTTAGGCATCCAAATATAAGGCCCCTCCATCACTATTCACAGGATTTAAAAAAGCCTTTTCAGTCAAAGTCTAGATTGGCACTGAGCTTTCCAAATTTTACTGAAGTTTGAGGGTCCATCCATACAGGATCTCTAGTGAGGCAGGCTCAGCCACAAATTTAAAAACTGGTATCTTCAAGTATCATTCTTGCTACTCCTTAGGTTGACAAGACAACAATCTTGATTCTTTAAGCATATCGTCTCTTATAGAATAGCTCATGTTCACAAAGTCTATAAGGGACAAGCATAATATCTAGAAAGGGAATTTGTGGACACATACATATTCACACACACATAATTCTCTTGATGAATGATACATTTCTTTCTGAATAAAATTTTGAACAAGAAGCTAAATTACCATGTGACAATGGCCAAATATAGATAGAATTCAAAAAAACTCATCATAGTTTGTTCGATTATGTGGCATCCAAAGATTGCTATTTACTGGTAAGGATATTTTAACTTTCCTGTCCATAGAACAAAAACTAAGATGTTAAGGAAGAATAAACTAGATTCTTCATAAATTATTTATCCAATGAATTTCTCACTTTCTACACCATAAATTTTTCATGGCATTTTTCACTTCTGCATTCCTCAGTGTATAGATCAGAGGGTTAAGCAAGGGTGTCCCAATTGTATAAAATACAGCCACCATCTTGTCCATTGGAAATGTGGTTGGTGGCCTTGTGTATATGAATATACATGGACCAAAAAATATGATAACTACAATAAAATGAGATACACAGGTCGAGAGAGCTTTTTGCCTTCCTTCTGTACTATGGTTTCTCAGAGAATATAAAATAACTACATAGGAGAGAAGCAAAATTATGAAACTCATCATGCATATAACACCACTATTAGACACAAGTAACAAATTTATGACATAAGTGTCCATGCAGGCAAGTTTCAACAAAGGCTGCAAGTCACAGAAATAGTGATCAATCACATTGGGACCACAGAAGGGCAACCTCTAAGCCAAGAAAAGCTGTGCTGAAGAATGGATGCAAGATCCCACCCAAGCCAGAATCACCAGTGCTCCACAGACTAGACGACTCATGATGGTCATGTATCTCAGGGGCTTACAAATGGCCACATAATGATCAAAGGCCATGAGGATGAGCACAAAGATCTCCATGCAACCAAAGAAATGGGCTGCAAAGACCTGAGTCTTTGTAGGAAGTGGTCTTTTTCTGAGCAAGGGAATCTGCAATTAACCTGGGGGCCATGGTTGTAGAGAAGCAGGCATCAGTAAAGGACAGATAGAAAAGAAAGAAGTACATGGGACTCCCAAGTGTCCGACTTGCCTTAATAGTCACCATAATGAGAAAGTTCCCTAACAGAGTTGCAAGGTAAAGGATCAAGAAGACCCCAAATATTGCTTTCTGCTTTCCAGCATGCTGTGTCAACACCAAGAGAATGAATTCAGCCACACTCTTATTCATTGTCGTATCAATAGCTGTAGCTAGAATGCAGTTGACAAAGATTTAAGATGCAGAGAGAAGAAAAAAGTCACATGTTGGTGAGATTAGTGGGCTTAGCACAGAATTCCTTAGTTTGTCTCTATATTCTGTTACTTATAGTAACAGAGAAGTTCAGGCCTGTCACAGAGTTTCTTTTGATTCAGAAACTCAAAGGATTGGACCAAAGCATTTGTATTTTGGAAAAAAAAAAATAACTTTCACAAATTTTTATTTCTACCAAGATTAATAAATGCAGAGCTTCTTCTTTCCTCATCCAAGCAACTTAATTGCTTTGAAACTCCATCTTTATATGAAAAATGAAGTGCAAATATCTTCCATACCTTATTTTCAGTTTTAATAATAATTTTAAAAAATGATGCACATGCATATATGCCCGTACATACATAACATGTATTGCAGGTATTTTGCAGGGTATCTATGTGCTGTGAAATCTAAATAACACTTTTCCAATATATTTAAGCACTGCTA
Organism: Tolypeutes matacus; assembly: GCA_026826555.1. Taxonomy (NCBI): domain Eukaryota; kingdom Metazoa; phylum Chordata; class Mammalia; order Cingulata; family Chlamyphoridae; genus Tolypeutes; species Tolypeutes matacus. The sequence goes on along the minus strand of JAKSZT010054016.1, from coordinate 570,230 downwards.
ATGTTACGGAATCCTTTCTGAAGAAAATATTCTCAGTTCAGTTCACTTATCTTTGTGTCTATTTTCACAGGCAGGCTCCCTTTTCGTCTTGGAAGCAGCACGTTTTACAAATAACTATTAGAACATCATTTTACCTGTGTTTCAAGAAGTTAGCTTATCAGTGATATAACAAATCATACAAATATCTGCATAAAACTTTGAGGCTAACATCATGGAAGGAAACTAAACAACTCTTTCTGACCTATCCCATTACTCAGCTTAAAGAGTGAATTTTGAGTCACTCTGCATTTGATTTGAATGGTCCTCAATTTCTACCATTTGTGAAACAAGGTGTGTTTTACTTATACATGTCCCTCTTCACCCATTACCCAGGCTATTTCTTCGAAAAACATTGCTTGAAAAACATCTCACTACTCCAACACATAATTTTGATTGTTCTATTGCAATATTTTGTCAAATACACATATAATTGTTATAATTAAGTCATTATATAATACCAATTTGTATTCCAATTTTTATTTAGAAATATTAAAAGCACTCCTCTTACATTGCTCTAGGTTCAATGTATAATTATCAATATAATGGTAGGATAATACATATATTTTTATAAATCAATATTTTTACAGTGTCCATTGAGGCATTTATGGTCTTTGCAATTTTCATACTCATAGGTAACAATTCTGCAAATAACTCTAGTATAATTTTCCAAAGGCAATATTGTCCTTATTGCCTATGTTCATTGTTATTGATATATTTTTAAAAACTATGTTACATATTATCATATCCTTTTATGAATTATATTGTACTATCCAACATTACAGGATTTTGATAAAATATTCAAATAATAAGGATTAGAAGAAAAATGAAAATGTCTCAATCTTTTGAATTGATAGTCCTATGTTCTAGATATAAGCAATTTTGTTTATTATATATCCTCTATAATTTTTCCAAGTATTTTGCATATGTATATATATGTATATCTTTTTTACCTGCAAATATAATCAAAGTTTCAATACTGGTGTTCAAGAGAAAAACTAATAGGCAAAAATCAGGCTGCTTGTGATGTTATCTTATTATCTCACTATGGTAATAGCAATACAGTTATATATATATTTATATATATTTATTTCACAAAAATTTTTATCACACATTTATATTCTTATGCATTTATTTTTTTTTAAATATTTAACTTCCAGGAATGATTTATAGCAGTTTATCTTTTTCAATCCTGTAATTATACCTAAGATGGATAGTAATATAACAAAATAATTATTATACATCTTAGGAGGTCAGTTGTTGAATACAAAGGATCTGAGTTCAAATCTCAACTCCACTATTTACCAGATATGATATTGGTGAATTCACTTTAGACATAATTAGGGTTTCTGTGCAAATTAAATTTTTAAAATATCTGACTCATAATAAATACTATGTAGGTCTAAGCCATTGCTTTTTCTTCAATTGTGGTATTGATTTCCCTTTCTGTGTTTATATTTCTTTTACTGTCATTGTTATTATTTTTTATACAATCCAATCTGTATTTTCACATTCTTATTTAGTCCATTGTTTTGTAATATACAAAATTAGCATATTTATTCTGTTTTCTTACATAATTCCAAGATTTTCTTTGTTTCTTTTTTTGAATCAAAATTAGCCTGAGCTATTGCTAGGAATGGTGAAAATGCTCCCTTCTTTTTAACATCTTAATATGAGTTTTAAGATAAATGTAGATAGGATCATTAATTCTGTGATGCACTATGTGGGATGTATTAGAAGATTAGAAACCATTGACAAAGAGAGGAGTACAAATTCCTAAATACAGATGTACAGTTTGAACAGGGAGGTATTAAAATTATGTAAGAGATAAGCTATAACTTTACAGGGACCAAGACAGATTCCAAACCAGGTTCTCTGGGTTGTAAACATTCAAACCTTTGATGAGAAGTTGTGAACATGGTGATCAATGCCTAAACTCTGAAACCATACTACCTAGAGTCAACCCTACCCACTGCCCTTCATTGGTGTTATATTTAACATGTTGCTTGATATCTTTGTGCTTTATTGTATTCATCTGTAAAGCAGAAATAATAAAACACTCTGCCTTTCAGGGTTAACTATGAAAGTTAAATAATTTAAAATGTGAAAAACATATAGAAGAAACAGGTATCCATTTCCTGCAATAAGAGTGGTTACTGCTTAGTTTCAAAGTTAAAATTTTGAAAAAAATGAATTCAAAATGCCCATGTACCCATAATAAAGCTGCAGAACTATATTAAGACAGGAATTTCCTTTCCTAAGTAGCTGAAACCACATGAGGTTTCTGGATGACACAAGTTTTCTCATGGTGATCAGAAGCTAGAATGGACCTTTATAAAAGTCTTTAATACAGAAAAACAAAACAAAAATATATTTTAAAAATTCAGAACGGTATCAATACCAGTGATAGATGATAAGAGGAAAGTAGCAATAAAATACATCCTTTTTTGTGAAAAGTTTGAAATCCAGATATATAAAAAGCAAAAGAATGCAAATGAATGAGAAAATGAAATCAACAGTTTAATGGAAATGTTAGAGCATATGCCATATCAGGAAAATCAATGAGACCTCTAGTTTTGCCAGACTAAATAGCTGTGGTGGAAAAGCTTTGGAAAATAAGTTGTCGTCATTGGAAAAGTCTATAATAGCATGTTATGAAGGTTTGGTATTTTTCTATTGGCAATGCAGAAAACGGGAAAAAAAAGTACCTAAAAAGAAAACAAATCAAAACATATTAGTGATTAAAAAAAAAAAAAATACTTTGAGTGCTTTGGGCCATATATATGTGTGACAGTGTGTCCTGTGCCCCCAATATTAGTACCCCAGTAAACATCACTCTACTTTTCCTTATGTGAGCTTTTGCAAATAAGGAATCTGCCCCCTTCCCTTTGCTCTCTTTTTAATCAAAATTGTTCTGAGAAAGGTCTGCATCAAGCAAATGCCAGTGAAAGTTGAAAAGCCATGAAGCAGCAGAAACTTCACATTACTGTGATAAGTTGTCCCCAAAATTTCAGATTTCTCAGGAGACATAACTAGATGATGGCAATTTCTCTTAAACCTTTTCCTAAATTTCAGGCAAGAAAAAGGAAACATTTCCCTTGGGCTTATAAACTTACCTTTCTTCTTGTGTGCAAAGAGATGACATCCAATAGAAGCTCATGGCACTCTTTTACAATTCTTCTTTACTTTGAAGATAAATCAAGGGCAGAGCAATTGAAACAAGTAAATTATTCTTCAGAAAGAGCCACTGTTGCTTTGTATTTTGTGAGTTATGGGGAGGGAGCATGCCCACAGAGAGCCAACCTTTCCTAGAAGGCCTGAGTTAGACATTATGAAAAAGTCTGTGATACTGGTAGGAAGAAAGTAAAGTTTCTACTTCTACTCTTAGAAATCTCCAGGAAAAAAGGTAATAGTCCAATCATTCTATGGTAGAAACATCTCTAAAGTCAGCTCTATTACCCCAATAATGGGTAATTTTTCTCTGGCAGAAAAGATGAATTAAACATTTTTTTTTCCTCCATCAGATATTTATAGGGATTTCATAATAGTTCACAAATGGTCAGAATTGCCTTTCAGCCTTAAGACGCCCAAGATTTACACCATTCCTCTCCCAACTCCCAAGGATTTACTCAATGACTTCTTATAAGGCATAGTTAATCCAGGAGCACAGCAAATCTTGAGGCCAATTAATCCCAGGCAAAGCAATCAGCAGGCAGATTTCATCCTCAGAATCCTCCTTTCCTCCTCTCCCATCCTTAGGGACATCTTCTATTTCAGTGATTAAGGGCTCATGTCATCACCTCTCTGCCCTCACTCTACCCTTGGACCCTCGTCCAAGGAAAGGTATACTTTCAAAATAATTTTGAAATGTAGACTAGTAAAAGTTACCAAAGCCTTGGTCCTTTAACTCAAATCTTTTCTAATGCAAGTCAAACTTTGAATCTTGGTAAAGTCTCAAATAGGTATGATATAATTGAACTCTGGCTCTATCACTTAAGTTTCTGTGACTTCCATAAGCTTATTTACTTCATGTAGTAAAACGTATACTATAATTAATTATAATTATCAGTAATTCTAAAAATTTTGTTAAAAGCATATTATGATATAAATAAGTATAGTGAAAAGTGTTAATTAACATTTGAACAATTTCTCAACTATTTTGAAATTGATTAGTCAGAGAAATTAAGGTACAAAAGAGAGGGAGTAGAAAGAAAAATAAATTACACAGTTTTATTTTTAAATAAATTCTTAAGGTGTAATTCACATAGAACAAAATGGACCATTTTCAAAATCCAAATAGATGAGTTTTGAAAAATGTATACACCCATGTAACTGCCACCACAATCAAGATGTGGAATATTTCCATTGTGCCAAAAAATATGCTCATGCCCCTTTGTAGTCATTCACATTTTGCAGATTTCATAATCACTTTTTCTAGTCACTGGCAAAGAGTTATTTTTATTTCCTTTGAATAGTTTAAAATGATATTTCTGGAAAATTATTTTCCTACCTGGGAGACCATAGTGTTTTTCTACATAATTCTGTAAGCATGCTGCTTGATAGACCATCCTGGTGAGAGCACAGATGTCCTGGTCAAGGTCACATTCGATCTGACTACAGCCAGCTGACCTCTAAATGTGTGAAAGATCCAACATAAGTAAAGCCACCTACCACATACCCAACCTACAACTTCGTAAAGATGCATTAGCAAGGCTCAATTGAAATTAGATATATAGTCTAGCTGAAGCATAAACCAAAGGAAAAAAATATTTCATGTAACTGAGGTTATATGATTATTTATTTCACAGCAGTAATGAGTAATGAACAGATACAGGGTTTGATAGTGGTAGCTATCATTGTAATTTGTCTCAAGAAATTTAGGATATCTATAAAATATATTGTGATCAGGAAGTAATAAGATATGATAATACATAATTGCAAACCTTTACATGTCAAGTTAAAGAGCTCTGATTTGATACTACAATCAGTTGAATTCCCCCTAAGTTGTGGTCAATGTAAACATAGCTCTATGAGTATTACTTCAAGCTAGAGATAAATAAGATCCCCCAAATAAAGCATATAGCAATAATAGAAGAATGAGCCAAGGAGAAAGTTCTATTAACATTTGTTTTTAAAGACAAGAAGTTATTGAAGAGGAGATTATAAAGTGAATCAGAAAGTATGATAGAGAAGTACAAAGAACTCAAATAACCATAATATCCTTGAAAGATTCATCAATAGGTTGTCAACAACAACAACAACAAAAACCGTGGGCTTGTTAGTGTTAAGTAATTTTGGTACCAGTCACTTCAAATAATTGACTGACTAAGGTGATATATGGATATATCCCCCCATATATATATATATATACACACATGTATATATCTTGCAACCTTTATTTATTAATCATATACAGTTTCTAGGAATGGATACACGTTGAATAAGAGAGTCATGATCCTAATCATCATAGAAACTATGAATAGAGATATTCCTTAAAGCCTGCATAATATACCAGTGTCTTTTCTTTAGTCAGCCACAATGCAGGGTTTTCCTATTATTTTCTTAACTTTTTATTTTATTAACTAATATAGAGCACAAAGTTTCACTTTTTAACCACATTCAAGTGTACAATTCACTAGTGTTACTTATATCCAGAATAATTTGCTACCATCACTGATATCCATTATCTTTTGTGATGGTTTACAACTATATGGACCCCAGAAAAATTATGTTTTTAAAATTAATCCATTCCTCTGAGTGTAAACCTATTGTAAGTATAACCTTTGGATTAGGTAACTTCAGTTAAGGCTGGGCCCAAGGTGGATCTTAATCTTACTGAAGTCTTTATAAATGGATGAATATTGAGAGACAGAGAGAGGGCAAGAGCAAGAGAGAGAAAGCCATAGAAGCCAGAAGCTGAAAGCAAGGAAATCCGGAAGAGAATGGAAACATCAGCAGACATCATCATGTGCCCTAACATGTGACAGAGGAGTCCAGAATCACCAGCAGCCAGTCTTTGGGGAGAAATCATTGCCTGATAATGCCTTGTTTTGTACATTTTCACAGCTTCAGAATTGTTAGATTGTAAGTTAGTTACAAAGTAGTAGCTTCTAGGAGTATCCTCTAGTATTCCATAGGTTAGCAAGATAAAAACCCTGATCATTTAAGTGTCCAGTCTCTACGGACTAACTCAAGTATCAAAATTCATGAGGGACTAGATCAAATTCTAGAAAAAAATGTATTTTAAACACACACAGACACATACACACATGCACACACAAAATCATTCTGTCTTTACTCAGTACATTTCGATCCAGAAAAATTTTGAACAAAAAGCTTAATGACCATGTAATTACTATATTGATAGAATTCAAATAAGAGTCATCATAAGTTATTCAAAATTACGTGTAGTCTAATGCAATCTTCTGAATATTAAATGTGATTTAAATATGTATGCATGCACACATATATGTGTGTGTGTATCTTTGTTTACCAGGGTTGCTGTAGCATATATTATTCAATGAATCTTTCTCTTCTGGACTTCTCCTCTGGTTCCTCTTCTGTATGCAATTTCCTTAGCTTATAAGGACTTCAGAATTAGTGGATTAAGTCCATACCCATTCAGTTTGGCCATACTTTTTTAATAACCACTTAAAAGTCCTATTACATATGGTTTGCACCCAATAGGACCAGGTTAAGTCCTATTGTTAAGACTGAACATGTCTTTTGTGAGTGACAACATTCAATCCCCAAACATATATATATATATAAAAACTAGATGCAAATGACATGTAAACTAGATTCTCCATAAATTATTCATCCACTGAATTTCTCTTGCTACACCATAACTTTGGCCTGGCATTTTTCACTTCTGCATTCCTCAGTGTATAGATAAGAGGGTTAAGCAAGGGTGTCCAAATTGTATAAAATACAGCCACCATTTTGTCCACTGGAAATGTGGTTAGTGGGCAAGTATATATAAATATGCATGGAACTGAAAATATAGCAACCACAATAAAGTGGGCTGTACAGGTGGAGAGAGCTTTTGCCTTCCTTCTGTACTGTGGTTTCTCAGAGAATATAAAATAACTATATAGGAGATAAACAGGATTATGAAACATACCATACATATGGCCCCACTATTGGAAACAACTAGCAAATTTATGACATACATGTCCATGTAGGCAAGTTTGAACAAGGGTTGCAAGTCACAGAAATAGTTATCAGTCACTTTAGGGCCACAAAAGGGCAACCTCAAAGCCAAGAAAAGCTGTTCTGAAAACTGGATACATGATCCTACCCAAGCTACAATTACTGATGCAGTGCAGACACTCTGGTTCATGATGGCCATGTATTTCAGGGGTTTACAAATGGCCACATAATGATCAAAGGCCATGAGGATGAGCACAAAGATCTCCAGGCACCCAAAGAAATGGGCTGCAAAGACCTGAGTCATGCACTCAGTGTAGGAAATGGTCTTTTTCTGAGCAAGGGAATCTACAATCAACCTGGGGGCCGTGGTTGTAGAGAAGCAGGCCTCAGCAAAGGACAGGTAGAAGAGAAAGTAGTACATGGGACTCCCAATTGTCCGGCTTGCCTTAATAGTCACCATAATGAGAACGTTCCCCAACAGAGTTGCAAGGTAAAGAACCAAGAAGATCCCAAATATTACTTTCTGCTTTCCAGCATGCTGTGTCAACCCAAGAGAATGAATTCAGCCATACTCTTATTCATCACCATATCAGTAGCTGTAGGTAGAATGCAGATGAAAAAAAGTTTAACCTGCAAAGAGAAGAAAAATATTCACATCTTGGTGAGATCATTGGGCTCAACACTGAATTCCTTGGTTCTGATCTATAATCTGTTTCTTATAAATGCCATAGGTATTTACCAGAAACCTCTGGAATTTTTGTAATTCTGCAGATGCCCAGATCTCTCCCAGATTTATTGACTGATTCAGAAACCCACTGGGTTGGACCAAAGCATTTGTATTTTCTAACAAACAGAGAATGATTTTTACAAATTTTGATTCCTACCATGATTGAGAAATGCAGAGCTTGTTCTTTCCTAAGCAAATGACTTGATAGATTTGAAACTTGACATTCTATTAAAAAATAAATAAACAAAACTGAGTTTAAATAACCAGCATATGTTATTCTGGCTTTTTGTAAGAATACACTAAAAAATGATTTACACTTATACACATACACATTTTTATTTATTTGTGTGCTTTAGAATTTGAAAACACTATTCCAATATAAATAAACATTAATATTTTTAAAGAACCCCTCATGATGAAAATATACACAAATAATTTCACTCATTTTTTTCTGTTTATTTTACTTAACAGCTTAAAAATCTTGGATGGAATATGCTATTGAATATCTATTTTGACTTTTACATATGCCTGAAGATGGCAGCTTCATTGATGGCCCTGACAATACAAATGTTTGGATAATACTTTAAATGTTTATAATGGAGTGAAACTATTCTTTACCTTACTCTTGATTTTATCCCATTACTTTGCTTTACATACAATATTAAGCTATTCTACTTATGAATTAAAACTGGTACATAATGACTAATATTACTATCACTCAAATCATGTTTTACACACACACACACATATCTATATCTTTATGCCAATTTTCACAGATTTCTTATAAAAACATTTGAAAGGTATCATATAATATCATATAATAATTTTATTATTTTTCCATTTTAAGTCTTTGTTCACCTACACATACAATTTATGTAATTGAAATAATCAGATATTATTTTGAATCAGATTTTCACTTATAATTATTATAAGCAGCTTTCTCATGTTATTAAAATTTTCATATTTTATGACCCAGTTAATGGTGTGATAATTCGTATATTTTAATAAAAGAATTTATTTGACCACTTTTCCATTGAGACATTTATGTTGTCTCTAATTTTTATTCTCATTAATAATCCTACAAGCAGGTAGAGAATAATATTCCAAGTGCAATGTTGTCACATTTGCTGGAATTTTTATTGTTATTGATATACATTAAAATTATTTTTCAGTATTTTGTACCCTTTTATTAATGATCTTTTATTATAGAATGATACATGATTGTGATAATAATTCCAGGTATGAGAAAAACATGTGAAAAGTAATAAAAATATCTCTCCCAATTTTTTGAATTGATATTCCTATGCTCCAGATATAACCCCTTTGTTTCTTATATATTCTTTCAGAAATTTTCTGAGTATATTTGCATGTGTTTTATATGAATATCTTTTATAATATACAAGATAGGCCAATGTTTCAAGGATGATTATACAGAGAAACTGATACATATGCAAAATATAGGCTCTCTTGTGATTTTATCTTATTATCTCAGGTAAATAGGAATAAAATTATGTTTTTATTATTTTCCTTTCAAAGTATAACCAACAAAATTTTGTATTTTATGCACTTCTTTTAAAAATATTTCCCTTCATTTTTTCAGTTCATCTATTTGAATCTTGTTCTTTAACTTAGGATGACTATGAATCTAGCAAAATAATTATTACATATCTTTGTTAAGATTTCAACTGCTGGAGCCAGATGGCATGAGCTCAATCCCAAGTCCATTATTTACTAGCTGTGGTCTTGATCAAGCTTCTTAAGACATAATCATGTATACTGTACTGATTAATAAAAAAAACATCTGGTAAACACCATGCATGTCTCAGCCTCTGCTTTTATGAGTGTTATGAAATTGCTTTTTCTTTCTGTGTTTTTATTTATCTTCTACTGTCATTGCTTTCCTTTTTTAGATAATCCAGTGAATTTTCCCATTGTAGTTTAGTTCATTTTTTCAAAACAAATAAGCAAAATTATCATATATATACCATTTTCTTACATAATTCCACATTTATATTTTGTTTTAAATATTGAATTAAAATAAGCTGGAGATATTGCAAGGAATGTGGGAAAACCCTCCTCTCTTCTTAACATCTTAAATGAGTTTTAAGATAAATGTAGATAGGGTCATTAAGGCACCATGTGGGAGGTGTTAGAAGAGTAGAAAACACATGCAGAGAAAAGCACAAATTCCTAAAGTACAGACTGGACAATGAATAATTCAAAATTATGTAATGGATGTGCTACAAATTTAAGTGGAAAACATCAGGTTTCAAACCAGTTCTCTGAGATGCAAACGTTCAGAAACTTTGATGAGAGCTGTGAGCACAGCTTGTAATGGCTGGAGTCTGCAGCCACACTACCTAGAGTCAACCCCACCATCTAACAGTGTGGTGACATTTAACAAGACCTTTGATATCGCTAAGCTTTATTTAATTGCCTGAATCCAGAAATTATAATATAATCTACATTTAATGGTTGCTATGAAATTTAAATAATTTAATATGTACAAAACTTATAGTTCCTGCAATAAGAGTACTTACTACTAGGTTTCCAATGTTTGGAAAATATTAATTAAAATTGTCCGTTTACCCATAACATTAATTTCCTTTTCTGGGTGTCTAAAATCTTATCACCACTGTGGGTGATACCGGTTTTCCCATGGTGAGCAAAGGCTAGGATGAACATTTTTAAACATCTTTTAAAAAATTAAAAAGAGACAAATGAATAAAATGTGAAGAATGGCAGCAAAACAAGGAGTCGTGTGACAGGAATTAAATAGATCCTTGGTTATGAAAAGTTTGGGAACCAGAGATGTGAAAAGCAGAAAAATAAGGGCATTTGGGTAAAAAAAATGAGATGAAAGGTTTACTGGAAATACTTTGTCACATCAAGCAAATAAATCAATATGAAAGCTCTCATTTACCCAGTCTAAAAAGTCATGGTATAAAAGCTTAGGAAAGTAAATTGCCCTGATGGTTAGAGGCAATATAATCCAGGTTATAAATTTTGAAACTATTCTATTGGTAAAATAGGAAAATTGGAGGCATAGAAAAATGAGAGCAGCTTCTATTAAGATTTTTTTCTGTACCTAATATCTAAGAACAAAACACATTCAGATATATTGAACAGTATTTTGCCAGCATTATTTTTAAAGCATATTGTCCAAAAGAATTTGAGATTAACTGTAATCATGTGACTACTTCTTTCAAGATATCAGAGCCCCACTGAGGACATCTGGTTTTCTGTTCCCTGCACTTAGAAACTCAGTGGATACTTTGTAGCTTCAACAAAACAAAGACTGGCACTGTGGTCATTCCAAGTATGACACATCAGTGTCTGCAGACATGGCGTTTCCTTTCTTAAAAAAGAACCAGAGGTTTTTTAAATCTCCATGAGACAACATCAAATTAGGGAACCCAAAGATTTGAATTCTGTCAAACATGTATCTTGATCTTGGTCAGTTAGTTTAGATATAATTCTCAGTACAGATATTTGCAAAAGAGTGGGATCAAGAAGAAATCCTTTCAACTTTCTTACTTTTATATTCCTAAAACACAGAATATAATAATCTTCTCACACAATATTTAGTACTTAACTTTTAAATGAACTGTGTCCATTTGGTGGGAAAAAATAGCACTTTGGCTAAGATATCTTTGTGACTTTTGTTGTGAGAAATATTAATTTATAAATACCAGCAATTCAGACTGAGATTTCATAAATGCCAATATCACTCTTGGAATTTTTAAGTGGATCCTGACTGGTCTTTACTGAGTTTCCCAAATTCATTGATTTTCTCTGTTCTTCATTCTTTCCTTCCTTGACTTTTTTTTTTTTAATTATTTTTTATTGTCGGTAAAAATCAAAATTTTCACAATACATACCAATATTTGTAAATTCCTTGACTTTTTATCCAACTTGTCGTCCTCTGAAAGGAAAAATTGACTTTTGAAAAATGTGATGTCATAAATTAAAATATGGATACTAATTATTGTTTTAAAGTTAATATTTGAGATACTCACACAGCATTCAAATTCTCTAACACTGCTCCATAATCTATTGTCCACTATTCTTCTTGGTGCTTCTGCTAAAGTTTGCTCTAGTCAAGCATGAGATTTGATGTCCCTCATAAGTATATGGTATATGGTATTCGGTGACAGCTGAATTTTCTCATATTTTTTTCCTCTGCTATAACCTCAAATCTCCAGTTTTACCTGTGGAGAGAGTACCAAGTTAAAATGCCATCTCCTCATAAAATCCTTACTAGACTTCCTCAGTCACATAACTTGTTTACTACCAGCCTCTACAGTCTCTTTCTCTTTAGTTTAATTAAACAATGCAATCTCTAATTATAGCCTTGTCTCGTTTTTTAATCTAACATCATTTTTATTCATTTGATTATATAATATCTCTTGAGATAAGTAAGACAAGTCAGCATTGTTCTCCTTTGTGCACTTAAGGGTGGGGGGGATGTAAAGTTTGACTGACAGCCATGAGTGTGGTACAGGACCAGAAAGCAAGCTTTCATGCTCCCTGGCAGTCTCCATGTAACATCCCACCTCCAATTCCATGAAAAGCATCAGACTCCAACCATCCAGTTAGAGTCAATACATTGCCAAGCTTAATAAACAGATAAAGGGAAGTCACTGACCTGATCAGTAGCTGTGCTGACTATGAAATGGATGCCATCTACTGGATGGGTCAACAGAGAAATAAGCATTTCTTATGTATATTTGAAAAATAATAGTGGGGGAAGGGTTAGACAATGAGGGAAGAAGTAAGAGCCAGAGGGGAAAAGAATCACTGACGTTAACAGTCAGGGAGTGATGAAGAATCAGGAGATGTGACAGGGAAAAATGCAGAGTGCAAAGGAAATCAAAGAACCATGTTATGGATAAAGATTACTTTAACAGTATTTTATCCAATAATAGAGGTGGGGTTGGAAACTAGTGGGTATGAAACTGAGATTATAGAAGGGTAATGACAGGATTTACTGTATGACTATGGGAGTAAACATCTAAAATGATTAAAGATCACTGAAAAACTATTGGACAATCAGTCAATTAATAAACCAGCATACTGGACAGATCATCTTTGTGGATGTTAAAATTATCAAGAATTATGGCAGAAACATGGTAGAGTTACAGTAATCAGGAGCCAAAACCTTCAAAGAATGAAGTGGAATGATCTGGTAAACCAGAGATGACTAAGAAATAAGGGCTGAAAGTGGCATAATCTGACTGATAGTAATGATAAACAATGAAAACTATAACCTCTTTTCCAGACCCATTGGCATGAGAACTGTGAGATTAAACAGCACCCACTTAAGTGGGGTCAGAATCCAGAGTGGAGCACCAAGATAGCAAGCAGATAAATGCAATAGTCACACAAAAGATTGAGAATGTAGGTGATTCTGCTTATTACTGTCCCAAGATAACAGAAGTACAATGATAAAGAATGTGCAGGGATGAAAATTAAGATCAAAACGGGGTTTCACAGAGCAGTAGAGGAATATAAGTACAAATTTTAAAAATCTCATAAATAAAAGAGCAGTCCCTAATTTGGGAAACATCCATTCAAACTCTTTGAATCCTTGGAACTCACAAAGTCCTGGATTTGTTACTAGATTTTGTGAAATAACATAATCAACCAGAATGTGAGTTCAAAAGACAAATATAGGACATTGTTTGGTGCATAATGAGGAGTCAATAAATATCTGTTAAACTGAAATGAATTTTAAATTAAAAATGCCTCTGTGGATGTTCCTGGTTTCCTAGACTTCCACTAAAATCCTTACCCTCTTCAGCAGTAACAGAGTTACCTCGGTTCATAGCCTCCCAAGCAGAGCTCCTGGGTGTAGCAAAAATAAGATACAAATCTGGTAGACAATTTTTGAGACTTCCTCCTATATAGCTATTTTGATAAGCTTCAAACTCAAGTGTTTTGTGGTTTGATGGTCAATTTGAATTCATATCCTTAACCGAAAAAACAAACAAACAAACAAAAAACATCAAAAACCCTTGCTAGTGGATTTCTAGCACTCTCTGACAAAGCTATCTGGAAACAGGAACATGCACAGAGAATTTCTTACTGAAAATACCCCAGCCCTCTTTGCAACTAAGTGAAGTTCAGTGACTAAGTTCTTATTAAGTGGTTGTAGGCAGAAAGAATATGTGTAAGTTCCAAGCTGAAATCTAAAATATTGAATGTGTACTTCTACAAGTTTATTTCTTCTTGTCACCTGAAACCAGACTGGTGATGTCACAACTGTAGGTAACAGAGGCCATTGGAAAGACTTTACAAATGATGGTGTATATATGGATAACATGATGTTAAATTAAATTATGATTCATTCTGGGGTAGAGACCATAATATAGCATTTCTAAAAAGCTCCTCGGAGATGCCAATGATACTAGCACATGGATCACATGATGAATAAGAAAGTATTGTGAAAGGCAACGAAAAAGATAGAAAGGAAACTGAACCCATGAATGAAGAAGAGAAAATACACTATCCTTTCAACCTGGATCATGTAAATGAGTCTGGCACATCAAAAGGAATAAACTTCCTATATGCTAAACAATTCCTTCATTGGGTCTCTCTTTTATGGACACCTGATATTACTCCAAGTAAAAGCATAACAAAACAAAACAAAAAAGAACATGATACCACTCTCCTCTTTGTGTAAATATAATTCTGGGAGAGTAATTGGATTTCCATTATTATATAACACATACAAAGATGAAATTGCTTCCTGAATATTTTGTGTATTTTCTAATTAATGATATAGTTTGTATTGACGTAATAATGTACATCATTGGAATCTGAAAAAAATCAGAGTCGGTACATAAGTAGTAAAGATCAGACATTGTCTCTTCTACCATAAAGTATTTATAGATTAGGGTCTGGCTTTCAGATTTGCAGGACACATTGGAATCTATTAATGACTAGAAACGGACTTCTTTGCATGGTCTAGCTAATTTTTACCAAATATAAAAGGACCTGGAACATAAACCAGAGAATAAGTTTAGTAATTGTTTTGGAAAATGCAATTAGAGAACAGGCCTAAATGTGCATTGTGATTATCTATTGCTGTATAACAAAGTGCCAAAAATTCAGCATCTTGAAACATTTCTCATATTATCTCACAGTTTTTGTGGATCAAGAGTGTGGGCACAACTAAACTCCATGAAACCCTGGGTCCCTCTGTGGTGTGTCACAAGGCTGCAATCAAGTTGTTAGCCAGAGCTGTGATCACATCTCAAGGCTCAATTGGAGAAGGATCTACTCTCAAACTCAGGTGGTTGCTGGCAGA
Source organism: Tolypeutes matacus (assembly GCA_026826555.1). Classification (NCBI taxonomy): domain Eukaryota; kingdom Metazoa; phylum Chordata; class Mammalia; order Cingulata; family Chlamyphoridae; genus Tolypeutes; species Tolypeutes matacus. The sequence goes on along the minus strand of JAKSZT010054016.1, from coordinate 555,003 downwards.
ATTCAGTTCATTGCAAGCTGTTGGACTGATGGGCTCCGTTCTTGCCAGGTACTGGCTAGAAGCTGCCCTCAATTCCTTGCTATGTGGGCATCTCCAAGCTTTGCTTCATCAAAAGCCATAAAAGAAAGAGAGTCTGAGAGCAAGACAGAAATTGGAATCTTATGCACATAGCCGTAGAAGTGACAATCCTTACATTTTCCATATTCTATTGGTTAGTAGGTAAACATATATCCCACCCACACAGAATGGAAGGAGATGCCACAGATGTGAATACCAGGGGCAAGAATAATATTGTGAATTTAGAGTCTCTTTAGGCTCACCCTACTCATTAGTCAGTACATGAATTTCTACCAAAAAAACTGTCCTCATAAAAGGTAAATTATCATAGGAGGTATTTTGTTTTTGTTTTTTCCTGAGGAAAGAATCATTAACAGACAGTCTCACAACATTTCAGTGATTTTTGGGATTTAGATAATCATAATTGACTGTATGAGACGGTCCATCCACTTCCAGATTGTCACTCTAAGTTTTAAGTTATGTGGTTCATTTCCATTTTCCTATGTACATGTACAGTTTATTTAAGAAAATGGTTTTTCTACTACACTTACTTTTGTATTCTAAAGTATCAAAAAATGTTCTTAATTTTAAATTTTAAGTAGAATTATTTTAAATGAAAAAATATATCATGAACCAAAGTTTTAATGGGAATGATTTGCAATATAATGTTACTAATATATGTGTAAATATAAAATGTGTTATAAGTGCCTTGGATTATAGCACTTATATAAATGAAAAGCCAAACTTAAATTTTCAAACATAACTGCAACAAAATCATTAAAATTTAAATTAATTTGTAATTTAAAGTGACTAGTAATTTGTTTATATTATAGTAATATTGACACATGAATAGTACACAGAGGTGTAGCAAAAGTAATTTTGAATTTGGCACATCAAGGTTACTACCAATTTTCTCTATTGAAACTATTGCAAAACCATTATTGTGTACTTCCCAATCATTTGACATCCACTTGATACAAATGCTTTCCTCCTTTACCAAGTTCATATCTGCATACTTCTTATATTGCCAACACAGCATAGCAGTGGTTGGTGTCACCATATTAGCAATCATTCTCTGGCAATAAAATTATGTGGTCATATCTGGATGTTAGTTAGTCATCAGAAGACCCATAATGTGCTAAAATGTATTTTTATTTATCATCCAAATAAAGACATTAATTAAGCATTTTTATAGAAATCAATATGCCCCAGTGTTAAGATCTGTAATTTATTTTCTTCAAATTCTAAGCACTCAGTCATGACAACCACCACAAATACTTAGTTTCTGCTCTGTTCCAATGACTCTACAACTGACTTAGGATGTATTCCTGTATAAAACAGACAAGGATGCTTGCTTTCTTGGATTTTATATTTTAATAGGAGACAAACTAGAAAAAAAGAAATATTTATGTAATTAAAACATACATCTTTAAGAAGATGATAAATTGTACTAAAATAAGAAAAAATAAAGAAAGATAAGGAGATTGGGAAAGCTATGAGAATGCTTAATAAATATGGTGATTTGGGAGGCCTCACTAAGGGGAGACTTAGAGCAGTGCCTTAAAGAGATGAAACTATTAGCCAAAAACAGTATTGGAAGAGTAGTTTAACCAGAATAAATAGCTGATGCAAGAATGTTAAGGTGCAAGACTACCAGGTATGGTTAGGGAAGAACAAAAATTTCATTGTGGCTGGAGACAAAAGAACCAGGGTGTAAGTAGCAAAGAAGCCAAAGAAGTAACAAAAGGTCAAATCAATGAAAAGATTTTGGATTTTACTCTGAAGGAAATAGAACCACTGCAGGGATTTATGCAGAAGAGTGGTCTGATTTTATTAAAGTTTTATAAGGAGTCTTTGGTTGCTGTGTTGCAAATAGATTAAACAAGAAAAGAATAGAAGCTGCAAGAATATTAGAGTATATAGTTGTTTTTGAGGCAGAGGAAGATAGCAGCTTAGACAAAAATGGTAGAGGAATTAATCTGAAAATAGAATATAGATCGAAGCCACCACTTTTTTCTATGTAAGATGTGAATTTGATACCACCATTTTTTGTTCTCCAGTATTTCAGTCTGGGCAAATGGAAAAATGGATTTGACTAGGAATGGCTGCATATAGAGCATGACTGGAAAAATATAAGTCTTTAATTATGAAGTTTCCTATTAGAAATTTAGAGGAAGATATAAGGAATCAGTCTCCCAATCAAATGAAAGGTCTGGGGAAACGGATGTGGCTCAAGAGGTTCGGCATCCATCTACCATATGGAGAGACCGGGGTTCGATCCCCAGTACCTCCCGGTAAAAAAAAAAAAAAAAAAGAAAGGTCTGGGTAGATACCTAAATTGAGAGTTATTAGCTTGGGGATAGTATTAAAAGCCAAAAAATCCTTGTTTTGAATTGAATAATTTCAACATAGCAAAAGGAATGAAATTGCTTCTGTGAACTTTGGTGCCATTAACACATGAGTGTCCAGAAGAATCTCAGCTAATATTAATTATTGGGGGATTGAAACATTTTAGATAATCATTGTCTTTCCAAAAATGTTTCTGCCAAGAGGAATTTCATAAAATACAAGGGAAAATGATTTTTACCCTCTATCTTCTCATCTCCATTACCATTTCTCATTTCCACATTTCTCTTTTCTCCAATCCACAAAATTCCCTTTGCTCTATACAGCAATGCTAAAGTATATCAACAGGTAGTAATGTCAAACTTGTGGCAAGTCAAGATGCTTTTTGATATTTTAAGTTACAAAACAGAAAAATATTGCCACATCATCAATAGGACTTGCAGTTTGAAAGGTTTTCCCATAAAGAATATGGGCTTTATGTAAATCTTACAAAATTTTATGGTTAACAACATAAAACACCATCAGTGGTGTTAGTCCCAGAGTCTTGCTCATACAAAGCTTCCACAGTGTCATTGGATGGATTTATCCACCATAGTTTATATACAGTCCTTAGATTCATAGGTAAATAATCGTCATCATTTTGGTTTTTGGAGATGGACTTTTTGCCCAGTCCCTCATGGTCTGGCTCTTATTGCTCAAACTCATTAGTTAACAATTCCTGGGCCAGAATGTAAATTTAATGAGCTGACATAAAAATATAAATCTACAACAGAAAATGCGTACCCTGGTCATTGGACAATAACTTTCTATCCAAGGACTTGCATCTCTAATATTTGTTATGGCCTCAAATAGTGATGGCCTGAAACATCCCTCCTCACACAAAAGTGTGCCTGTCAGGCAGGCTAGCCTGAGCATCTTAAAAAATAATCAGTGAACCATGTCCCTGCATTAAGATTGTGCCAACCACTATCTTTATATAGATGTTATGAGATAAAACGACAATAACAATAAATCTACTTTGGTCCTTGGTTACACTCTCCCCCCTTATGTTTGTTCACTACTCAGTCTTGAGGGATTTGGGAAGATGAATATTCTGACTACTTCAGGGCGAAAGGGGACTTAGAATTTCTGTGTTTTATCCCTATATGATTTCAAGGGGCAGATGAAGTGCTATATTACATGTTTCACAATAAGGTACCAAATTTCAAATAGGGGCTTAATTATATGATATTTATGGCCCTTTGACTCATAGGTTTCTTGGAGTGACATTGAGGTGGCTTTTAGCTAGAAGATATGATTCAGATTCAGTAGCATCAGAATGGAATTGTTAAGAAAATGGATTAGTCATAAATAAAAAAGAAATTCTTAGACTAGGACCAGAAACATGGAGAAGAAAATCCCAAAGCAGCATAAAGTACAAGGAGGGACGTAAAGATCTAGATGCAACAGGATTTGACTGAGAAGCTGAAATTCAAAGAATAAGAGTGTAGAGTTGTTTTGGGCTCCCACAAATTTTCTTGTACTTGATGTAATGTCATCTATATGACTTTGCCTCAAAATGAAATGGGTTTCTGTGCATCGTGCTTATTTTCCGTATTTCCCAAATATTCCTACTGAGAAAGGATTATATTATCTATGTCAGGAAGAGCACATTGACTCTTCTCTATCAATCAATCAATTTTATTAAAACACAGAATTTGCAAGTGGAATATTCCATTGTGCTGCTCCTACTCACATTTTGTTGTACCATAACTCACTTGTGGCATTTTTAACTTCTGCATTCCTCAATGTGTAAATCAGAGTGTTGAGCAATGGTGTCCCAATAAGGTAAAACATCGACACCAACTTAATCACTGGAAATATGGTTGGAGGACAAATATATATGAATATACAAGGAGCAAAATTAAAATGACCACGATAATGTGGGAGGTGCAGGTGGAGAGGGCTTCCTTTCTTCCTTCTGCTCTCTGGTTACTCAGAGAATGTAAGATTAAAATATAGGATATGATCAGGATTATGAAATTTACCACACATATGTCCCCACTGTTGAAGACTATGAGTAGATTTATGACATAGAAGTCCATGCAGGCAAGTTTCAAGAGTGGTTGCATATCACAGACCTAGTGATCAATAACATTAGGACCACAGAAGGGTAATTTCAAAGCCAAGATAATCTGTGCTGAGAAATAATTGAATGGACAGGTAAGGATGACAAATGGAAAGAAATGGAATTATGTTTTAAATGTGTGTAACTGAAATTTACAACTTGGTTACTAGGAATCAGATCTTCAGTAAGTTTAAAATGCTTTTTTTAAATCAGACTATTTCAAATTCAGAAACCTGCATGGTCAATTTACTCTAAAAAACTATGTCATCTATATAAAATGCAAATATTATTTCAGTCCAGCAGATCTCAGTAGGATCATACCAGTTTTGTTATTATAACTAAAATCTATGTATGGCAGTTCCAGTTATCAATGATAAATATAAAAGAAAAAAGGAATTAATTATAACTTCATTTCAATATATTTTGATATTGCTCATGGAGGAAAAATAAATGCAGTCTGTCCTTGACTGTTGTAAGAGGCACATCGAATTAAGAAAAGTGAAGAAAAGTTTATAAGAAGGGAAGTAGCATACATTATTTTAGTTAAATATAGATATGATCTCCATTAAACTACATGTGTAATAATTGGAAATTTTTAAGAGATAAAGTTGTATACAGCCATGAAAGCCATATCATGAAAAACTATTTAGACTTGCTTTAAATGAGCAATGAAATGATTTAAGGATATGAAGATAGGAAAGCAGCACTGAACAACATGGATGCCTTCACTCAGACCAACACCACCTCAGAGTTTTATCAGTGAATTCAGCCATGGTTTCCTAACACTCATGGACTATCTTACATCTATGATTTTGGAGACATCCCAGTATTGGAATGTGCCATTTTCTCTTCTTTAAAATCCTTAAATTTTAGTTGTTGAAATTTTAACCAATATAAATTATATCTGGTACCCCAAATCGATCTCTAGTACCAATCTTCTTTTTTCTTCCCAAATGAAAATCTATCTCTGTCTACTATGAGCTTATATTTATGTGAGCCTAATTTTGAAATGAACAAATTAATCCTAAATTATATAAATTATATGTTATTCTTGTACTATGAATTTATCATTTAGACAGGTTTTAATTTTTCTTATTTTACTTTACAAACTCATTTTTTTGTGTGTGTGAGGTACCTGTGGCCATATGTCTTGTTGTCTTTAACATACAAACCTTGACCATTAATGCAGAGAGTTGAATCCAATACAATTAGGATAGGACTAGAACAGAATGTCACTAGCTTGCCACTCCATCAAATATCGAAACTGTATGTCATAGAAAAATCCAAATCCCATGTTTCCATGTAAATTGCACCACAAAAAAGATAATTTGAGGGACAACATAGAATGATGCCAACTGATATCTAATGTTCCTGTCCTTATACCAATATCAATTTTGGTAAAGTTTATGATGGGGCAAATATTAAAGCAAATAACTAGATATGTAATGAATAATTGTGAAGAGAGGAAAGGCTAGGGATTCAATGTAGTCAGAGTAAAGTGATATGAGCAGAAACCAGAGAAGGTGGAAGGTAGAAGTGTCAGAGAATAGGACACAGAAAGACATACAGAGGAAAGGGGAAAAAGAGTGTTATCAAGAGTCATTTGACAAAGAATTCCTCACAGAGTTCAGGTTCCTTCTTCCTGATGCTGTGCACTATCACTTACCACCAAACATGAGAAGGCATGTGGTTGTAGGTCATGGACAATGATCACCATGGGTCTTTTGAAACCCCAGGACAATAGTAAAAAAGGGTAGCTTTATCTTAGACCCTGTCCTTGAAACATTGCCACTAACCTTAAACTCTTCAAATAAGGGGACTCCCAAGAACAGAAAGATCTTTGAGGCTGGCCTCAAAACGATGGTGTAGTTACTCTCCCTTTCTATGAATAACAAAGAAGCTTTGTAGTGTTGTGTTGTGTCCAAGGAATGCTTTGGAATCCTAGAGCACCACAATCCTTCATTCTAGAAATACTCTCCAAGAGAACCATAATTTTTTGAAAGGCAAACTGCTTAAGGTGTCCATCATATCAGTCTTCTGGAGGTAATGTGAAGAAAATATTTCAGATGGACTTAAAAACTTACCTCTAAGTGCAAATAAATGACTTCCAATAAGGTCTATTTCTCATACCTGAAAATGTGAAGTCTAGATAATATATACAAATTATACTTCATTTTGCTTTATAAATGCTTTGTAACACCAAAGGTTAAGAAGAGTGGAGAATATGGGAGAGAAGAGATTCTTGCTGTGGTTTCAACTCACAAGGATCTTCCCAGGAGCACTGGGTTAGACAAAACAGGAGGATCCATGGCACAAGAGAGCAGTAGTGGAGAATAGGAGAAGTTTCTCAATATGTTGCCAGAAAAATCTTTTATGGAAGAAAGTATTCTCTCTGATACAGAAATGCCACTGAGGCCCACAATCTTTCCAGTTCCTCTTTTAGAGAAACATTTTTCTCTAAAACATTAAATGTTTCCCTTTTTACTGCATTGGATATTTATAGTAATACCCAAAAATGTGACAATGCTTAAGGAAATTTTTCAGTCTCTGATGGTTCAAGGAAATCTTTGCTCCCAACCCAGTCCTAAAGAATTTTCCAATGAACCACCCACACAGAGATTCAGAGGTCAAAAATAAACTATGGAGCCAATTATTTAAATTGCTACTAACTCTGAATTGTGGATATGGAAAGACCATTCTTTTCTCTTTATGATTTGTTCAAACCTGTTGCTTCTAAAGTCAGGGAAACTTTTGATATCAGTTAAAGGTGGATATAAGTGAAATAATGTGTGTGCTAAAAATGAGTCCTGGCCCTACAACCCATTTGCTGTGAACTTAAGGGACTTTATTAAACTTTATTTCAATTCCCTACTTTGTAAAATTTTACTAATAATACTAATTATTTACTGTAATATCATTAATGATATATTCTCCCATTTCTAATCCCATCTATGCTTTTGAATCAATGGAGACAGAATAAGATGTATTTTTTTTCTTAAAAGTTAAAACAATTATTGAATACTTATCATTCTAATTTATTTTTATTTTTAAAAATAATCCTATTAGTATGTGCACTTCTACTCACTGGATAAAAGTAAGAATTTTGACTTTGTACATGGTTGTAAGCAAAAAAATATAGGACACATTATATTATACAATTAATTTCTTATTTGGAAGGCCATTTAATTACTCTAACTCTGAAACAAGAATTACCTTTGGCAAGCCATAAGTGGGCACCGTAAATGAGGATGAAGAGAAAAATTGGAGTGATGGTGTAAGAGACAAGTGGGAGACAAAATGGAGATGGTAAAAGGCAGGAATGAATCCTTCCGTTCTTTGAACTTTTCCTGAAGTGTCTAGTAGCAACCAGCAGGTCTAATAGTAGCAGAAGAAACTTTTGGAAAAAAAAAAACAACCCCAATTGTATGGCATTACATGTTAAATGTGGACTGTGAGAATCTTGAGGAAAGCTTTTGCTAAATTCCTTAAAATTTGTGAGCATCATATTCTCTATAAATTAAATGGGAATAAAAAGGCTTATATTTATAAAGTTGCTATAATGACTAATGAAGATAATATATAAAAAGAAAGAATTATTGCCTCAAGAAAGTGCATAAAAATTGTATGTTTTTATTAATCATCCTTAACTATTTGCATTTGAGGATGAGAGAAGTATAACTTACCCTGTGTCAAACAGTTATATAATAACTGACCAGAGTTTATAATCCAACTCTCTTTAAAACAATTCTAAAGCTTTTCCTTTTTATAAAACTGTATAGTAATGTAATATGCTCCCTTGGCCTGAGAAATAAGAACAGCCAATGAATGAGTTCCCTCATCAGACTTTGGAATCGAAAAATGTTAAATTAATTCTCAGCTCTGAGGGAAAATCAATCTTCCCAGGTCTGATGGCAAAATCTTTAAGAGGATACTTTTCAAGATCACTGAAAGCTCCAGTCTCAAGTAACTGAGTCAGTGATTCCTTGGGTTCCTTGGAGCACCAAGGTTAACTGACCATGAGTGGTCATAAATTATTCATTGTAGAATGAATGGATTACCTAATTGTAATCTTGGTCTTGCCAAAGCAATGATAAGGGATTTTTTAAATGTAATTTTACTATTTTGGATTTGCCTACCTCTTTTTCACGTGTAACTTTAGGATGAACCAAAGCTGTATATTAATCTCCATCCATATAAATTTTTACCTTACTAAAATGAGGTTTCCATTGAATGTTCAAAAATTATGGCCAAATTGAAATAGGTGAGGTGGATAGTGTTGTGTGTATATGAATTGTCATTCATCAAAATATATGATAACCAAAATAAATTGGGTGGTCTAGGTGAGGAAAGCTTTTCACCTTCCTACTGCAATGTTGTTTTTCAGAGAGCATGAAACAACTATACATGAAAAAAGCAAGATTACAAGGCACACCATGCATATGCACACATCTAGTAAATTTATCATGCAAGTGTCTGTGCAGGCATATTAAAACAAGGGCTTCAAGTCATAGAAATAGTGATCAATCACATTGGGTCAGAGAAGGGCAATGTCACAACTAGGGACAGCTACGTTGAAGAATGGATACAAGATGTTACTGAAGCCTATACCAAAGCACCACAGGAATTCCGACTTATGATGGTCATGAATTACAGGGGCTTACAGATGACCATATAAAGGCCATAGGCAGGAGCACAAAGGTCTCCATGGACTAAAAGAAATGGGTTGCAAAGATCCAAGTCATACAATCATTGCTGGAAATGGTCTTGTTCTGAGTAGCGGCATCTAAAATCAACCTGGGAACTTCAGTTTTAGAGAAGCAGGTATTGGCAAAGGATAGATAGAATAGAAAGAAGTTTATGGTATTCCCATGAGTTTGCCTTTCCTTAATAGTCACCACAATGAGAAATTTCCTCAAAAGAGCCAGCATAAAGCATCAAGAAGACCCCAAAGATGGCTTTCTGCTTCCCAGCATCTTGTGTCAACCCATCAAAATAAATTCATTCACACTCTTGTTTTTTTGACATAGCAACATCTGTAGGTAGAATGTAGTTGACAGGTTTAATCTGCAGTGATAAGAAAAGAAGTGACATCTTGGGAATATCAGTCAACTGAACTCTAAATTCATTGGGTGTGCTTTATACTCTTGGATCTTATGTTAAACCCAAGAATGAATTCATTCACTCTTGTTTTTTGACATAGCAGTAGCTGTAGGTATAATGCAGCTGAAAAAGGTTTAAAATGCAGAGAGAAGAATTGAAATATCATCTTTTAATATCAGTTCTATGAAACCTGTAGAACTCTATTCCAAAATACATAAGCACTCCTATTTTTTAATATAATAAACTTTATTTTTAAAGAGGTTGTAGATTACAGAAAAGTTACATCGAAAGTATGACGGATTCCCATGTACCCTCCTCCTTGTTCCACACTATCCCCTATGCTTTTAAATGTAGCAGGACAGTGTATTATGATGTGTTCATAAAAGCCACTCATTAAAAAAAATGCACATTTGAAAAATGACTCACTTGTGGCAAAGACTAACCTACCTACAGTAATAATCTATAAAAGTAAAGCCATCACTGTGACATTTTCAGTACTTCACACATCTAAGAAATACTGAAGGAGGCAACTACCATTGTTATAACTTCTTTAAATCCAAAAACTTAAACACAAATCAGAATTAATAGAAACTTCAGAAAGTTCGCCTTTGCCTGCATTTTTGGCTGAAATTTTAAAGATTCCACATATAACAAAACTTCAACTTTGAATAAAAATGAATATTAAAAACATTCAAGCCTTTCAACAAACTTACTCTACAGAAGCAAGGAAAACAGTGAATAGTAAGAGCAGTGTATTTCTAGGATAGAAAGCAATTACTTATTTCCTTTCTCATAAAACAAAATTCAATGAGTCAACATTTTAATAACACTGACCAAGTTATTTACTATTCAAAAATTTACTTTCCAAGTTCTGTCTTTAAAATACATTCATACATATATTTGGATTAAATTAAATTTATATATCAAAAACCTTTCGCTCAAAATTCTAATCTTAAGTATAAACTGTAACTTGTCAAAGCATGGTCTAAACACTCTAAAATAATGTTAACATTTAGATTTATGTACTTCATCTGAAAAACTTATCTTACAAACAGGAGGTTTGCCCTATTTCTCCAGAATAAATATCCCTAAGTAAAAAACTTTAAATGATAATCAAAAATGACAGATTCAAATAATTATTGCTATGCATTTTCCTTCATTGGGCTTTGATGAAAACGAGCCATCTGGTATTGGAGCACCACCTTCCTTCTCACCTACAGTCTTTACAGTCCCAGAAGCAGACACAAAACAATTGTTTTATTTGTTGAGGCTGTATTCTGTTTCTCAGCAATAGCTGCACAAAGAGCAACAATCTCTCCACTTTCAAAGTCTTAGTCAGGAATTGACTTTGGTGAGAAATCTGTTACTTCTGCAGATGATTCACTCTTTTTAATCCTCTCTGCCACTTTCTGCTGCTCCTGGAATGTTCTTGCCCAAAAAAGGTCTTCTTTCAATATTTCAGGGTGCGTTGGATAGATGTGAAGGCTACTTGAAAACTTCGAATTGCTTCATTCAGTTTATACTCTGGCTCTCTGTTGTTCTATTGTTCTATTGTCTATCTTCTTATCCTTTAGTTTACCCTTCCTTATAATCATCATTTCTAAACTCTTTTCCAAATCATTGATGCTTGATTTTCCTTTCATGCTACAGCACCCCCTTTAGTATCTCTTGCAAATCTGGTCTTCTGGTAACATATTCTATCAGGTTTTGTTTGGCTGTGAGGACTTTGAACTCACCCCTATTTTTCAAGGACAGCTTTGCCCTCTTTAGAATTTTTAGCTGGCAGTTTTCTCTATAATTACCTTGAATATATCATGCCACTTTCTTCTTTCCTCCATGGTTTCTGGTGAGAGGTTGGCACTTAAACTTATCAAGATTCCCTTGTATGTGATGCTTTTCTTTTCTCTTGCTGCTTTCAGAATCCACTCTTTATCTCTGATGTTTGACATTCTGAATTTTGTGTGTATTGGGGTAGGTCTATTCGAATTTATTCTGTTCGTGTGCATTGTCCTTCTTGGACATTGATATTTATGTCCTTCATGAGGTTTGAGAAGTTTCAGTTTTTTTATCCTCAAATATTCTTTTGGACCCTTTTCCATTCTCTTCTCCTTCTGGGATGCCAATAATGTGAATGTTTGTGTGTTTTGCATTGTCATTCAATTACCTGAGACTGCGTTCCATTTTTTCCATTATCTTCTCTTTCTGTCCTCCTGTCTTTTCCAGTTTTGATGTTCTGTTTTTGAAATCTAGTTCTGTCTTCAAGCAATTCAAATCAGATCTTATGTGCCTCTAATGTATTTTTAATCTCATCCATCTTGTCTTTCAATCTCATAAGGGTTATTACTTTTCTTGGCAGGCTGTCAAATTGTTCTTTATGTTCTCCCAGTGTATTCTTAATATCCTTTATTTCCTTATTCATATTTTCTTTAAATCGTTTAAAGTGATTTAGGAGAGTTGTGTGAATATGGCTGATTAATTTTATTAAATTCTGTGTTTCTTCAGGATATCTGGTTTGTTCGTTTGGCTGGGCCATTTCTTCCTGTTTCCTAGTATGGCTTGTAATTTTTTGATGATGTCTAGACATCTGAATATATTGGTATATTTACTCTGATGGCTACTTTCTCTCACTTGCCTATTGTTTTTTTTTTTTCCCACATATCTTCTTTGATATTTGTTTCAAATTATTTTCAATCTTTAAAATTGCCCAACTTAAGTGTTCAAAATTGTGCCAGGGACTCACTAGTGGGGTGCAGATTTTTTCCCATGATTTAGATACAGATTGTGAAGTTTTTGCTCATGCAGTTTCCAAACCGGTCAGCAGATGGCACTAGTTAGTGCACCTTTACATGGAGATGTTTCAGTCTGCTTTTCTGTGTTCCTATGTTGAGTCTCCAGATCAGAGATTCAAAGTGGCCTCTGCTGGCTGAATTCACTGGAGAAAAGCACCCTAAACTTTCCTCTTTTCCCTTGAAACAGCTGACAGGGAGGAAGATTTCTGTTTCCCTTTTTGTGTCGGCTTCATTTCATTCAAAATAAGGTCCTTGGGGTTCATCCATGTTGTCACATGTGTCAGTACTTAATTCTGTCTTATATCACATGTATATACCACATTTTGTTTATCCACTCTTCTGCTGATGGACACTTGGGTTGCTTCCATCTTTGGGGAATTATGCATAACATCACTATGAACATTTGTTTTCATATGTACATTTCTGTCCCTGCTTTATGTGCTTCTGGGTATATACTTAATTACAGGATTGCTAGATCATATGATAATTCTCTACTTAGCTCCCTGATGAACTTCCAAACTGTCCTCCACAGTGTCTTCATCGATCTACATTCCAACCTGCAGTGAATGAGTGTTCTATTACTCCAGATTCTCTCCAATACTTGTAGTTTGCTATTTTTTCAATAGTGGCCAGATTAGTAGGTGTGAAATTATGTCTCAGTGTAATCAGGTTTGCAGTTCCCAAACAGGTAGTGATGTTGAGTATATTTTTTAATTTATTGAACTACATCACTCATACATTAACATATGTAAACAATAAGTGTATAGTAATAGCTGTGAACTCACAAAACAAACTTACATAACATCATACAGGGCTCTCATACCTCACCCTTCCACCAATACCTTTCATTGTTGTGAAACATTTTCAACCAATGATTAAAGAGCATCTTTAAAATATTACTACTAACCAAAGTATTTTCCCCCAACCCACCCTATTATTATTATTTTTATATCATTTATACAAGACATACATAAATAATAAGTGTATAGTAAAAGTTGTGATCTTACAAAGCAAACATTCATAACATCATAAAGAGGTCCCATACATGAACCCTCCACCAACACCTTGCATTGTTGTGAGACATTTGTTACAAATTATGAAAGAATATTGTAAAAATCTTACTACTAATTATAGTCATCATCTTATATTTGGTGTATTTTTCTCCCAACACACCCTATTATTATTTTTTAAATATATTTTCATGACAGAAGATGCAAATTTACAAGACAGTCATGCACATGTGCAGAATTCCCAAACCACAATTCTCTATCAACAAACCACTCCGTGGTGGAATATTTGTAACAGATTATGAGATAATATCATCCAATTATTACCAGGTCCACAGCATACATTTGTCACACATTTTCCATATTCCCCCATTATCAACACAGTACATCTTTGACATAGATGCAAGAATATTACATTATTACTGTTAACCACACTCCATAGGACACTCTAGTTTTATTTTTTCCACATTTCTCCACATTCCCATCACCTTGCAATACTGATGTACATCTGCTCTAGCTCACAAAGGACACCCTTGCATCTGTGCCATCAGCCACTATTGATGGAGTTCAAGTAAATGCCATGACAACTGACAGAAAGCAGGCTCCCTTGGTATGTAGGAGACAGGCGTCTCTAGTCTCAAGACACTGACATAAGATCTGGTAGGAGCCTGGTGGAGAAACATTCTGTGCTTCAAAGAGCGTGTCTGGCATATGTCAGACAATGATTAAAAAGGTCTGTTACGTGCAGGAATGTAAAGAGAACTGAACTATTAACCCTAAAAACTTGCTGACTAAGTAAAGTGTAAACTGTCACGTATCTATTACCCTTGCACATGCACACACGTATTTGCTTTGGTCTAAAGCTAAATAAAAGCCATGATGTTTTATGCAGTGCAACTCTCCTCCTTTTGGATGGTGGGTCCCCTGGCCCTGGCTATCTCTTGTCTCAGTCTCATCCTTTCACATTCACAGCACCATTTTCACGGACCCAGTTCCTGAACATCAACATACTATTCTCATCCACTTCTGGGTTTACTGTGCTATTCAGTCCCTAGATTATTCTCTAGCTTTCTGTCAATTGGCATTTACATCCCTAGACTACCATTTTCAGCCACAACCCCATTTATAAACCAGCTGTTATTCATTATAATGTGATACCAACTCAGTATATTTCTACACTTTTACAGTAAAACTAATTAAAACTTCTACATACATTAAATATCTGTAGTCCATCTCAGTCCTCCTCTTATCTCCTTTAAGAATCCACCACCTACTAACAGGTCTTGAAGATATTTTCCTACATTTTCTTCTAGAAGCTTTATGGTTCTTGCTTTTATACTTAGGTTTTTAATTATTTTTAGTTAAATTTTGTATATAGTGTGAGATAGGGGTCCTCTTTCCTTCTTTTGCTATGGATATCCAATTTTCTCAGCACCATTTGTTGAATGGACTGTTCTGTCCTAGCTGAGTGGGTTTGATAGGCTAGTCAAAAATCACTTGACCACAGATGTGAGGGTCTGTTTCTGAACCATCAATTTGGTTCCATTGGTCTATGTGTCTGTCTTTATGCCAGTACCATGTTGTTTTTACCATCGTAGCTAGATAATACGACTTAAAGTGCAAAAAAGAGATTCTTCCAACTTTGCTTTTCCTTTTTAAGATGTATCTGGCTATGCAAGACCACATATCCTTCCAAATAAATTTGATAATTATGTTTTCCATTTATTTAAAAGATGCTGGTGGAATTTTTATCAGGATTGCATTGAATCTGTATATCAATTTGAGTAGAATTGACATCTTAAAGACATTTAGTCTTTCAATCCATGAGCATGCAATGTTCTTCCAATTATTTAGGTCTTTTTAAAATTTCTTTTAACAATGAGTTGTAGTTTTCTGAAAACGAGTGCTCTACATTGTTGGTTAAGTTTATTCCTCAATATTTGGGTTTTATCTGTCATATTTTATTTTCACCAACCTTTTGACACTTTCAGTTACTTTTATTTATATAATCTTCATTTCTAGACTTTCTTCCAGCCCTCTCTCTACAGTCTTTTCTTTTCAGGCTGTAGCACACCCTTTAGTATTTCCTGCAAAGCAGGTCTCTTGGTTGCAAACTCCCTCGTTTTCTGTGTATCTGTGAATTCTAAACTCACCCTCATTTTTCAAAGACAATCTTGCTGGATATAAGATTTTTGGCTGGAAGTTTTTCTCTTGCAGTATCTTAAATATATCATTCCACTGTATTCTTGCCTCCATGGTTTCTGGTGAGAAATTAGTACTTAATCTTATTGGGTATATCTTATATGTTATGCATTGTTTTTGTCATGCTGCTCTCAGATTCTCTCTTTGTCTTTGGTTTTTGGCCTTCTGGTTAGTATGTGCCTTGGAGTTGGTCTATTTGGATTTTTTTGGATGAGAGTATGCCAAGTTTCTTGAACATGGATATCTATGTCCTTCAATAGTGTTGGGAAATTTTCTACCATTATTTCTTCAAATATTCCTTCTGCCCCTTTTCCTTCCTCTTCTCCTTCTGGGACACCCATCACATGTATGTTTGCATGCCTCTTGGTGTCCTTTAGTTTCTGATAACTTGTTCAAGTTTTTCCAATGTTTTCTTCATCTGTTCTTTTGTATGTTCACTTTCAGAGGCCATTTCTTCAAGCTCACCAGTTCTTTCTTCTGCCTCCTCAAATCTGCTATTATATGATTCCAGTCTATTTTTAATTTCATTTACTGTACTTTTCATTCCCATAAGATCTGCTATTTTTCTATGTATACTTTCAAATTGTTCTTTGTGCTCATCCTATGTATTCTTAATATCCTAAATTTCTTTAGCCATCTTATTGAATTTATTAGGGAGATTTGTTTGAATATCTATGAGTGGTTGTCTAATCTCCTTTATGTCATCTGGAGGCTTATCTTGTGCCTTTAACTGGGCCATATCTTCTTATTTCTAGGTGTGGATTGTGATTTTTTGTTGGAGTCCTGGTATCTGGCTTACTAGAGTATTTATTCAGGGTGCAGTTTTTCTTTTTAGTTTAGAGCTTCCTGCCCTTTCTCCCTTGCTGGTTGTGTAGTAGGAGTCAAAGATGTAGTTGATGCTATAAGTTGTGGAGGCTCAAGCTACCCTTATTGCCCCAAGGACCAATGAAGCTTTTCCCAACTTTCTCCTTTGCCAAGGTATGGACAGAGCCACAGGTGTCTGAAATAACCCAACTCATGCAGGCCTATTCTATAGTTGCCCAAAGAGCCTGATGAAGCTTGAAGCCACTTTCTCCCCTGCCTGGAACACGGATGGAGCTGCAGGTGTGGGCAGCCATCTATGCAGTGCAGGTCCAAGATGACCACAATTGCCCAGGTAGACATCTGATTCCTCAGTCTGTGCCAGCTAAATGTACCTGCAGTAACCTAGATAGGCTAGTGCAGGACCTTTCAGCTTTCTCCCTGCTAGAGGTGGGGCTGAAGCCTATGCTAGGACTGCAAGCCAGTCTGGGTGAAAGAAACCAGTCTCTACAGTCACTGTGATTTTCAGTAAGCCTGGCTTCCCCGCATCCTGGGGGAGGAGTAAAAATGGCAGCTTCCTTCTGACATGGACAGAGTCAAACTTTAGCTGTTCTTAGGGTTATACTTTAGCCAACCAAATTTACTAATCAGTGGCCAACCTTCTCTTCCTCCTCTGTTTTTGGGAAACGGAGCTTCCAATTCCTGCCACAGAGTAGCTCCTGGGGTGGCTTGCACTGCCAAAGTAGAATGATCACCAGCTTCTATGGCTGGCCTGTAATTTCCCAGAGAGCCTGGTGCAGCTCCTTTCAGCTTCCTCCCTGCCTGAGATGGGCCTGGGGCTTAGGCTAGAGTGGCAATCTGATCTAGATGGAAAAAAGCCAGTCCCTACCAGCATTATGATTTTCAGTCAGCCCCACTTCCCCTCATGTCAGGCACAGAGTTAAGATGGTGGCCACTGGCCTTTTTCTGACTTGGAGAGGTTCAAACTTTAGTTGTTCTTAGGATTATACTTTAGCCCGCCAAATTTACTAATCAGTAGCTGAAGTTGGTGCCCAACCGTCTCTTCCTCCCCCATTTTGGGAAGGGGAGCTTTCAATTCCAGCCATGAACAGCTCACAAGGTGGCCTGTGACTCCAATGGAGGATGGGCACTGGCCTTCGTGGCATGGGGTGTTCTACTTAGGAATATTTTCTGCAGATGGGCAGTTTCCTCTTTCCATTCTTTCAAGGATGATGTAGAATGCACTTCTGGTTTCCTGGAGCCCCCAGACAAGTGCTCTAGATACCTCTAGGAGATCCCAAAGTGCCCCATAGCAGGAGCTGATTCTGGGAGCTATTTACTCTGCCACCATCTGGCTGGTTGTCTCAATGCTGAATATTTTTTCATGAGTTCTTTACCAATTTGTATTACCCTATTTGGAAAAATGTCTATTAAAATCTTTTGCCATTTTGAAATTAGCTTGTTTGTATTTTTATAGTTGAGTGGTAGGATTTCTTTATATATGATGAATATTAGCCCCTTATTGAATATAAAGTTACTAATAATTTTCTCCCATTGAATAGGCTGCCTTATTATTTTATTGACAAACTCCTGAGAAGCACAAAAGTTTTTAATTTTGAGGAGATCCCATTTATCTCATTTTTCTTCCATTGCCTGTGCATTTGGTATAAAGTTTCTGAATCCACTGCTTAACATAAACTGTCAAACATGCTTCCCTACATATGTTTTTCAGAGTTTTATGGTCCTGGCTCTTCTATTTAGGTCTTTGATCCATCTTGAATTGATTTTCTAAGGTGTGAGATAGGGATTTTCTTTCATTTTTTGGGGTATGGATTTCAAGTTTTTGCAGCACCATTTGTTGAAGAGAATAGTCTCTCCCAGTTGAGTGAACTTGGCAGCCTTGAAAAATATCAGTTTGCCACAGATGTACAGGTCTTTTTCTAAAATCTCAATTTGGTTCCTTTGGTCAATAAGTCTATCCTTGTATTGATA
The DNA here is from genome assembly GCA_026826555.1 of Tolypeutes matacus. Classification (NCBI taxonomy): domain Eukaryota; kingdom Metazoa; phylum Chordata; class Mammalia; order Cingulata; family Chlamyphoridae; genus Tolypeutes; species Tolypeutes matacus. Next base: position 536,602 of record JAKSZT010054016.1, on the reverse strand, counting down.
CCATTCAGTTTTCACCACTATAACTTTCTGATATGCTTAAAAATCAGGTACTGTGAGTCCTGCAACTTTGCTCATCTTTTTCAAGAAGTTTTTCACTATTCAGCGCCCCTTACCCTTCCAAATTACCTTGAAAATTGGCTTTTTGAATTCTGCAAAAAAACAAAACAAAACCTGTTGTCATTTTTATTGGGATTGTGTTGAATCTGTAAACCAGTTTGGGTAGAATTCACATCTTAAGAATATTTAGTCTTCAAATCCATGAACACAGAAAGTGTTTTTATTTATTTAGATCATCTTTGATTTCTTTTAGCAATTTTGTGTAGTTTTCTGAGAACAAGCCCTTTATATCTTTGTTAAATTTATCCCCATATATTTGGTTCTTTTAGTTGTTATTGCTTTTATTTTAGTTCTTTCTTCCATTTTAACTTATTTTTATTGAAGTATATCTTTCATACATGAACATGAATAAACAATAAGTGTATAGTAAAGACTGTGACATTAGAAAATAAACATGCATAAATTCATACAGCTATCTTATACATCACCCCTCTAACAACACCTTGTATTGTTGTGAAACATTTGTTACAAACTATGCAAGAGCATCATCAAATATTACTACTAACTATAGTCCCTATCTTATATTTGGTGTATTTTACCCCAAACCACCCTATTTTTTAAAAAAAATATATTTTTATTACAGAGGCTGGGAACTTACAAAACAATTATTCACATGTAGAATTCCCATACAACACCCTTTCACCAACACACCACACTGTAGTGGAACATTTGTTACAGATTCTGAGATATCATGAGACTATTACCACTAACTGTCATCCATAGCATACATTTAGCACACTTTTTCCATACACCTCCATTGTCAAAACAGTACATCTTTGGCATTGATGCGTGAATATTATCGTATTACTGTTAATCACAGTCTGTAGGTCACCCAATTGTAGTTTTCTCATGCTTCTCCACATTCCCACCACCCTGCAATAGTGATGTACATCGGCTCTGGCTCACAGAAGGACACACTTGCATTTGTACCCTCAACCACAATTCTCATCCACCTCTGGGTTCACTGTGTTATTCAGTCCCTAGATGATTTTTTAGGTTTCTTCCAATTGACATTTACTTCCCTAGATTACCCTTTTCAGCCACAATCCCATTTATAAATCAGCTGTTACTCACTATAATGTGTTACCATCAACTATATCCATTTCCACACTTTTACTGTCAATTAAACATTCTACATACATTAAGCATTAGGAGTTCTTCTCAACCCTCCTCTTATCTCTTAATAACTTATACTCTAGGTTTTAACTCTGTCTGTATATTCTTCATATTTAGTTCATATTATAGAGACCATGAAATATTTGTCCTTTTGTGTCTGGCTTACTTTGCTTAGTATAATGTCTTCAAGATAAATCCATATTATCAAATGCGTCCCAAATTCATTTCTTCTTACTGCAGCATAATATTCCATCATATGTACATACCACATTTTGTTAAATCTATTTATTGGTTGATAGATTGTTTCCATCTTTTGGTAATTGTGAACAATACCGCTATGAACATCAGTGTGCAGATGTCTGTTCGTGCCATACTTTTTAGTTCTTCTGCATATTTTCCTAGTAGAGAAATTGCTGGATCATATGGTAGTTCTATATTTAGTTTCCTGAAAAACTGCCAAACTGTCTTTCACAGAGGCTGCACAATTTTACAATCCAACCAACAGTGAAGGAGTGCTCCTATTTCTCCATGTTCTTTCCAGCACTTACCGTTTTTTTGTTTTGTTTTGTTTTGTTTTGTTTTGTTTTTTATTAATGGCTATTCTATGTGGTGTTAGATGATACTCATTGTTGTTTTGATTTGCATTTCCCTAATAGCTAGTGATATGGAACATTTTTTTCATATGCTTTTTGGCCATTTGTATTTCCTCTTTGGAGAAATGTCTATTTAAACCTTTTGCCCATTTTTTAAATTGGATTTCTTGCTATTTTATTGTTGAGTTGTATGATCTCTTTATATAGAATGGAAATCAGAACCTTACTGGATATGTGGTTTCCAAATATTTTCTTCCATTGAGTGGGCTGCCTTTTCACCTTCTTGATGAAGTCCTTTGAATCACAAAAGTGCTAAGTTGAGGAAGTTCCATTTATCCATGTTTTCTTTCATTGATCGAGGTTTTGTTGTAAGATTTAAGAATCCACCACTTACCATGAGGTCTTGATGATATTTCCCTACATTTTCTTCTAGTAGCTTTATGGTTTTATATTTGAATCATTGATCCATTTTGAGTTAATTTTTTATAAGGTATGAGATAGGTTTCCTGTTTATTCATTTTGGACATGGATATCCACTTCTCCCAGCACCATTTGCTGAACAGACTTTTCTGCCTCAGCTTGGCGGGTTTGAAAACCTTGTCAAAAATCACTTGACCATAGATGTGAGGGTCTGTTGTGAACCATCAGTTCAGTTCCATTGGTTTATGTGTATATCTTTATGCCAGTACCATGCTGTTTTTACCACTGTAGTTAGTTAATATGATTTAAAGTTTGGAAGTAAGAGTCCTCCAACTTCATTTTTCCTTTTTAAGATGGTTCTGGCTATTCAGGGCATGTTACCCAACCAGATAAATTTGATAATTGGGTTTTGTATTTGTTTAAAAAATGCTGGTGAAATTTTTATTTGTATTGTATTAAATCTGTATATCAATTTGGGTAGAATTGACATCTTAATGATATTTAGTCTTCCAATTCATGAGCATTTAGCAATGCATTATAGTTTTCTGAATACAAGTGCTTTACATCCTTGATTTAAGTTTATCATGTTCAGAAAGTTTCCTTCAATTCCTATCTTTTGTATAATTTTATCAAGAAATATGCTGTATTTTGTCAAATGTTTTTTCTGCATTGATGGATAGGATCATGTGATTTTTCCTCTTCGATTTATTAATGTGTTATATTATGCTGATTAATTTTCTTTTGTTGAAACATGCTTACATGCCTGGTATAAATCCCACTTGGTCTTGCTGAATAATTCTTTTAATCTTTTGTTGGATTCGATTACCAAGTATTTTATTGAAGATTTGTACATCTGCATTCATTAGAGAAATCGGTCTGTAATTTTATTTTTTCATCATATCTTTATCTGGCTTTGGTATTAGGGTGATATTGGCTCCATAAAATCAGTTTGGTAGCATTCTTTCTTGTTCAATTTTTTTGGAAGATTTTGAGAAAATTGGTATTAAATCATCTTTGAATACTTGGTAGAACTCACCTGTGAAACCGTCTGGTCCTGGGCTTTTCATTTTGGGGAGCTGTTTAATGACTGTTTCAATTTTTTTACTTGTGATTGGTTTGTTGATGTCTTCTATTTCTTCTAGGGTCAGTTTAGATTGTTTGTATGTTTCTAGGAATTTTTCCATTTCCTCTACATTGTCTAGATTTTTGGCATATGTTGTTCATAGCATCCTCTTATGATCTCTCTTATTTCTGTGGGGTCAGTAGTAATACTACCATTTACATTTTTCATTTCATTAATTTGCATCTTCTTTCTTTTTTTTCTTAGTCTGACTAAGGGTTTGTTGATTTTGTTAATCTTCTCAAAGGACAAACTTTTGGTTTTGTTTATTCTCTGTATTGTTTTATTTCTCTCAATTTCATTTATTTCTGCACTGATCTTTGTTATGTCATTCCTTCTACTTGCTTTGGGATTAGTTTGCTGTTCATTTTCTAGTTCCTCCAGTTGTGTGGTTAGGTCATTGATTTTAGCTCTTTCTTCTTTTTTAATATAACCATTGAGGGATATAAATTTTTCATTTAACATTGCCTTCACTGCATCCCATAGGTTTTGATATGTTGTGTTCTCATTGTCATTCATCTTGAGATATTTATTAATTTCTCTTGAAATTTCTTCTCTGACCCACTGATTATTTAAGAGTGAGTTGTTTAATCTCCATATATATGTGAATTTTCCCTTTTTCTGCTATTTGTTGATTTCCAAGTTTATTCCATTATGATCAGAGAAAGTGCTTTATATAATTTTGATTTTCTTGAATTTATTGAGATCTGCTTTGTGACCCAAAATATAACCTATACTGGTAAAAGATCTATGAGCACTTGAAAATTGCTGTTTTGGGGTGCAATGTACTGTATATGTCTATTAGGTTTAGTCCATCATATTATTGTTTCTTCATTGTTCCTCTGCTCAGATGTTCTAGCCAGTGCTGAGAGTGGTATATTGAAGTCTCCAACTACTTTTGTAGAGATGTCTCTTTCTCCCTTCAGTTTTGCCAGTGTTTGCCTCATGTATCTTGGAGCATCCTGGTTAGGTGCATATATATTTGATTGTTATTTCTTCCTAGTGAATCATCCCTTTTATTAATATGTAATGTCCTTCCTTGTCTCTCATAACAGTTTTGCTTTTAAAGTCTATGACATCTGATATAAGTATAACTATCCCAGCTTTTTTATTATTATTATCACTGCATGTGTGGAATATCTTTTTCCAGCCTTTCATTTTCAATGTATTGGTATCCAGGGTCTAAGGTGAGTGTCTTGCAGACAGCCTATAGATGGCTCATATTTACTTATCCAGAAGTCTGTGCACTTTGATTGGGGAGTTTAATCCATTAACATTCAATGTTATTACTGTAAAGGCAGTTCTTATTTCATCCATTTTGATCTTTGGATTTTATCTGTCATTTTCTTTTCACCAACTCTTTTAACACTTTTATTTACTGTTACAGTCATCATTTCTAGACTCTCTACCAAGCATCTTTCTCCTGGCTTTTCCTTTCAGGCTGTAACACTGTCTTTAGTATTTCCTGCAAACCTTGTCTTTTTGTTATAAATTTTCTCAGTTTCTGCTTATATGTGAATATTCTACTCTTGCCCTCATAATTTAAAGATAATGTTGCTGGATATAAAATTCTTGGCTGGCAGTTTTTGTCTTGCAGTATCTTACATATATCATACCACTGCCTTCTTGCTTCCCTGGTTTCTGATGAGAAATCAGAACTTAATCTTATTGGGTATCCCTTATGTGTTATGCGTTGCTTTATTCTTGCTACTGTCAGAATTCTCTCTGTCTTTGGCATTTGCAATTAGGATTAGTATGTCTCTCAGAGTTGGTCTATTCAGATTTATTAGGATGGGAGTATGTTGTGCTTCTTGGGCATTGATATCTGTGTCCTTCAATTGGGTTGGGATATTTTCTACCATTATTTCTTCAAATATTCCTTCTGCCCCTTTTCACTTCTCTTCTCCTTCTGGACACCCATTACACACATATTTGTATGTCCCTTGCTGTCATGTGGCTCCATGAGACCCTGTTCAATTTTTTTTCCATTCTTTCTTCATCTGTTCTTTTATATATTTGCTTTCAGAGGCCATGACTTCAAGCTCACTGATCCTTTGTTCTGCTTCCTCAAATCTGCTGTTTTATGCCTCCAGTGTATTTTTAATTTCATTTATTGCATCTTTCATTTCCATAAGTTCAGCTACTTTTCTATGTATGCTTTCAAATTCTTCTTTGTGTTCCCTCTGTGTCTTCTTAATATCCTTAGTCTCTTTAGCCATCTCATTGAATTTATTAAGGATATTTGTTTGAACATATATCTTTAGTTTTATCCACTCCTTTATGTCATTTGCAGGCTTATCTTGTTCATTTAACTGGGCTGTATTTTCCTGTTTCTTAGTATGGATTGTAATATTGTTGTTGTTTTCGCATCTAGCTTGCTAGATACATTTATTCTGGGTGCAGTTTCTCCCTTTAGTTTAGGAGTTTCTTGTCTTTTCTCTCTTGTTCTTTGTGTAGTAGGAGTTGAGGATGTAGTTGATGTTGTAAGCTATGGAGGCTGAAGCTGCCCATTTTGCCTCAGGATTGATCAAGCTTCTCCCACCTTTCTCCTCAGTCAGGGGTAGGGCAGAGCTGCAGCCTTGTACAATAATCCATATTGGGCAGGACAAAATTGTCCATAGTTGCCTGAAGAGAATGATGAATGTTCATACCCCTTCTTCTCCATCATGGGTAGGGATGGAGCTATAATTTTGGGCAACAGTCTATGCTGTGTAGGTCCAAATTGACCATAGTTGCCCAGGTAAACTGATGAAGCACCAGACGTCGTCTCTTCTGGAGTGTCCAACAATCTAATCCATGTGGGCTGAATATACTTGAATTTCTGTCCCTTCTGCCCTTTAGGAGGTGGAAATGGAATCACCAATACCCAACAGTTCAGTCCCTACATGCTGGAAGAACCTGCCATTGCCAAGAGAGCCTGAAGAAACACCTGCCCCTTCTTATTCTATTGGGTGGTAGGGGTGGTTTTACAGGCACACAGCAGTTAAGTCTTTGTATGCCAAAAGTACCTGCCATTGTCCAGAGAGGCTGTGGAGACACCAAACAACTCCTATCCTATTGAAGGTGTTGTTGGATCCTTAGACATCCAACTGTCCTGTCCATGCAGGCCGAAAATGTCTGTCATTGCCTGGAAAGGCTATGGAAACACCAGCTCCCTCCTTTCCTATTGGAGGGTGAAATGGATTAAGTACCCAACAGTCCAGTCTGTGCAGGCCCAAAGCACCTGCAGTTTCCCAGAGAGGCTGGGCAAACACAGTCCATCTCTTGTCCTATTGGAGATGGGGGTGCAGCCACAGGTGCCCAATGTTCAGGTTTGTGCAGGTCAAAAGCAGTTGCCCTGAGAGTCTGAGGGAACACCAGACCCCTCCTATCCTATGAGGGGACAGAGGTGGAGAATGACTTGAAGGCACTCAATAAACCAGTTCCTGTGCACTGAAAATGCCTACTCTTATCCAGAGAGGCAGAGGATGTCCAGATCCTCTCCTCTCCTATTGGGTTATGGAGTTGAGGCCTCAGGTGTCTGACTATTCAGTTGGTGCCAGCAGAGAGCACCTAGAGTTGCCTGGAGAGCCTGGTTAAGATCTCACTAGCTTCCTCTCTGCTGGAGGTAAAGCTGGACCCTAAGGTAGGGCTGCAGTCTGATCTTGGTGGAAAGAAGACAGTACTAGCTGGATTTTCAGTCAGTTAGGCTCCCCTCATGCCGGGTGTGGATTCAAAATGGTGGCTACTGTACTCTTTTCAACTTGGACAGGCGCAAGCTCTAGCTGTTTCTAGCATTATACTTTAGCCAGCCGAGTCCACTAATCAGTAGCTGAAGTCAGTAGATAACTGTCTCTTCATCCACTGTTTGTGGGAAATGGAGCTTCTAACTACATCCACAGAATAGCTCCTGAGGCAGCTTGTGCTGCTAGAGTAGAATGGGCACCAGCCTCTGTGGCATATCTTGCAGTTTCCCAGAGAGGTGGTGTAGGTCCCCACAGCTTCCTTCCTTCCAGAGGTGGGGCTGGGGTTTAGGCTAAATCTGCAATGTGATCTGGGTGGAAAGAAACCAGTCCGGACCAGCACGGTAATTTTCAATAAGCCCTGCTTCCCCTCATACTGCGGGAAGTGTCAAAGTAGTGGCTACCAGCCTCCTTCTGACCTGGACTGGCTCAAAATTTAGTTGTTCCTAGGATTATACTTTAGCCTGCCGAAATTACTAATCAGTAGCTGAAGTAGTTGCCACACTGTGTCTTCCTCACCCAGTTTTTGGGAAATGGAGCTTCCACCTCCAGCCACAAAGTAACTCCAGAGGCAGCTTGAACCACGGGCACTGACCTCTGTGGTGTGGAGGGCTTTGTTCATGAATCCCCTCTGGAGATGGGTAGTCTCCTCCTTCCATACTTTCTAGGATGTTGCAGGATACTCTTCAACAGACGGGTGCTTTAGATAACTCTGGATGATTACTAACTGCCCTGTAACATGAGCTGACTCCAGGAACTCTTTACACTGCCACCATCTTGGCTTCACCCTATCTTTCTTCTTTTTTATTGTAGGCATTTGGGCTAACATTTCCCTTTCAGCAGTGTTTGTTGCATCCCATCAGTTTTGATGTGTTGTGTTATCATTTTTATTCACCTTGAGATATTTGCTGATTTCTCTTGCAATTTCTTCTTCGACCCACTGATTATTTATAAATGTTTAAATTCTTTTTTAGGGAGTTTTCCAGTTCTCCATCCAATACTAAATTTAGCTTCATTCTGTTGTTGTCAGAGAAAGTGTTTCATATAATCCCATTCTTTCCACATTTATTGAGACTTGATCTATGCCTTAACATGTGTTCCATGAGCACTTGAGGAAAATGTATATCCTGATGTTTGAGTGTGAAATATTCTATACATTTTTTGTTAGGTCTAGTCCTTTTATCGTATTATTCATGATTTCTGTTTCTTATTGCTCCACTGTCTAGATGTTTCATGTATTGCTGAAAGTGGTGTTCTGAATACCCCCACTATTATTGTAGATGCTTCTATTTCCCCCCTCAGTTTTACCAGAGTTTGCCTCATATATTTTGGAGCATGCTGATTAGGTGCATAAATATATATGATTGCTAATTATTCTTGGTAGAGTGCCCCATTTATTAATATGTAGTGTCCTTTGCCTCATCTATCAGTTTTGCATTTAAAGTCTACTTTGCCTGATATTAGTATAGCTCCCCTGTGTCTTTTTTGATTACTGTCTGCATTGAAAATCATTTCCAAACTTTTCCTTGCAACCTATTCATTTCTTGGGTCTAAGGTGTGTCTCTTGTAATCATCATATAGTTGATTATTATATATCCATTCTGCCAATCTGTGTCTCTTAATTGAGTAGTTTAACCCATTAACATTAATATTATTATGAGAAAGGCTATACTTACATCAAACATTTTATCTTTAGGCTTTAAGATGCCATATCTCTTTTTTTTTTCCTTTTTACCCATTTAGCTATCTTGCTAATAATCGTCCTTTCTACACTGTCCTCCTAACCTCTCTCTCTCTCTTTTTTTTTTTTTTTCATTTCTGCCTCAAGAACACCTTTTAGTATTTCTTACAGGTCAGGACTCTTGTTGGTGAATCCTCTCAATTTCTTATTATCTTTGAATATTTTAATCTCTCTCTCATTTTTGAAAGACAATTTTGCTGGATACAGAATTCTTGGCTGGCAGTTTTTTCTCTCTCAATACCTTAAATATGCCCATATCAGTGCCTTTTGTGTCCATGGCTTCAGATGAGAAGTCAACATTCAATCTTATTGAGAACACCTTGTATGTAACAGATTGTTTTACTCTTGCCTGCTTTTGGGACTCTCTCTTGAACTTTGGCATTTGCCAATCTTATTAGTATGTGTTTGGGAGTAGTTCTCTTGGATTTAATTTGTTTGGAGTACATAATACTTCCTGAAAACATACATCCATTTCCCTCATAAGAGTTGGGACATTTTCAGCAATTATTTCCTCAAACACTCCTTCCATCTCATTTCCTTCTCTTCTCCCTCTGGAACACCTGTAGTGCGTATGTTTGTGTGTTTCATGCTGTCATTCAACTTCCTGAGACCCTGTTCATTTTTTTCCCATTGTATCCCCTCTATTTGACCTTCTATCTGTGCAATATCAGATGTTCTATCTTCCACTTCATTAATTCTTTCTTCTGCCTGTTCAAGTCTGCTGTTGTGTTCTAGTATACTTCTCACATCTTTTTTGCCTTTCATTACCATAAGATCTGTTCTTTTTTCCATGTATGATTACAATTTCTTTTCTACACTTACCTAGTACATCATTAATATCCTTTAACTCTTCCTTCATCTCCTTGAATTGATTTCGAAGATCTGTTTGAACATCTTTGATTAGTTGTTCCAAATTCTACATCTTCTTTGGCATTTTAATTTGCTCCTTTTACTGTGCCATATGTTCCTGTTCCTTAGTATGCCATGTAATTTTTTGCCTATGCTTAGGCATCTGTTTATATTGATGAGTTTACTCTGTTGGTCAGTTTCTCTCCCTTGCCAAATGTTTATTATTGTTTGGCTTTGTGTAAAGTCTCTTCTCTGATGCTTGGTTCAGCTTATTCTAAATTTTAGAATTTTTCATGTTAAACAGATACAAACCAGGCCTACAATGTATGGAAGGGCACAGCCCAGTTCCATTGAGTCAGATCCTCTCTCTCATTCTCCCAACCTGCTCCTTCTTGGATGTTGACCTATCTCATTCTCCCCAACTTGCTCCTTTCTAGATGCTGTACTGTGTTCCCCTGGCCTTGGGAGTACATGCCCTGCTAATTCATTTCCCCCTGTGCCCACCAGTGGGTCCATTTGAAAGTAAATCCTCCTGCACTGGCCACCCACAAAGCTCATCCTGCATCTTGCCATGTCTCCTGCACCCAGCATGTCCCTATCTGGCCACTGACACTACTCACCATTTGGCTCCACCAATTCTCTGGCCCTGGTAGGGCCCACTGCACTGCTTGCTACTTCCTTGTACCAAGTGAGTCTGCCCCCCACTTGACAGCCATCCTGCTGCTCACCCTGAGGCCCTGCCACTTCCCCAGTGCCTGGCTATACCCACATCACTGGCAGCTCACACTGCTATCCCTACACCCCTTTTGCTTTCACTATGCCCAGTAAGCCTTCCTGTCTTCTTGCCTTTGTGGAGTACAAGTACACCTTGCTGCTCCCTACTCTACCATCTTCGTTCTGCCTATAATTACTAATTTAAGATTGTGCAAAAGAATTATTTTTAATAAAATTATATATTTGACAATTTGTCCTTTGAACAATTTATGATGTCTCCAATTTTCACTCATAAATAACAATTCTGTAGGCAACTTTACAATAATCTTCAAAGTGCAATATTTTTCAAGTACTAGGATTTCATTGTTATGTATAAATATGCATAAACTTATTTTTCTATATTGTTGGAACTTTGATTGACTATATTTTATTACAGAATATTAGTGATTATGTATAAATATTCAAGATAAGCAGAAAAATAAGAGTAGTAAAATAAAAATCTTTCTCGCAATTATTTAAATCAATAATCCTTTTCTACACACATATCTCTTTTATTTCTTGAAGTCCTTTCAGAAATTTTCTGTAATTATATTTGCATGTGTGTAGATTTGTATGTCTTCTGTCTTCCTTTTTATCAGTGAGATCAATATTTCAATGTTGAGGATTGTACAAGACAAAACAATATGCCTATAGATAATATGTTTTCTTGTGATAATTCTTAATATCTCTCTTTGTTAGTATGGATACAAATATAATCTTATCGTTTTCATTAAATTGTATTACCAATATAATTCAAATTTTATGCATATGTTTTCTGAATATATATCTTTCTGAGAATTATTTGTCTGTTCATCCTTTTCAATCTTGTTAATTTACCTAGGATGGGTGTTAATCTAACAACATAGTTATTGCATACCTTTGTAAAAGTTCAGCTACTAAGACCAAGTGTTCTGGGGGCAAATCTGAATTTCACTATTTACTAGGTGTTATATTGTTTATTAGACTTAATGATTGGTACTATGTGTTTACATTTTTAAAATCCCTGTTTAATATTAAATACTATATAAGTCTCAGCCTTCTGTTCTTTTACCACTATTAAAATTAGCAATTTTTATGTATTTTTATTTATTTTATGATTTTTTCATTGTGTCTTTCTTTTGTGTACAATGATAATTTCTTCTGTATGATCCCCCAGTGTCTTATATGGGGTTTTTTTGCTTTATTTTCAAAGAAGCTTTAGTTTACAGAAAAGTCACATAGAAAATATAGGTGATTCCCCTATATCCCTGGCCCTCCCCTTCTCACATATTTTCCTATTGTAACATCTAATATGAATATGGTACATTTGTTACAATTGATGAACAAATATTGAGCATTGCTACTAACTATGATCAATGTTTTACACTATGGTTTACATTTTGTAACGTACACTTTTATAGGTTTTGACAAAAATATTAATGGCCTGTATCCATCATTGCAAGATCATGCAGAACAATTCCAATGTCTCAAAAATGCCCTATGTTCTATCTATTATATTCTTCCCCCTTACTTCCCTCAGAACCTGTGGTAACCACTAAGTTTTAATTTTTGAAGAATAAGGTTCATAGTTACATGCATTAATATTAAGGGTTTGTTATATTGGCCTGTTTTCTTTTATTAGGCACTGCATATGTTCTCAAGACTTTCTTGCCTGTCTAATCGAGGACATAACAGAATTCTCCAGGATTGGAGTTTAACGTTTTCTTATTCATTGTTTGGGTCTCCACTAACTGAGATAACACACTATGACAAAATGTACATTTTCATATTCCAGAGAAACATGACCCAGGTGCACCATATTGCACATTTCTCCCCATCCCAAATGTCCTGCATCAGTACCCTTCACCTGCCATATTTGCCAAAAGAATATTCCCACCATGGTAGTTTAGGATTTGGTGCTCTCACATCCTCTATTGATAAAAGACTCTGAAAAATAGTCATAGAAGGAAACTTACTTTCCATGATAAAAGGCATATATGAACAACCCACAGCCAATATTTTATTCAATGGTGAAAGACTGAAAACTTTGCCACTGAGATCAAGAACAAGACAAGCATGCCCACTGTAACCACTGTTATTCAATATTGTGGTAAAGGCTATAGCTATGGAAATTAGGCAAGAAAAAGAAATAAAATGCATCCATATTGAAAAGGAAGGCATAAAACTTTTCATGTTCACTGAAGATATGATCCTATACTGAACAAAGATCCAAATAACCTACAACAAAGCTACTAGATCTAATATCTGAATTCAGTAAAGTGACAGCATACATGATAATTCTAAAATATCAGTACTGTTTCTATACATTAGTAGTGAGAAATTTGAGGAGGAAGTCAGGAAATATTCCATTTATAACAGCAAAAGAAAAATCAATTACTCAAGGATAAATTTAGCTAAGAAAGTAAAAGACTGTACATAGAAAACTACAAAACATTATTAAAAGAAATTGAAGATGACCTAAATAAATGGAAGAACATTCCACATTCATATTTGAAAGACTAAATATTGTTAAGATGTAAATTCTACCCAAATCAATTTACAGATTCAAGGCAATTCTAGAAAAAAATTCAAAAGGTTATTTTTACAGACACTGATATTTTATTTGGAAGGGTAAGTTGATCATAATATCTTTAAAAAGAACAATAAAGTTTGAGGATTCTCACTTTCTGACTTTGAATCATGTTACTTAGCCCTAGTAGTGAAAGCATTGTGCTGGCAAAAAAATAGACATATGGCAACGGATGTAGGCCATTTTAAATCAGCACACACCACTCAGAACTGAGTGGGAGAGAGTGTGGTCTACAGTGTGAACTGTGGTCTATGGTTGGTGGCAAGGTTCCAGGATGTGTAAGTTCATTGAGGGTGGTGGGCCACACTGTGGGAGATGTTTGTGTGGGATGTGGTGGGAGGTGTGGGAGGTGGGCAACATGGGAATCCCAGTGGGTTCTGTGTAATATTTTGGGTAATCTAAGCACCTCTTAAAATATATGTATATAAATATATAAATAACATTTTTGTAAGCAAATGCACATATATGCATACATATTTATATATCATTTTGCAATTTGTATGTATTGTGAGAATTTTGATTTTTACCCATAATAAAAAAAAAATAGACATATAGAAAAATGAGAATGAATTTAAAGTTCAGAAATTGACCCTCACAACTAATGTCAAGTGATTTTTTTTTTAAAGATTTTATTTATTTATTCATTTATCCCCCCCTTGCTGCTTGTGCTAGCTGGGTCAGCTAATCATGCCGTGCAGGCGGGCTTGCCTTCACCAGGAGGCCCCAGGAACCGAACCCGGGGCCTCCCATATGGTAAACGGGAGTCCTACTGATTGAGCCACAGCCGCTTCCCTCAAGTGATCTTTGACAAATCAGTCAAGTATACCCAGCTGGCTCAGGTTAGTGCATTCAACAAATAGTGCTGTGAGACCTAAATATCCTTAACTAAGAGAAAGAAAAATGACCCCTATCTCACACCTTATATAAAAATCAACTAAAAGTAGATCAAAGCCCTATCTATAAAAGTTAGAAATTTTAAAATCTTGGAAATAAATGTAGAGAAAGTTCTTCATGACCTTGCCGTAGACGGTGGTTTTTTAAACTTTATACTCAAAGCATGTGCAGTGAAAAAAAAAAAAAGGATAAGTGGACCTTCTTAAAATTAAACACTTTTGTGCTTCAAATAACTTTGTCAAGGGTATGAAAAGTCAGCCTAGTCAATCAGAAAAATATTTGTAAAACATGAATCAGATATCATATGGACAAATAACTTAAATAGACATTTTTTAAAGAGTAAATACAATATCCAGAAAACGCATGAAAACATGTTCAATGTCACTAGTTATAGGAGAAAAGCAAATTAAAACTACAATGAGATATCATTTCACACATGATAGGATGGCCATTACTAAAAAATACAAAACAAAACATAACAACAACAACAACAACAAAAAAGCAAGTACTGGAAAGGATGTGGAGAAATAGGATCATTCCTTCACTAGGGTGGAAAGGTAGAATGGTGTTACCTCTGTGGAAAATAATTTGGCAGCTCCCCAGGCAGCTAAATATAGAACTGCCATGTGATTGGCAATTACACTACTAGGAAATATATTCAGACACATTGATATTTAATAAAATTTATAAAAGCAATTGCATGAACTGACATTTGCACACTGGTGTCCATAGTGGTTTCATTCACAATTTCTACAAGATGGAAACAACCCAAGTATCTATCCACTAATGAATGTATAAAAAATGTGGCATATATATATGCTGGAGTACTATTCAGCCATAAGAAGAAATAAAACTGCAACATATATAAAAACATGGATCAGCCTTGAAGACATTATATTGATTGAAATAAGCTAGAGTGAAAATAAAAAGTATTGTATGACTTCACTATAATGAACAAAATACAATGAGTAAACTCATGTTGTTAAAATCTAGAGTGTAAGTTACTAGGGTATAGTGTGAGGGATGAGAACAGGGATCTGATGAATAATATGTATAGAATTTTTAATAAGATTGTAAATGTTAGGAAAGGATAGAGTTGATAGTAACATTGTGAGTATCACTAACACTGCTGATCTATAAATGTGAATGTGGCTGAAAGGGGTATTCTAGGGATCTAAATGTCAATGGAAATAAAATTAGAGGATAATCTTGGGATTTTAAAACATAGTGAATTTGGTGGTGGATAAGGACTGTGGTTAATAGTACAAATGCCACAATGTTCTTCTATGAAATGTACAGCATTTTTACAAGGTCTTAAGAATATGGTGATACATGGGAAAATATAACTAATACAACCTATGGACTATAAGTTTTATTTTTGTGTCAATGGAAAAAGTGTACTATATCAATAATAAGGGTCAACCCAATAATAGGGTATAAGAAATAAGGGATTTTTCCGGAGTAATCAAAAAATACTAAAATTGACAAAAGATGATGACAACATAACTCTGTGATGAAACTGAAAGCCACTGAGTATACACTGTGGATGGATTGTACCAAGCATGGGATGTCATAACATAGTGAAACTGTGGTGGATGAGGTATTCTGTTTAATAACAATTATATGAAAATATTCTTACATAAATAATAACTAATGTACAATAATAATACATGGTATTAATAATAAGGAGATTTATTAAGATAATAAACCTAATGGAAGCTACAGTATTATAGTATATTTGAATTTATTATACTAGTATTATTTGAATGCTCTTTATAAATTTTAACAAATGTTCCAAAACAAAGCAAGGTGTCTTTGGTAGGGTGGTGTATGGGAATCCTGTATGTTATTCATGGTTGTTTCATAAACTTCTTTAATAAAAAAAGTATCCTCACAGCCAAAGGCCAAATAAGCCAGGTTATGAAATGTTCGTGGTTCTATTGACAAAAGAGGAAAATGAACCACAGAAATATGAGAACAGGTTTTATTAAGATTTATTCAGTTCCTAAAAACAAAACCATTAAGAATTGTTTAATCTTACCTACAATTTTTAAGGAAATCTGTCTAACAGGCTTTGAAATTAGCTGTATTCACAGACCTACTTCTTTAAAATATCAGAACTCCATTGAGGAGATCTGTCTTTCTGCTCCTTCTCTACATGTGAACAGTAAGTGGATCCTTAATGGCACCAAAAATTTTTAAAACTGAAACTGCATGCATCACGGTATGATGCCTCTTTGTCTTCAGACTAGTAATTTCATTTCTTGTTTTTCTTTTTGTTTTTTAATAAGAGAAATTGTGAGTTTACAGTAAATTCTTGGAGAAAATTGAGAGTAACTCTATTTACACCCTCCCTGCCTGTCCATATTAAGACCTTCCATTAGTGCAGTACATTTGTTATAATTGGTGAAACAAAAAAATTATAATTTTATTATTAACTATAGCCCATGATTTTTAATAAGGTTAGCCACTTTCTTCCTTAATGAAGAATCAGATGTGTGCTCCCAAATCTCCAATGGGTTACATCAAAATGTTCAGAGTCCAAAACTTGCTAGTCTAAGATGTCTCTTGATCTTGGACAAGTTAAGTTACATCTACCCTTCAGTATCACTATTTAAAAAAAGCAGTAGTCTCAAGAAAAATATCTTGCCTTTGCTTGACAGTGTCATTTTTGTGTTTCTCAAACATACAATATCATAACTCCTTTCACACAATTGTTAGTACTCATTGAGTTTTTGAAAAATGTCTCAGAATTTAGCGAAAGAAAAATACATGATGTGAGATATTTCTATGAGTTTTCATTGTAAGAAATTTTAACTCAGACATACCAGAAATTCACAAACAAGTTTCATCAATGCCAATATCACAAAACACTAAATCTGGAATTCTTTAAGCAGATATTCACAGGTATTTCTTGAGAAGTCCAAATTAAACAATTTCCTTCTCTCATTCTTTCCTTCTTCTCTCTGTTTTTAACCCACATGCTGAGCCTTGAAAAGAAAAGTGGACATTTGAAAACATATGATGTCATAAATATAATAAATTGGTTACTTGGGTTTTAAAATTCAGTAGCTGAGATATTCCCTTGGGTTTCAAGTATTCTAAGCCTGTAATATCATCTTCCTTTCCACTTTTCCTCCTAGTGATTCTGCTAATACAAATGTCATTCATAAATACATGTAGACAGGCTCATTCACTGATATTTTCACATTTCATAGCAGCTGAAAGCCGTTTCCTTTGTTAAAAGTTCCACACTCCATTTCTCCCTGTGGAGATAGTACCCAGTTAACACATCGTCTCCTCAGAAAACCTTCCCAGAGTTCACAAAAAAATAACTCTCTATCAGAAATCCACAGTTCAAATACACACACAGATACACACATTCAGTTAAAGGATGTAATACTGAATTATATACTTCTCTAATTTTTGCTTTAAAATCTTTTTGTTCTCTTGATCATTTGATATATCTTTGAATAAGCAATGCAAGTTATGGTTGTTCAGTATTGCACACTTCATGCTAAACTGGGAAGCAGAGCTTGGCAGAGAACCCTCGTGGAGTTTTCAGGTCCAGACCCCACACTTTCATGTTCCATGACAATCTCCTGCTGACACCACTCAACACTGACGTGCAGATCCCCACACCAGCAACATAAGAACTCATCCAAAGAGGCAAGGAATGGACTTAAGTGTTGGATCATAATACAACTTTATTCATAAGAAAACTATTATAAGGGAAAAATTATCCTTGTAGCATACAGTTAAAATTTAGGCATGAGCGTAATATTCTCCAAAATCTTTTGTATCCTTCACACTTTATGTAATTAAGAATGAAAATGGCTTATATCTGTCATTGCAATGTCATTCAGGGCAATTCAAATGTCCAAAAATTCCCCCCATATTACATTTATTTTTCCCTCTCCCTTCGCTCAGAACATCTGGTGCCAATCATTATATATCTTGTCTAAACTTACAAAATTGTAGGGAAGGGAGATGAAACTATAATGTAAAGTAGAATCCACAGTTAGTGGCAGTGCTCCAATATGTGTTCATCTATTATAACAAATGCACCACACTAATGAACAATGTTGTTAATGAGGGAAATTTTGGGAGGGGTAGGGTGTGGGACATATGGGAATCCTCTACATTTTTTATGTAACATTTATATAACTAAAATATCTTTTTTTAAACAAAGAAGAAAAAAAGTATATTAAAAATAAAATGAGAAGGTGGCTGTTCAGAGCTGTAGGAGAGATAAAAGAAAAAAAGTAAATATCATTTTAAAAATAAAATCCAGAAGTAAAGTTTTAGAAACATGTACTCATGTTCTACAAATTCTAGGAACTCGCAATAATCACAGATATGCTATTAAAAATTTTGAAATAGAATAATACCGTAGAATGGGAGCTCTGATTACAGGGAATTTATTTTTATTTTTTTATGGCTAACTAGGATGTTACTTGACACACAATAATGTAGTCAATGAGTATTATGTCAAGTTGAATAGCTTTTTAGTAAAAAATGCTTCTGTGTGAATCCTGGTGCCAGCTGACTGTGTCAGAGACTGCTAGATATCCATGAAAATGAACACTTCTCCTAGGAATTATAGCACAGGTTTACATAGGTTCATTGCCTTCAAATTCAATGTTGTGGGACTTGATGATCAATACAAAACCATATCATTAATGGAAAAAAAAAAACAAAAAAACACCTGGTAATCGATTGCCAACAGGCTCTGACACAGGCATCTAGCACCAGGAATATCCAAAGCCAATTTTTAGTATGTATTTTTATAAAAGAATTTGAGAGATTACAAAACCATCATGCATAATATGTAGAATAATCATTCATCACCTCTCCACTAGCACCTTACATAGTTGTGGAACATTTGTTACAGATTATTAAAGAACATCATCAGACTATTTCTACTAAATCTGATCCATTGTGTGCATTTGGTATATTTTTCCCATACACTCCCTATTATTATCACCTTGTATTAAAATTGTACATTTGGTATAGTTCATGAGAGAACACTTTCATATTTGTACCATTAACGACACAGTTAATCTTCCACCTCATGGTTCACAGTGTTATACAGTCCCATGTCTTGTACAGTCTATCCAAAGTGTACACTCAGCTGCTCTCACTTTCAACACAGGAAACAACCTAAGTGTCTATCAACTGATGAATGGCTAAACAAAATGTAGTATATACATACATTAGAATACTAGACTGTTGTAAGAAAAATGAATTTGGACACATATGATAACATGTATGAGCCTTGAGAACATTATGGTGTATGAAATAAGCCAGACACAAAAGGACAAATACTGTATGGTCTCACTAAAATCAACTAAACACAGGCCATCTTTAACAAAAACTCTAGGCCCTTTGTGCAGCTATGTTGACGTTCACGAACTGGGTCCATGAAAACAGTGCCACGGATGAGAAAAAATTAGACAAAGAGAAGGAAAAACTGAGATTAGGGGACCCTCCATCCAAAAGGAGAAGAGCCCCACTGCATAAAAATCTGTGGCTTTTATTTGGCTTTAGAACAAAGAAAATATGTGTGCACATGTGCAAAGGCAATAGATACGTGAGAGTTTACACTTTACTTAAAGTCAGCAAGTTTTAAGTGTTAATGGCTGAGTTCTCTCTATATTCCTGCATGTAGCAGATCTTGTAAATCTTTATGTAAGATATACATGGTATGCTTTTTGAAGTTCAGGATGTCTCCCCACCAGTCTCATCTCAGATCTTATCTCAGTGTCTTGAGACTAGAGGCCCCTGTCTCCTACATTCCAAGGCAGACTACTTTCTCTCAGTTGTCATGGCCTTTAATTGAAACTCCATCACAGCTAGATGCAATTTTGTGACTAAGTTTTTATAAATTGCCTATAGACAGAAAGATTTCTGTCAGTTCCACCCTGAAATCTAAAATGTTGAATGTATACTTCTCTGAGTTTATTTCTTCTTTTTGCCACCTGAACCCAGGCTAATGTTATCACTATTATAGATAGGAGGGTTCTATTGCAATAGTTTACAAATGATGGTGTACATTTGAAAAACCTAGTGCTCAAATTTTAATATCTTTTATGAATTTTGGGGTGGAGCCCAGAGTTTTGCATTTCTAACTAGCTGCCAGATGATGCTAATGACATTGACATATTGATCACATGTTGAGTATGAAAGCATGAGGTGATCCAAGAAGAGGTGAGAAAAGAACCTGAGTTCATGATGAGGAAGAGGAGATGCACTGCCTTGAGAAATTGGACCATATTTTAGGGTCTGTTACATCAAGAACAATAAACCTATATGTTAAATAGCTGTATCATTGGGTTTCTTTTTTATAGAAGCTACTCTTACACTAATATAATATATAACTCAAATATATATGACACTACTCTTCTCTTTACATAATAATACTATATTTCTATGAGGGTACTTGGATTTCTATTATTATATGTCACAAAGATGAAATTCCTTCCTGAAAATTTTGTATATTTTCCACCAATGATAAAGCTTTATTGATATAATAACATGTATCATTGAAATTAGAAGCTAATCATAGAAGATACATAAGGAGAAATGATAAGAAATTCCCACCTCCATCATGAAAGAACTTCAGATAATAGATTTATTCTTAGATATGCAGGACAGTTTGAAATCTGTTAATGTGCAGACATGGACTTCCTTGAATGGCCTAGTTCATTTTTACCAAATAAAAATGCCCTGGAAGATAAATCAGAACATGTTTACTAATTTGCTGGGAAAATACAATTAGAGAAGAGGTCTAAATTTGTACAGTATTATTTATCTATTGCTGTATAACAACTTATCACAAAATTAGCAGTTTAAAACACTTCTCATATTATCTTAGTTTCTGTTGGTCAGACATGTGGGCACAACTAACTCCATGAAGCACTGGGTGCTTCTGTCACAAGGCTGCAATCAGAGCTGTGATCACATCTCAAGGTTCACTTGGAGAAGGATCTGCTCTCAAACTCATGTGGTTGCTGGCAGAATTCAGTTCATTGCAAGTTGTTGGACTGACAGGCTCAGTTTTTGCTGGGTGTTGGCTAGAGGCTGCCCTCAGTTCTTTGTTTTATGGGCATCCTCCACTGGGCAGTTCACAGTATGGAAGTTAGCTTCATCAACGCCAAAATAAAGGAATCTATGAGCAAGGCAGAAATCCTTATATTTACCTAATCTTTTGGTTATTAGAAAAACACATTTCTCACCCACTCTCAAGGGAAGGGGATTACACAGGTGTAAGTACCATGGGAAGGAATAATTTCAAACATTTTAGAGTCCCTTCATGCTCACTCTAGTCAATATATGACTTTCCATGAGAAGTTCTCATAAAATGAAAATTGTCATAAGAAAATTCCTATGCTTAAGATAGGATCATCAATAGATGATCTCACAACATTTCAGTGACTATTGGGGCCTAGGTAATCATAATTGACTAGGCCAGAGAGTTTGTCCACTCCCAGCGCTTTATCCTAAGATTTTAGTCTCATGCTTCATTTTCAGTTTTCTATGTTCCTGAGCAGTTTCATCATGTCAATGCTTTTTTTGTGCACTTCATTTTATTTTCTAAAGTACAGGATATTTTCCTTAATTTTTAATATTAAATAGAACTATTTAACTATTTTATCTGAAAAAAATCTCATGAATCCCAATTTTAATGAGAGTGATTTATAAATAGTGTTACTAATATATCTGTGTAAACATAAAAACGTTATAAGGGTAATTATAGTACATATAGAAATGTAAAACTAAAATAAACTTTCAAACATAACTTCAACACTGCTATTAACATTTAAATTAGCAATATAATTTAACATGACTATTAATGTGGTTATATTATGGTATAATTGACACACGAATATAACACAGAGATGTAGCAAAGGTAATTTTGAGTTTGGCAATGTTAGTATCAATTTTTTCTACTGAAACTGTTGCAAACCATTATCATGCACTCCAAAATTATTTGATATCCACTTGATACAAATGCTTTTCTCACTGTGGGGTCTGAAATTGCATATACCCTAGAAAAGCGTGTTTTTAAAGTTAACTCAGCCCTGTGCTTTGTACTGTAAGTAGCCTCTTTTGATGAGGCTACTTTAGTTCAGGTGTGAACCACCTCATTCAGGATGGGTCTTAATCCTCTTACTGGAGTCCATCATAAATGTGGTGAATAAACACAAAGAGAGAGAAAGCACTGGAATCAAGAAGTTGAAAGCAATGAAACCTGGAAGAAAATGGAGAGACAAGCAGATACTGCCAAGTTCCTTGCCACGGGTTAGAGGACCCAAGGATTGTTGGCAGCCAGTCTGTGGGAAGAAAGTGTTGCTTAGATGACACCTTGATATGGGAACATTTTTCGACCTCAAAAACATAGCTAATAATTAACATTGTTAAAATCCAAACCATTTTGTGGTATCTGCTTTTAGCAGCTTAGAAAACAAAAATACTCACAAAGTTCTTGCCTGCTTACTTATGATATCCCAACACAGGGCAGCAGTGGTATTGTAGCCATATTAACAATATTCTCTGGCAATAAAATTATTGCCAATATCACTACATCTAGATGTAATTTGGGCAACTGATGACCCAGAATGTGCTTATATATTTTTTTACCATCCAAAGGAAAACAGTAATGAAGCATTTTTATAGAAA
Organism: Tolypeutes matacus; assembly: GCA_026826555.1. Classification (NCBI taxonomy): domain Eukaryota; kingdom Metazoa; phylum Chordata; class Mammalia; order Cingulata; family Chlamyphoridae; genus Tolypeutes; species Tolypeutes matacus. The sequence continues at coordinate 514,026 of JAKSZT010054016.1, read as the reverse complement.
CCAATAGGCCCATTGTTAGGACCTGTTGTTTATTCTTCAAATTTGAATTATTCTATCATGACAACCACCATAATTACTTAATGATATTCTGCTATTTTTCCATCAATCTATAAATGCCTTGGGAAATATTCCTTTATAAAAATTTGCAAAATTACTTTGTTGGATTTTACATTCTAGTGGGTCAAACTAAAAATGAATATTTATGTAAATAAAATAGTATGTTAGAAGATGATAAGTTATATTCAAAAGAAAGGAAAGTAACATAAGGGGATTTGGAGATCTATGAGGATGCTATAATAAACATGGTGATTTGTGAGACCTTAATGTGGGGAGACTTATTGTAGTATCTTTTTTTTTTTTTTTTTTAAATTATGGGTAAAAATCAAAATTCTCACAATACATACAAACATTTGCAAAATGATATATAAATATATATGCATATATGTGTATTTGCTTACAAAAATGTTATATATATATATATATATATATATATATACATATATTTTAAGAGGTGCTTAGAGAGATGAAGCTATTAGACAAAATCATTCCTGGAAGTGCAGTTTAAGCAGAAGAAACAGCTGGAGCAAGATCTTTAAGGTTTAAACTGACCCAGTGTGGTCAAGGAAGAGCAAAAATCCACTGTGGCTATAGACAAGGGATCAAGGATATGGGTAGCAAAGAGGCCAATGAAGCAATAGATAGTCAAATCATTGTAAAGATTTTGACTTTTATTCTGAATGAAAATGAGCCACTGGAGAGTTTTATACAGAGAAGTGGCCTGATTTTACACAAGTGTATATGGAGCCTATGGCAACTGTGTTTAGAATAGATTAGGCAAGGTAAAGAGCAGGAAGAATTATGAAAATCTATTATTGCCATCAAAGTAAAAGATAAAAATGGTAGGGGAATTATCTCAAAAATATATCAGATTCTGGATATAGATTAAAGACCAAACCTTTTTTCTATATTAGATGTTAATTGTGATATCACCACTAACTCTTTCACTCCAATGTTTTTAGTCTGGGCAAATGGAAGGATGAATTTGACTAAGGAAGGCTGCATCTAGAGCATAATTAGAATAAAAACAATGATTTGTTAATTGTGAAAATTCCTATTAGAGATATAGTGTAAGATATAATATCAAAAATTCTAATCATTCTTTAACTCAGGTGAAAGATCTGGGCTGATACATAAATTGGGTGTCAGAAACATAGGGATAATATTTAAAGTCACAAAATCCTTGATTTTAGTTTGATAATTTTTATATAACAGTTGGAATGGAATTGCTTCTCTGGATTTTGATGTCGTAAACACAAGTTTCCACAGGAATCTCATCTAATCTTGATTAATTTGGGATAAAAGCATTCCTGATCATCAAAGTCCTTCCAGAAATGTTTATTCCTAGAAAAGTTTCATGAAATATCATCTCCTTTCCACTACCATTTCTCCTTTCCATATTTCTCTTTTCTCGAGTCCATAAAATTCACTTTGCTCTATACATCAATGCTAAAATATAACAAAAGTTAGTAATGCCAAACCTGTAGCAAGTAAAGATGCTTGTTGATATTTTAAGTAACAAAACAGGAAAAACTTACCACTTTATCAATAGGACTTTCAGTTTGAGATATTCTCCATTCAAGAATATGGGTTTTATGTAAATCTTACAAGATATTTTATAAACTTATTTCAAAAAAATAATAATAATAACAGGCAAAAAGCCACTTAAAAATTTATGGAAACATTACATCAAAAAAGTTACGTCCAGGCACTTTCATCCTTCAAATCCTAAAAACAAACTCAATTGTTCTTCCAGGGTTTAGAAAGACACACAGATGAACACAGATTAGTTAAATGACAGTTAAGCTCTTCTTATTAATGAATAAAATGAACAAAAGAAAAAATGCTTAATCATATTCATATCTCATAAACTTAAACCCCAAATTAATTTTTACCTTTAGCATTAATATATTACCTTCTTTGTTTTTGCAACAAAATAACAATATTGTTGTTAACTATAGTCTATAAATTACATTAGCTATATTTTTCTGAGAATTGCCATTCTTAACACTTGTAGTAGAACATTCCTGTATTTATATTATTAACCTCACCCTTATCTACTGCCCAAATCACTATTATATATTCCCTATATTATGCTCCAGCTGTCCTCCAACTAATATTAACCTCCCTAAAATTCCAAACTTTTATTTTCAGTGTTTGAAAATGCAGCAGTAGTGTTATTCCCAAGGAGTTATGCTCATGCAAACCTTCTAAAGTGGCATTAGAAGGCTTTATCCCCCATAATCTAGAGTTCAGTCCTCAGATCCTCTGGAAACAATCTTCATCATATTTCTTCTCAGAAATGAGATTTTATTTCACACTTCTTCACATTCTGGCTGTTAATGCCAAAACTCATTAGCTAACAATACAAGAACGAAAATGTAAATTCAATAAGCTATCATAAAAACTACAAATTTAAAATGCAAAATACTTCTCCTGGTTATTGGGCAATACCTTTCTATTCAGGGAGGTTTGGCTCTACAGGAAACCCAATTATCCCATGAAGTTTCCTAGATTATGACAGAATTTGATTAAGCAATATTGGCTATGGCCTCAAGTAGCTTTAGCACAAAACTTTCCTCCTAACTTAGAAGTGTACCTGTCAGTCAGACTCTTCTGGGTTTATAAAAAACAATCAGAGAATTGTGGCCCTGTATAAATATTGTGCCCAATATCTAGTGAGAAATTTTGATTCCTTGACCTACTCTGCTCTGTGATCCCTTCCCTTATCTTCTTTTTTTGGATGGATTATAATGGTATATTTGATTGTAATCTAAAGTCTTTTTCTTTTTTTGTCAACTGCTGCATGTTTCATTATATAATATCTTATCCATGAAATGTCAATTTTTATAACATAAATCTCACAATATTATAAAATTGTCATCAATTCACCAACCAAAATTTTGGGGCTGTCTCCAATGACAAATTATTTTTAAAAGTCTATAAAATTTAATATTGTGAGAGACTAATGACCAAGATGATGAACAAACTATACTAAAGTACATTGAGAAATATTGTGACTTAATTAAATAAACAGGTTTATTTTAAGAAGAATTGTCCTTGTTTTAAAAATTATGAATTTTCTCACTATACAATTTCAAGAGGAAGATAAAGGGACATATTACACATATGGCAAAAAGTGACCCAGTTTCAATTAAGGGCTTATTTATCTGATATTTATGGCTCTTTGAGCTCATAGGTTTCTGGGAATGCGTTGGAGCTGAATTTGAGCTGGAAGATATGATCTAGATTCAATATTGTCCGAAATGAATTGTTAACAAAATGGATCAGTCATCAGTCACGGATTAATTCTTAGACTTGGATAAGAAACATGCGGAAGAAAAACATAAACCAGAAATGCATAAGGAGGGAAGAAAAGCTCTCTATATAACAAGATCTGGCTGAGAAGCTTCTGTTCAGAGCATAGGAGACAGTAGAAGATTTGGGCTTCCAGTCTTTTAGCACTTGACGTACTGTTAACTTTGTAACTTTATCTCAAAATTAAATGAGTTTCTGTGCTCTGTACTCATTTTGCTTACTTCCCTAACAATCCTATTGAAATATATGTTCTAAATCAGGATGAGCATATTTTCTCTTCTTTATCAATCAATTTTATTAAAACACAGAATACGCAGGTGGAATCTTCCTTTCTGCTGCCTCTACTCATTTTTCCTTGCACCACAACTTTTAATGGAATTTTTAATTTCTGCATTTTTCAAAGTGTAAATCAGGGGGTTGAGCAAGGGTGTCGCAATAGTGTAAAACATAGCCACGAACTTGTCCACAGGAAATGTGGTTGGTGGGCAAGTATATGTGAATATACAAGGAACAAAAGTTAAGATGACTACAATAATGTGGGAGGTATAGGTGGAGAGGGCTTTCTTTCTTCCTTATGCACTCTGGTTACTCAGAGAATGTAAAATTAAAATATAAGAGATGATCAGGATTATGAAACTCACCATGCATATAGCCCCACTATTAAAAACTCTGAGTATATTTATGAAATAAGTATCCATTGCAGGCAAGTTTCAACAGTGGTGGCGTATCACAGAGATAGTGGTCAATAACATCAGGGCAACAGAAAGTTAATTTCAAAACCAAGATAATCTGTGCTGAAGAATGGATACAAGATCCCACCCAGGACAGTTTCACCAGTGTACCACAGACATGTATGCTCATGATGGTTGTGTATCGCAGTTGTTTACAAACAGCCACATAGTGATCAAATGACATGAGGATAAGAATTAAAATCTCCATGCACCCAAAGAAGTGAATTGCAAAGATCTGGACCATGCATTCATCAAAGGAGATAATTTTCTTCTCTGTCAGCACATCTATAATCAACCTGGGTGCTATGGATATGGAAATACAGGTATCAGTAGAAGATAAGTAGAAAAGGAAGAAGTACATGGGTCCCCCAAGTATCCAACTGTATTTGATGGTCATCACAAAAAGTAAATTTGCCAAAAGAGTTGCATGGTGGAGAAACAAAAAGATCCCAAACACTACTTCTTCCTTCAGAACATCCTGAGTTAAACCAAGCAGAATGAACTCATTCACACTGCTATCCATGCCCATGGTTGGTGCAGATAAAGAAAGGATGGAGCTGAGAAATACCTCATCTGCAAAAAAAAAAAAAAGAGAGAGAGATGTGATTTAACAAGGACAGCATAGTTGAACTCTTTATATCTCCAATTTTTGGTTCATGGTAGTCATAATTTTACCTTCAATATAAGTCAGGATAATGATTGTGAATGATGGTGAGAGGTTTAAATATATCACTGGGGCTGGCATTATAAAGGGAAATTATATGCGTGTGAAATCTTCTATTTGCATGATTCTGATTTTCACTACTTACTGATACATCTTGGTGTTCCACTTCTTACATCTCTATAACCTGAATTATGTCTTTACTCACATATGATTCCCCTTAATCTATCTGCCACAGATTTTGTTTTTTTCAATATTTTTTTCTTTTTAAACAAAATTGTAAAAATGTATAGTTGAATTTCCCCAAACAGATAATTCCCTTTGTTTTAATCTATTTCTTATACATATAGATACATATCTATATAAATGCAACCATCCTGTATTTTATACATACATATTAATCTTCATTTTATTTGCTAAACCCCTTTTTGCACTAACTAAAGAAAATCAATAACACAATTATTTTAGCAGGTGTAAGTAAACATGCAAAAATTTTATACAATCAATTCACCATTTATTATTCTTCATTTAACATGTTTTCAAATTTTCACTTATAAAAGTTTTGAAATGAATCTCTCATTTATATAATTTACCATATTTTTAAAATTTCATTAAAATATATCTCCATGAGACTACTGAGACAAAAGATATGAATAAATGCACAATAATTTAAAACTTGACAATTAGCCCTCCAATTCGTTTTTATCAATATTTATTAAAATATTTTAATTATATGAATTAACATAGTTCCATAATAAATATCAAAATTTACAGTAAGCCACAAGATGAAAAATAAATATGTCCATTCAAAATTCCTTAATCACATTCTACAGTGGTACTGCTAGTTGCCAACATGGTGTTCCAGAAATTTAGTGTCATATAGATATATGTATAAATTGAATTATTATTTTTAATTGTTGCTAAAATTATAAGACTATAATTTAGATTTCTAATAAAATTCACATTTGCAACTTTAAGTTCTTTCTTTTTTGTATAACTAAAATGATTATATGCAATTTTTGTACAGATGATAGTAAAGAATATTTGCCTCTTTTTATTACTAATATTTTTTCTGGTTTCAATTATGTATATATTTTGTCAGTTATTTTTTATATCGTAGATTTGAGCTCTTACTGCCCTGACTTTTTCCGTTTTTATACAATCAATTTACGAAGAGAAAATTTCCCTTTGCTGATTAGATTATAATTAAGGATGTTAAAAGCCTCATTCTTTCCTATATACTTTCTAAGTTTTAACATAAATCTTAAATGATCTGGACTATATTTTAGCATGAGTTTGACATAATCTCCCTTTATAACTAACCTACAATCTATCAATGAATCAATAACAGCATCAACTCAGTTATCATGTATATACTAAGAACCTAATCACATCTGCAGTAGCTATAGTGAAAAGCTGTTCACAACCTCCTTACGATGGAATTGGAGGGAGGAAAAAACCTCTAGTAAAAACAGTAATTGCACGAAAATTAGACTTGGCTATTTGAGATATTAGAAAGTTAATTGTTTTCAAAAAGTAGAGAGATATTGAGAGAAATAATTGAATGGACAGAGAAGAATGAAAAATGAGAGGAGTGGAATTATTATGGTTTTAAATGTGTGAACTGAAGATTACAACTAGATTTCTTGGAACTCAGGTACACAATAAACTTAAAGTGTGTTTTCTTTTCCTGATGAGAAATTTTCAAAATCAGTAACTCAAATTGTTCATTTACTCTAATAAAGCTACATAATCTATATAAATATGTAGATTATTTTCCAGCTCAGCTAAAAGAAATGGTAGATCAGTTTAATGACACCAGTTTATATTATAACTAAAATCTTTATCAATTATCTTTGATAAATATAAAGAGAAAATGAATTAATTGTAACTTCACTTCAATATATATTTTACATTGCTAATGGAGGAAAAACAAAAACAGGGTGTCCGAGGCTGTGGAGAGAAGCACACTAAGGTAAGAAGAGTGAGGAAAAGATTTTAAGAAGGGAAGAAGCATACATTATTTCAATTAATATAGAGATGATTTGCATTAAAATTATATGATCAATATATCAGCATTTTAAAAGATAAAATTTGTGAGTACATAATGGACAGCATGAAAGCCATGTCATGCAAAAACTATTTAGACTTGCTTTAGATAAGCAAAGGGTGGATTTTAGAATATGAAGACAGGAAAGCAGCACTGGAACAACTTGGATGCCTGTGTCAGGTTCAGACTGTTACCTCAGAGTTTTATTTCTGAATTCAGCATGATTTCTGAAAATTCCTGGACTATCCAACCTCTCCCATTATGGGGGCACCCCCATATTAGAGAGTGCCATTTTCACTTCTTTAAAATCCTTAAGTTTTACTACTTGAAATTTTAGCCAGTTTAAATTATATCTACCCCAAAGTCTGTATCTAGTTTCAGTCTATTCTTTTCTTCCCAAATAAATTCTATTGTATCTACTGTGAGCCTAATTAAATATGTGCTTATTTGAAGTAGAAAATCGATTATATATATTCTTGTACATGTGAAAATATCAATTAGACAGGTTTTCAGTTTTTTTTATTTCATTTAGAATACTTGTTTCCTGTAATGTACCTGTGGCTATATGTCTTGTCCTCTATAACATATAAAGTTTGACCTGTGATACAGACTGTTGGACCTAATACAGTTAGGCTAGAACTAGGAGAGAAGGTCACCAACTTGCCACTCCACCTAGCATTGATATTTATCAAATGCATGTTATAGAAAATATCAAATCTCATCCATCCATGTAATTTGCACCAAAATAGTTAGATTTTGAGGGGCAGCATAGAAGGATGCCAACTGATATCTAATGCTCCTATCCTTATCCCAATACCAATTTTGGTAAACTTTATGGTGGGACAAATATCAAAGCAGATAACTAGATATATAATGAATAATTGTGAAAGGAGGAAAGGGCAGGGAATCATTGAAGTCTGAGAAGGATAGAGTAGGGTGATATCAGCAGACATCAGGCAAGGTAAAAGAGTCAGAGAATAGGACACAGAAAAACATATAGAGGGAAGGTGGAAAAGAGTGTCAGCCAGGGTCTTTTGATGAAGATTTCATCACAAAGTTCTGGTTCTTTCTCCTGACGCTCTGCACTATCACTTACCACCAAAAGAAGGGAAGGCATGTGGTTGTGGGTCTTGAACAATGGTCACTATGGGTCTTGGAAGCCCAGGACAACAGATTAGAATTGTAGCTTTATCTTAGACCCTGTCCCTGAAACATTGCCACTGACCTTAAACACTTCAAATGAGGGGACTCCCAAGAATAGAAACATCTGAAAGGCTGGCCTCAAAATCCTTGTGTAGTTACTCTTCCTGTGAATAAAGAGGCTTTGTAAAAGTTTTATAGCACTGCAATCCTTCACGTTGGGGATATTCTTCAGGAGAATCACCTTTTTTTAATGAGGCAAACTGATTAAGGTGTCCAAACAATTTAATCTTCTGTAAACAATATGAAGAAAATACTTCAAATTGATTGAAGAACTTACCTCTAAGTGCAAATAAATGACTTCCAATAAAGTGTATGTTTCATAACTGAAACGTTAATTTACTTAGAAGTTGAATCTAATGAAGTCTAGATAAATCATGCAAATTAAACCTCATTGAAATTGATTTAAGCTTTGTGTCACAGAAGTTTAAGAGGAATGGGAAGTACAGGGAGAGAAGAGATTCTTGCTTATTTCCAATCTCACAAGGGTCTTTCTGAAGCATTGGGTTAGACACAATTCCAGGCTCCATGGGATGGGAGAGGCTGTTGTCCAAAACAGAGGAAATTTCTCAATATGGTCCTGATCACTCTTTCATGGAAGACAGTATGCCATCTGTGAGTGAAATTACTCGGAGGCCAGCTATTTTTCCAATTTGTTCTTTAGAGAAACATGAATTAAATGTTTCTCTTTTTACTACACTGGGTATTTATAACAATTCCCACAAAAGTTTGCAATGCCTAAGGCAAACTTTCAGACTCTACAGCTCCAAGGAAATCCATTCTTCCCAACAAGTCCAATAAGCTACCTACACAGAGAGTCAGAGGGCAAAAACAAACTACGCGGACAATTATTTAAATTGACTCTAACTTTGAATTGTGGGTACAGAAAGACCATTCCTTTTTCTTTATGATTTGTCGTCTCTTCTAGAATTAGGATTGTTTCTGAAGCCATGTAAAGGTGGATATAGGTGAAACGTGTGCTGTGGGCAGAACGCTGTTGACAGAGGTTTAATTGTCAGTGAGAAGAAAAGAAGTGACATTGTGGATGATCTGTGAACAGAACTCTGAATTCCTTGGTTCTGCTCTATATTCTTGTTACTTTGGTGTGTACCAGAATCTGCAAATCTGTTGAGAATCTTTGTAAATCTGCAGCTGCCCACTTATCTCCTAGATTTATCTATTGATGAGGAAACTTATTGCATTGGACCAAAGTATTTCAATTTTGAAATATATACATATATATTTCAGAAAGTCTGTGTCCTGCAAAGATTGAGAAATGTAGTACTTGTTCTAAGACTTTGACCACATGACTTAATTGCATTGAAACACAGCTTTCATATGAAAAATTTAGTGCATATATCCACCCTAACTTATCATTAATTGTTATAAGAAATGAAAAATATTTTTTTTACTCCCAGAGTATACACAAACATATACATATGTATTTAATCCATTGGCTATAAAATCTGAAAAGCATTATTCCTTTATAAATAAGCACTAACAATTTAAAGAATTTCTTCTGAAGAAATTGTGCGCATTTACCAGTTTCAGTGCTGGCCAAAACAAATAAACAAACAAAAAAAAAAAAAAAATAACAACCCAAAACCCTGTGTAACACTTTGAAGGCAACATAATGGTGAATAAAATGTTCCCCTTCTCTGCCTATGAATTCAAGCTTGTACAATATTGGTCATTTTCTTATGTAATGTTTTACTCATAATACCCTTCTATACCCTGAATTACCTAGGATATTTTTTTCTTTTTAAATTTTTTTATTAAAGAAGTTGTGAACTTACAAAGAAATCAAGCATAAAACACAGGATTCGTGTATACCACCGCACCACCAACACTTTGCATTGGCGTGGAATGTTTATTACTATTGAAGATAGCACTTTTTAAACAAACTGTATTTTTTAACAGTAATTACCTTTCTTACATCTGAAAGATTATTAGAATACTTCTATCATCCATTATTTACACTTATCATACATTATTTACATTTTTCCCATATACCCCTCTATTATTCCCACTTTGTATTAGTGTCATATATTTGCTATACTTCATGAAAGAACATCCTTATACATGTACTATTAACTATAGTCCATCATGTACAAGAAGTTTAACTGTGATGTACAGTCTTATGTTTTATCTTTTAATTTTTATTGTAGTAATAAATACATCCTAAAGATTCCTCTTTTAACCACATTTAACAATACAGTTTGGTGCTGTTGATTACCTGCACAGTAATGTTCTACCACTGCCACTATCCATTCCAAAACTTTACCATCACATAAATAGAAATTCTGTACAAATTAAGCTTCAAATATCCATTATCTCACCACAATCTATCTCGTGGTAACCTATATTCTAGATTTTAACTAGATGAGTTTGTTTATTATAATTAAATCATAACAGTGAAATCATACAGGAAGCGGCTGTGGCTCAATCAGTAGGGCTCCCGTTTACCATATGGGAGGCCCCGGGTTCGGTTCCCGGGGCCTCCTGGTGAAGGCAAGCCTGCCCGCACGGCGTGGTTAGCTGACCCAGCGAGCACAAGCAGCAAGGGGGGTAGATAAATGAAAAAATAAATAAATAAAATCTTAAAAAAAAAAATCATACAATATTTGTTCCTTTTTGTCTGGCTTGTTTCACTCAACAAGTCTCAAGACTCAACCATGTCGTCGCGTGCATCAGGACTCCATTCCTTTTTACAGCTGAATAATATTCCATCACATATATAAATAAATGTATAAATGTATATATATACCACATTTTGTTTATCCATTCATCAGTTGCTTCCCTCTTTTGGTAAATGTGAATAATACTGTTGTGAGCATAAATGTGTAAATATCTGTTTGAGTCCCTGCTTTCAGTAGCAGGATTGCCAGATGTTATGGTAATTCTGTATTTAGCTTCCTGAGGAACTGCCAAACCGTCTTCCACAGCATCTGCACCATTTTACATTCCCACTAGCAATGAATGAGTGTGCCTATTTCTCCATATCCTCTCCTACCCTTAATGTTTTCTGTTTTTTTTTTTATATTAGCCATTCTAGTAAGTTTTAAATGGTATTTATTCTTAAAATATGATTTGAAATAAAGCTACATATGTGGCATACAATGGTAAGATTTTTAAAATTTTATGTATTTTTTCATGTTTATATATAGTTTACAATTACTTATATAATCATAGAACACCATTTGTATTTTGATAATCAGTTAGAATTATTATAAGCACTCAACATAATATAATTTCAATTTTAAGTTATAAATTTCATGTGTACAAAGACATTATATTTCATGAAGCATTTATGGACCGTTTGCCCATTGAGATATTTATTTTGTCTACATTGACACCCCCATAAATAACAATTCTATAAACAACTTTACAATAATTTCCAGAGTGGAATATTGTTTCCTCAAGTGCTAGGATTTCAGTACTATGAATAATAAAGTATAAATTTATTTTTCTATATTGTTGGAACTTTTATTATTTGTATTTTATTGTGGAATAATTCGTGATTATGATAAATTATTCAGGATAAGCAGAGCAATGAGAGAAGTAAAATTAAAATATTAAAATTAAATATTAAAATATTTCTCCCTAACATGGAGGTTTTCAGAATTCAGTTTCTTGTGTGGTGTTGGACAGAGAATTCCTTCATTTATTTGCAACCTGGGTCTCTCTGGGGGAACTGACAATATGGCAGCTGGTGCTATTGTCTGCACAATAATCAGATTCTGAATTCCTGAAAAATTTCAGTGTAGAGAAAAGCATATAAAAATCAAAGACAAGAGGATATGTGGGAAGATGGCATCAAACTAGGAAGGCAGGTCTCAACTGTCTCATAAAAATCAGGGATAAAGATCCAAAATTTGAGATCAGCAAACTAAGACAGTACTACACAATTCCCAGGTGGGTGAAGGACAGAGAGACAAAGAAACTGAAACAACAAACATGGGTTATCAAATGCCAAATGCCAGATAAGCCACCTCTCCCTAACCCCCAAGATATTAAGATGTGGTAAAATCCTTGGCTCAGCACAGCTGATTGAGCTTGGCACAGACATCTTCATCCCTGTAAGCTGTTAGAAGGGAAAAAGAAGGGGAATTTGGGGGGTTTTCTTCAGTGAATTTAGCTAGCAGACCCCACTTTGAATCTCCACTCTGGCCAGATAAAATCACAGGAAACTAAAGCTTTTCTCATCATGGAAATCTGTGCCAACGTGGGCCATTTGCTAGCCAGTGTGGAAATTGCATTTAAAAAAAGAAACTGATTTTGGTTCTCTCAGTATCCTATTACTTGGGAGAAAATCTCCACCCCACCAGTGAGTCCCTGGCCCAATTTTGATAACTTAAGCTGAACAATTTTAAAGACTTAGAATAAGTTGAAACAAATATCAAAGAAGAACTGTGAAAAAAATACAAAAAGCAAGAGAAAGAAATTGGCCATTAGAGGAAATTCACCAACATTTACAGATACCTAGATATCAGCAAAAAATTAAAAGCAATACCAGGAAACAGGAACGGATGGGCCAGCCAAAGGAACAAATGAAATATATTGAATAGATACAGAATTTAAGACAATTAATCGATGATAATCTCAGGGAATTGAATGACCATGTGAAATGCAAAAACATAGGCATTATTGATGCCTGAGAAAGAAAAAAATGGAAAAGGGGCAGAAAGAATATTGGAGGAAATAATTACTGAAAATTTCCCTGCCCTTATGAAGAACATAAATATTAATATCTGGGAAGGGCAACATTCCCCAAACAGAATACACATGAATAGAGCTACCCAGAGACATCTACTATTCAAAAAGACATATATCAGAGATAAAGACAAAATTCTGAAAGCAGAAAGAGAAGAACAAAGCATCACATACAAGGGAAACTCAATAAGATTAAGTGCCAACCTTTCATCAGAAACATGGAGGACAGAAGGAAGTGGTAAGATGTATTTAAGTTACTGAAAGACAAAAACTGCCAGCAGAGAATTCTGTATCAAGCAAAACTGTCCTTCACATATGAGGGCGAGATCAAAGTCTTCACAGACAAACAAAAACAGACAGAATATGTTACTAAAAGACCAAAATTACTAGAGATACTAAAGAGAATGTTGCAGCCTGAAAGGAAAAAAAGCAAGTGAAAGAAGATGGGAGAAGAGTATAGAAATTAAGATTATAGGATGGGTAAATTAAAAGGTAAAAAGACAGATGATATGAAAAATGAAAGCAAAAGGACAAAATGGATGAAGAAAATAATACCATTGCAGTAATAATATTGAATGTGTATGACTTGAACTTCCCAATTTAAAGACATAGACTGAATGAGTGGATAAAATGTATAAACCATCTATATGCTGTCTACAATAGACTCAACTCAGATGTAAGGACTCAATCATGTAAAAATGAAAGTTTGTAAAAAGATATTCCATGCAAATATTAACCAAAAATAAGATGGAGTAGAAATATTAATATCAAGCAAAATAGGTTTCAAATGCAAAATTGTTATAAGGGATGAAGAAGGTCACTATATATTAATAAAGGGGCAATTCATTAAGAAGAAATAACTATCCTAAATATTTATGCACCTAACCTGAGTACCCCAAGATTCACGAGGCACACACTGATAAAACTAAGAGGGAAAACAGATGCAGCCACAATAATGGTTGGAGATTTCAGTATACCACTCGCATTATCGGATAGAACATTTGGACAGAGGATAAAGAAACATAGCAATTGAATAGTACCATAAATGAACTACCTAACAGACATCACAGAGAATTGCACCCGAAAACAGCAGGATATACTTCAAGTGCTCATGGATCCTTCTCAAAGACAGACCATATATTAGGTCACATGACAAGTCTCAATAAATTTGAAAAGTTTTAAATTATACAAAACGCTTTGATGATAATGGAATGAAGCTGGAAATCAATAATGGATGGAAAAACAAAAAATTCATCAATATGTGGAGATTAAACAACAAACTGTAATCAGTGGGTCAAAGAAGAATTTGCAAGACAATTCAGCAAATATCTTGAGATGAACAAAAATGAGAACACAACATATGAAAAGTTCTGGGACACAGCAAAGCCAATGCTGAGAGGGATATTTATTAGCCCTCAATGCTTACATAAAAACGGAAGAAAGAAATAACTTCTTTTTTTCATTTTTCCTTTCATCACCATATGTATTAGTCAGTGTTCTCTAGAGAAACAGAATCAACAAGAGATATCTGTCAATATTATGAGGCTTTATGTCTCTCATGTGATGGTGGGGATGCACAAATACAGGTTCTGCAGGCGTGCTGCAAACCAGGGGCTCCTATGAAAGTCCAATGAAGGTCCTTGATGAGGTTCTGGGAGATGCTGGCTGTCCAGAGATGAGCTGGGAAATTCTCCCTGAATGCTGAAATCACTTCCCTTTATAAGGCATTGAACTGATTGGATAAAGCATCACTCATTGATGATGGCAAATTTCCTGGCTGATGTAGATGTAACCAGCTATCTATGCAACAAATTCACTGGTAACTGAAGTCCATAAATGCCCTTGTATTACAACTAGCCCAGTGCTTGCTTGACCAGACAACAGGGCATAATTAATTACCTTGCCGAGTTGACACATTAGTCTAATCATCACACCATAACATGTTATCTTTTTGTACAATGACAATTTCTTCTGTATGATCCCACAGTGTCTTATATTCTTGCTTTTTACAAAGAAGGTTTAGGTTACAGAAAAGTCACATAGAAAATATAACAGGCCCCCTTCTCACATTCTCCACTATTGGTAACATTTTACATGAGTAAGGCATACCTGCCACAACTTATGAACAAATATAGTAACATTGCACTAACTTTGGTAAACAGTTTATATTATGGATTACATTTTGCACCACACACTTTTATAGGTTTACAAAAAAACTATAAGTGGCTGTATCCATCATTTCAAGACCATGCAGAACAATTTCAATGCCCTAAAAATTCCTGTGTTCAATCTATTTTATTCTCTCCTCCTCCCTTCAGGACCTGTGGTAACCACTAAATTTCAATTTTTGGAGAATAACGTTCATAGTTACATGCAATAATATTAAAGGTTTTCTTTTATTAGGCACTGCCTCTGTTTTCAAGAGGTACTTGCTGCTCTAAATGAGAACATAGCAGGACCTTCAAGATGGGAGTTTAATAATTTCCTGTTTATTATATGGGTCTCTACCCACCGAGATGACAGATGATAACAAGATGAACATTTGCCTATTCCATAAAATCCTGCCCCTGGTTCACCCCATTCTGTACTTACCCCCTTTCCTCAACGCCCTGCACCAGTAACCCTTCCCTGACATATTTGCCAGAATAACATTTCTACCATTGTAGGTTTTTTTCACTTTATTATTATTTTTTTAAAGAAACTCAGATTACATAAATGTTACACAAAAAATATAGAGGATTCCCATATGCCCTGCTCCCTAGTTCTCCCACATTTTCCCATATTAGCAACATCTTTCATTAGTGTGGTACATTTGTCACAATTGATGTACACATCTTGGAGCATTGCCACTAAGCGATGATTATAGTTTCATTGTAGTTTGCACTCTCTCTTGCACACTTTTGCAAGTTATTACATGATATACAATGACCTGTATCTGTCACTGAAATGTCATTCAGGATGAATCCCAAGTCCTAAAAATGCTCCCAAAATACACCTATTCTTCCCTCTCCATCCTCTTAGAACCTCCAGTGGTTACTGCCTCCACATCCTTGATAGAGTTCTTCTATTGCTAGGATCACATGTTTATCGTAGAAGAACTGTAAATCTCCTCTAGTCCCTTGTCCATTTCCCAATCTGAAGATTCTGTGATGGTGATGCCCATTCAACCTCTAATAGAGAGAGGGATTAGGTCTCATGGGGGCAGATGGATGGGACTTACTCGCTTGGAGTTGCAGACTCTTTCTCTTCCCTGAGATGATCAGTGTCCACACAATAATCAAATAAATATCAAATTCCCATCCTGGGGAGCTCTGCCACATCCTCTAATGGGACAGCAAGTATCGCCAGAGTACAGGGGCAGAGACTAGTGAAAGGATGGACCATTGATGGGCACTTGATTGTGATGACTGCATTTATGAACTTTTGAAATTGAAACATTATACTATTATAGTGTGCCTAATCATCATCTCCTGAAAGCCTTCTTGTTGCTTAATGCGCACAAATCAGTAACATTTCTATATACCACCAATGAATAATCTCAGGAGGAAGTCATGGAAAACTCCCCATTATAATAGTGACTGAAAGAATTAATTATATAGAAATAAACTTGACCAAAGACATTAAGGACCTGTATTCAGAAAACTACAAAACATTCTTAAAAGAGAACAAAGAAGATGTCAATAAATGGATGGACATTCCTTTTTCTTGGATTGGAAGAAAAAAAATATCATTAAGATGCCAATTTACCCAAATTGATTTACAAATTCAATGCAATCCTAATGAAATTCCCAACACCCTTTTGTGCAGAAATGGAAAAGCCAGTTATCAAATATTATTGGAAGGCTAAGAGACACTGAATAGCCAAAAAGATATTGAAAATGAAGAATGAAACTGGAGGACTCTCACTTTTCTCAACTTAAAGCAAATTACGTAACTTCAGTGGTAAAAACAGCATGGTACTAACATAAAAACACACATATTGACTAATGGAATAAAACTAAGAATGCAGAAATAGATTCTCACATTTATGGTCAAGTGATTTTTGACATGCCTTTCAAACCCACCCAGCTGGGTCAGAACCATCTTTAAAAATAATAATAATAAAAAAAAAGATGCTGGGAAAATAGGATATTCACATCCAAAAAAAGAAATAAGACCCTTATCTCAAATCTGATACAAAAATTAATTCACAAAGGATCAATTACCTAATATAAAAGTTAGAACCATAACAATCCTAGAAGAAAAAGGAAGAGACCATCTTCAAGGTCTTGTGTAGTTGGTGTGTTCTTAATCCTTACACCTGATGCACAAGTATTGAAAGAAAAAAAACAGATAAATGGGACCTGCTCAAAATTCAACACTTTTTCACCTTAAAGGACTTTTTCAAGAGGGTGAATAGGCAGCCTATACAATGGGATAAAATATTTGCAAACCACATATCCTATAAGGGTTTCATTTCCATGTTATATAAAGAGATAATACAAGTGGACAATAAAAAGTCAAACAACCCATTTAAAAATATTTAAAATATTTGAAGAGACATTTTTCCAAAAAGTAAAACAAATAGACAAAAAGCATATGAAAAAAAAAAAAAAGTTCAACATCACGAGCTATAAGGAAAATGCAGATCAAACCTACAGTGAGATATCATTTCATGCGTTACAGAATGGCCATTATTTAAAAAAAAAAAAAAGCAAAAACAAAAAAACAGGTAACTACAAGTTCTGGAAAGGATAAGGAGAAATTGGAACGCTCCTTCACTGATGGTGGAATTATTGAATGGTACAAGCTCTGTGGAGGACAGTTGGGCAGTTCCTCAGGAAGCTAAATATAGAACAGCCATTTGATCTGACAATCCCGCTGGTAGTATTTTATTTTGAGGAACTGAAAACAAGGATGTAAACAGATATTAGCACATCGATGTTGATAGCAGCATTATTCACAATTGCTAAAAGATAGAAACAATCCAAGTGCCCATGAACAGAACAATGGTTAAGCAAATTGTAGTATGTACATATGATAAAATACCTTTCAGCTGAAAGAAGAAATGTATTCAGGATACATATAAGAACTTGGGTGAACCCTGAGGGCATTATATTGAGTGAAATAAGCAAAACACAAAAGGACAGCTATTGTATACTCTCATTAGTATGAATTAAATACGATGAGAAAATTCATGAACTTGAAATCTAGAATTATATTTACTAAGAGACAGAATGAAATTTGAGAATGGGTAGTTGATGCTTATTTGTTAAATGTAGGTAGAATTTTAATAAAGTTTTTTATAATGTGTGGAAATTGATAGAGTTGATGGTAACATTTTATAGTGAGCCTAACTAACAGTGCTGATTTTTAAATGTGATTGTGGCTGAAAGGAGTAGTGTAGAAATATAAATGCCGATTGAAAGAAAGTCACAGAATAAGCTTGGGACTGTATAATGTGGTGAACTTGGTGATAAATGAGGATTGTTGTTAGAACAAATAAAAGAATGTTCTTCTATGAACTAGAACAAGGTGTCACTATTACAAGGTGTTAAGAATTTGGTGATACATGGGGAAAATACAGCTAATCTAATGTATGGACTATAGTTAACAGTAATATTTTAATATTTGTGTATCAATGGCAAAGAAAGTACTACATCTAGTTTGAGGGGCGACAATGAGGGATATAAGGGGGTATGGGATTTTTCCTTGTGGAGTAAGGAAAATATTCTAAAATTGACTGTGCTGATGACCACACAACTCTGTGATGAAACTAAAAGCAACTGAGTGTATATGTTGGATGGATGTTACAACTTACGGGACTGCATAACACAGTGAACCCTTTGTTGGAAGATGAACTGTGGTTAACAGTACAAATCTGAGAATGCTTTCCCATGAACCACAACAAAAGTACAATACTAACACATGGTGTTAATAGTGTGGTGATTTAAGGGAGAAATGCACCAAACATAAGCTACTAAGTATGGTTAGCAGGAATATTTGATGATGTTCTTTCATCATTTGTAACTAATATTCCACAACAATGGAAGATGTTGGTGGTGGAGTGATGTAGGGGAATCCTGTACATTACCATATATATAATCTCCAGGTTTTTTAGTGTTTAAATGAGTAGAAATAATAACAGATCCTTTAATTAAGTAAAATGAGCTCCATCCAAGGATATGGGGATAAAATAAAATGAGATGATTCCTAAAGGTGGTGAGAACAGCCATGGTGCATAAATATATAAATATATTTCTTATAACTAATAAATATTTTATAAAGGAGAGACTAATTAACAGGTCCTAGTTTGAGATTACAATCCTGACATTCCTAGTTTTTGTTACAAGAATGACAGCAAACAGAAGAGTATAGTGTCCATTGTTTTATATCAAACGAACACAGTTCTTCACTTAGTTGAAGGGGAGAATATAATCTTTATAGAGGAAACAACAAGGGATATATCCTTAAATAAAATCAGTGCTTTCTGATCCATAGAACCCTAGGAAGACAGGTTCCTCGGTCTTACACT
The DNA here is from genome assembly GCA_026826555.1 of Tolypeutes matacus. NCBI lineage: Eukaryota > Metazoa > Chordata > Mammalia > Cingulata > Chlamyphoridae > Tolypeutes > Tolypeutes matacus. The sequence continues at coordinate 494,782 of JAKSZT010054016.1, read as the reverse complement.
TTGGAGAAACTTTATTTGAAGGAAGAGATAGGCTTTTTTTTTTTTTTTTTGTATTTGCTTACAAAAATGTTATATATCTATATCTATCTATCTATATCTATATCTATATCTATCTATCTATATCTATATAACATATATATACACATATATTTTAAGAGGTGCTTAGATTACCCAAAATATCACACGGAACCCACTGGGATTCCCATGTTGCCCACCTCCCACACCTCCCACCACATCCCACACAAACATCTCCCACAAGTGTGGCCCACCACCCTCAATGAACTTACACATCCTGGAGCCTTGCCACCAACCATAGACCACAGTTCACACCATAGATAGGCTTTTAGGAGGTTAGATTGATGGAGGTTGTAAGAGTCTTTGGAGGATTAATAATAAAGCCTGGATTCATCTGCTTGAGAACCTGGTCTCTTGGGAACAGACATTCAGCAGGAAATAGTTTTCTTTCTGTCCAGACTACAGTCCTAAAGGATATGATGGGCCAGCAGTTGGAGTAACAAGACAAAAATGTGCCTAAGGAGCAGTGATGAAGAAGCTGTAAATACCTCCTCTGTGGCAGTGCCTCAGGTTGTGTAACCTTGGGCTATATTGGGCATGTTCACTTATTTGTGGCCCAAGCTCTGGTGATGGACCAATACTTGATTCCTTCCTGCTATCTTCTATGGGAAGCAGAGTTTCACTCTCCATCATCAAACAATGAAGAAAGAATTTGCATTTCCACCTGAAGAACTTCCCCTCTGCAAAAACTATCCAGGTGAGGAGAAGAGCCAAGTAAATGCTGATGTGAGGGGTCAGGTTGAATGGAATCTGAGAGCTTTGATCTGAAGTTATCTGAATTGCCAAGGAGCAAGAGATCTCCTTGCTTGTTTCCATGTTTGTTTAATTAATTAATGCATTTTACATTTATTATGTTTTGGAAAAGGAAGTTCACCAATGCAGGGGTCATTGTTAACAAACAATGGAATTGGAAGCTTAGTTAAAGTAAGTAATTTTAGGGATAGATAGATCCAAGAAACGCAGAAGATCTGTCCAAGGTACTTTGCAGGTAAGGCAAGAAGGGAAAATTGATGTATTAGCAGTGAAGACTTGTACAGTGAAGTGAGGGCATTTCTTTCTTATTTTCATGACAAGAAACATTTGAGCATGCTCATGTATTGATGAGAAAGTTCCAGTCCACTAGAGGTAGAAAAGATGCTGCGACATCAGTACATGATACATAAACCATCACATTGGATATTCCCATGAAAATTTATATTGTTTCATTGTAGGAAAGTGGTATACTAAAACTTTTCCTTGACATCTATTCCTTTATTGATGAGTTCAAATATATGCTGGTTTCTTAGCCGTTCACTTTCTCCATTGCTAAGTGTTTGTTCAGGTTTTTGTTTTTATAGACTTAGGTCTGACTGTTTTTATTGTTCTTTTTATTACAAACTTTCAAAAAAAGAAGTACAATGTTTCCATCAATTTTCCCCATTTATTTCTTTCATATCTGTATAGAATAGATGTTAGTGGGGAATAATGTTTGAAAGTTAAATTTTGTGTTGTTTTATCTATCAGTGCTACATTTTGTGTTTCTCCTATTGCTTTTCAGTTTCAGGAAGTTATGTGTCATTTGAGTTAATAAATCACTTTTTATACGCATTGCTACCTTGTTTTCACAATCATATTTCCTGGAATCTATCTTATCCTATTGTGGTTATATTGGTTTCTAAAAGTTGCATCACCCCCGGCCATTATTTGGAAGGGATTTTTTCTTTATGATGTGACTAGCTATCATCTTTCTCCTATTCACAAGCATATTTGAATCCATTTCTTTTTATATGGAATGAAATTATAATTTTACACTCCTATTTATTCCATGCATTTAAAAATGTATTTGTATATTATTAAAATTCCAAGTCTATTTCTATTTAATTATTAATCCACAAAGTTTGGGGAAGAAAACAAAGAAATTCTTTTTGTGTACATATACAGTATTACTCATAACCAAAGAAGGAAGAAAGTTTCATGACTATTACAGTTCTCATTTCTGTAAATGGTCACATGGTTGAAGTTCATATTTATCACTGCTTTCTTCCAGTTCTCATTCCATGTTCCCATTATCCTCAGCAAGCACTTCAGCTGGCCATGGTTCTTTGCCTGGTGGAGTGACCCAAAATTCCATACCTTAAGATTCTGGGTCATCATTAGTCCTGCTTGGATTGGTCTTTTGCAATTTTCCATTGACTTTAATCACAGGGCATGGCAGTACTAGGAGATGCCCTAGGGGATCTCCTGTATTACAGGAAAACTCTTCTTTACCCCTGTTATGTAGATGTAGTCCTATTTCTCCTTGATAGTCAGGATCAATCACCCCAGCAGGTACCGTAATTCCCTTCTTTGCCTGTTGATTCACAGGTAAGTGGAGCCCAAAGTGGCCAGGTGGCAGTCTTAACTTCCAGTTCAATGGAATCATTGTTGTGTTCCCTGGTGGCAGCACTCCTCCATTTGGGACTAAAACCTGTAGACCCACAGAGCTTAAGATTGCAGGGACAGGAAGCAAACATTTTCTCAGTGGGGTCAATAGGGGTAATAGTGAGGGGTGCCACTCCCATTTCCACCCTTTGATTCCTGGACCCATGAATCCTGGTTATGGGAGAAACTTCAACATAGAGTATAAGCTGATTTAGAGCATAAACAGCCTCCTGGAGAATATTGCCCCAGCCTTGCAAGTTATTGCCACCTAGTTGGCACTGTAATTGAGTCTTCAAAAGGCCATTTCACCATTCTATTAATGCAGCTTTTTCATGGTGATGGGGAACATGATAAGAACAGTGAATTCCATGAGCATGTGCCCATCCCTGCACATTATTTGCTGTGAAATGGGTTCCACGATCAGAAGCAATGTTGTGTGGAATGCCATGACAGTAGATAAGACATTCAGTAAGTCCAGGGTAGTTTTGAAAGTAGCATTGCATGCAGGAAATGCAAACCCATATCCAGAGTATGTGTCTATGCCAGTTAAAACAAATTGCTGCCCCTCCCATGGTGGAAGTGGTCCAATGTAGTCAACCTGCCATCCAGGTAGTAGGCTCGTCACCTCAATGAATGGTGCCATATCGGGGGGCTGAGTGTGGGTCTCTGCTGCTGGCAGATTGGGCACTCAGCAGTGGCTGTAACAAGTCAACCTTGGGGAAGGGAAGTCCTTGTTGCTGAACCCATGCATAAGCTACATCCCTATGTCTTGGCCACTTTTTTCATGAGCTCATTGGACAATGACAGGAGTAGCTGGGGAAAGAGGCTGAATATTAGCCACAGAGTGGGTCATGTTATTCACTTGATTATTAAAATCTTCCTCTGGTGAGCATTCATGTGGGACACAAATATGTTCATGTGTTTTGCCCACTCAGAAAGGTCTATCCACATACCTCTTCCCCAGACCTCCATGTCAACAATTTTCCAATCATGTTCTTTCCAAGTCCCTGACCATCCAGCCGAACCATTGGCAACAGCCCATGAGTCAGTGTATAAATGCACCTCTGACCACTTATTCTTCCAAGCAAAATGAACAACCAGGTGCACTGCCCAAAGTTGTGCCTACTGGGAAGATTTGTCTTCACCGCTATCCTTCAAGGATGTCCCAGAAAAGGGCTGGAGTGATGCAGCTGTCCAATTTCAGGTGGTACGTGCATATCGTGCAGACCCATCTGTAATCCAAGCCCAAGTTTTCTCATCCTCAGTCAACTGATTGTAAGGGACTCACCAAGAGGCCAAAGCCATGGGCTGGGAAAGAGAAGCTAACATGGCAGGGGTGGTGACCATGGGCATTTGGGCTACTTCGTCATTTAACTTAATTGTGCCTTCAGGGCCTGCTCAAACCCTATATCATATATACCACTTTCAATTTATTATGGAGTGCTGCTGTTCATGCCCAACTTTATGTTTGGTGGTCAGACAATATCCAGATCATTGATAGCCAACTAAAGTTTCATGGTAACATGATGGCCCATGGTTAAGTGTTCAGTCTCTACTAAGGCCCAGTAGCAAGCCAAAAGCTGTTTCTCAAAAGAGGAATAGTTATCTGCAGAGGATGGCAGGGCTTTGCTGCAAAATCTTAAGGTTCTGCATTGTGATTCCCCTATAGGGGTCTGCCAAAGGCTCCAGATAGCATCTCTATTTCCCACTGAAACTTCCTGCACCATTGCATCTGCTGGATCATATGGTTCAAGTGGTAGTGCAGCTTGCACAGCAGCCTGGACCCATCGCAGAGCCTCCTCTTGTTCCAGTCCCCAATCAAAATTAGTAGCTTTTCTAGTCACGCGGTAAATAGGCCAGAGTAGCACATCCAAATGCAGAATATTTTGTCTCCAATATCCAAAGAGGCCAGCTAAGCATTGTGCCTATTTTTTGGTTATAGGTGGGGTCAGATGCAACAGCTTATCCTTTACTTTAGAAGGGATATCTTGACATTCCCCACCCCACTGGACACCTAGAAATTTCACTGAGGTGGAACGACCCTGTGATTTTGTTGAATTTATCTTCCATCCTCTCTTACTCAAATTCCTTACCAATAAGTCTAAAGACTTTGCTACTTCTTCCTCACTAGGTCCTATCTATATCATCAATATAATGGACCAGTGTGATGTCTCACGGGAGGGAGAGACAATCAAGATCCTGGTGGAGAATATTATGACATTGGGCAGGAGAGTTGATATACCCCTGCAGCAGGACAGGGAAGGTATGCTACTGGACTTGCCAGCTGAAAGCAAACTGTTTATGGTGGTCCTTACTAATGACAATTGAGAAAAAAGCATTTGCGTATTGATTTGTGTCCCAGATGATACCACATCTGGGACAGCAGCTGCAATTGGAGTCACCACCTGATTAAGTTTATGAAAATCTATTGTCATCCTTCAAGATCCATCAGTTTTCTTCACAGGCCAAATAGGAAGAGTTGAATGGTGATGTGGTGGGAATCACCATGCCTGTATCCTTCAAATTCTTGATGGTGGCACTAATCTCTACAATCCCCCCAGGACTCAAGTATTGCATTTGATTTACTATTTTGCTAGGTAGGGGCAGTTCTAGTGGCTTCCCCTTGGCCTTTCCAACCGTAATAGCCCTCACTCCACAAGTTAGGAATCCAATGTAGGGATTCTGCCAGTTATGAGTATGTCTATTCCAATTATGCATTCTGGAACTGGGGATATAACCACAGAATGGGTCCAGGTACCCACTGGACTCACTGTGAGATGGGTCTGAGCTAAAACTCCATCAATCACCTGACCTCCATAAGCCCCTACTCTGACTGCTGGACCATAGTGATGTTTTGGGTCTCCTGGAATTAACGTCACTTCTGAGCCAGTGTCTAATAACCCCCAAAATGTCTGATCATTTCCTTTTCCCCAATGCTCAGTTACTCTGGTAAAAGGCCATAGGTTTCCTTGGGAAAAGCTGGGAGGAAGATTAACAGTATAAATTTTTGGCAGTTTAACAGGAACCTTCCCCAAGGGGACCTGGCCTTCTCTTCAGTCAAGGGGCTCTGGGTCTGTAAACTATTACAAGTCTGGGAATTGATTAAGGGGTTGTGATTTTTTGCATCTGTAATTTGATTTAGGGTTTTGTTCACTCAACCTGTAACACTTCTGTTTATACAGATCCAGAAGAAATTTAGTAGACTGCCCATTTCTTTCACTTCTAGGTACCCCATGATCTATTAGCTAATGCCATAACTCCATGCCACTCAGACTATTTTGAGTGTTGCTTTGAATCTCCCTTTCACTGTGGTAGCCACGCCCACTGTGCCTTTGGCGATTAACTGTGGATACTCGAATTTTACAGGACCGAGATCCAATCATCCCCATAATGTTTAAGGATTCTAATTCCATTACAGCCCTCCTTATAGTAATATCTGGACTACAGAGAAGAGCAACCAGAGTTCTTCAGGGAAGATGGAGTTAGTCTTACAAATTATTCCTGACAGTCCTGGTTAAAGGTGCATCCTCTGGACATTCCTGGGGTTGGGTGGGCAGGTCTCAAATCATAAATTCATTCTAGCATTCCAATCTCTCTAAGCCTTTGAATTCCTTCTTCTACTGTATACCAGGGAAAATCAGGCATCTCAGCTTCAGGCATGCTAGGCCATGTTTATTTTTGTTTTTATTTTTTTTTGGGGGGGAAATATTTCTGCCTAAGTAAGGATTTATTTTTATAGCAAATGTTTCAGTCAACCACCCAAACAAACTGATAGAGCCCTGTCTAACCCCTTGAGCTACAGCACTGAATGCAGAATTTCTGCTTCATGGGCCCATATCAAAAATTCAGCCTGATCCAACTTTAAATTCCTTCCACCATTATCCCATACCCTTAATATCCATTCCCACACATATTCCCCTGATTTCTATCTATATATGTTGGAAAACTCAGTTCTTTCAGATTATAGTGTACTTCCTCATGAGTCACACTTTTTATTTCATTTTTTGGGGCTTGTTGTGATTTCAGTCCAGTGATAGGTCTTGAAGACAAGAGGGGTGGTGGGAGTGGGTAAGGAGAAGTATTAAAAATGACTTGCAAGCTACTGACCTCAGGCCATTCCTTTGCATTTTCTTCTGTTGAGACAGGATTAATCTCTTCAGACAGGGGTTGGAAGTCAGATTTCTCAAGGCAGGCTGGAGGTTGAGCAGTGCATGTTGGAGTTTGGCAGATACCTGCCTCAGTGCTGGGAGGAGCTCCAGATTCCCTGGGGCAGAACAGAGGCTGGCCAGTGGAGGTTTCAGTTTGGCTAGTACCCACCTCAGGGCTGGATGGAGGTCCGGACTCCTTGGGGCAGTTTGGAGGTTGGATGATACATGATTGACAAGGTATGGTCTTCACAGGGCAGGCCAATGCAGGTTTACCTGATAAAGTCTCAGCAGAATTTAGTTTTCCAATGTCCCCACCAATATTATCATCATCCCATATATCTCCATCCCAATCCTTGTGGTTCCACTCCTTTCCATTCAATGCCTTCACTTTAATTGCAGAAACCCTTGGGGTTGAGATTTTAGTTTCCTCTGTAATTCTGCTACTCATACAATGGGAGTCTGAGTTTGATTCTCAGATATCTCAAGTTTGTGGCTACAGGAGGAAATATTTTCTTTCAGGGAACACATAGCAATTTTCACATCATTCATGTGGCATTTATGTTTGAAATTTGAAGAATTTAGCTCATCTTTCTTTTGTAACAGTATCCAGAGTATCTAGGAGGAGCTAGCCAAGATCATTATACATTTTGACTCCACAAAGTTCTGTTAAGGTGTTGAAAACACTCTCACCCAGATCCTTTCTTCTTGTAAGCATGAAAGTAGGGGAATCCAGTGATCTCTATTTTGTGTATCTCTATTGCCAGCTCATGCCATAGACTGTTAGTGACCTCTTCATTATTGGAAAGGGAGTCATTAGTACCCTTGAGTCCAATTAGAGTAGACAGCCAATTACAAACTCCCAGAATCACCACAGATATCCCATGTTTAAAACTCTGTTCCCCAAGAACCCCACTCCCAGTACCAAGCAGTATTATTCAGGATTCTCTGGGGAAAAAGAATCAGCAAGAGATATCTATCAATAATATGAGATTTTATAAGAGTCTCTCACATGACCGTGGGGATGCACAAGTCAAAATTCCACAGGTAGGCTGTAAAACAGGGACTCTGATGAATGCCCAGTGAAGATCCTTGATGAGTGTCTGGGAGAAGTTGGCTCTCCAAAGGGGAGCTGGGAAATTCTCTCTGAATGCTGAAATCACTTTCCCTTTTAAGTTATTCAATTGATTGGATAAAAGCATCCCTCATTGCTGATGGCAATCTCCCTGATTGTTGCAGATGTAATCAGCCAACCACCCAGTAAACTCACTGGTGCCCAAAGCCTATAAATGTCTTTGTATTACAATTAGCCCCGTACTTGCTGGATCAAACACCTGGACACAATTACCAAGTTGACACATTAGCCTAATCATCACACTATTTTCTAGCTTTTACCCTTTAATTTATCTTTCTTAATAATCTTCATTTCTACACACTTCTCCAAGCCTCCCACCCTTGTTTTTCCTTTCAGGCTACAACACTATATTTAGTATTACTTGTAATTATGGTCTATTGGAAACATTTTCCCTCAGATTTTGTTTTTCTGTGAATACTTTAATCTCACCTTCATTTTTGAAGGACAGTTTTACTGGATACAGAATTCTTGGCTGGCAGTTTGTACCTTAAACACATCATTCCAACTTACTTCTTGCCTCCATGGTTTCTGATGAGAGTTCAGCACTTAATCTTATTGAGGTTCCCTTGTATGTGATGCTTGGCTTTTCAATTGCTGCTTTCAGAGTCCACTCTTTACTCTGATATTTGTCATTGTGAATAGCAGGTGTCTCAGTGTAGGTCTGTTCTGATTTATTGTTTGGGTGTGTTGTCTTTCTTGGATATTGATATTTATTGCTTTTGTATATGTACAGATGCTTTCAGTCATTATTTCCTCAAATATTCTTTTTGCCACATTTCCACTCCAAACACGAAATGTTTGGGCATTTAGTGTTGTCATTCAATTCCCTGAGACCGTATTCCATTTAATCCATTCTTTTCTCTTTCTGTTCTTCTGTCTTTTCAAGTTCAGATGTTTTGTCTCCAATATCACCAAATTTATCTTTGATCAAATCAAATCTTCTATTATGTGTCTCTAATGTATTTTTTAAGGATTTATTTATTTATTTATTTACTATTATCCATTTTTACCCTCCCCCTGCTTTTGCAGTTTCTGTGTCCATTCACTGGGCAACTCTTTGTATCCATTTCCTGCCCTCTCTTCTCCTCCTGATTTCACTGGGATTTGATCCTCCGAATCTCCGACGTGGGAGAAAAGCATCCTACTGCCTGTGCCACCTTAGTTCCTGTTTTTTCAGGGCATCTCACCTTGGCTCTCCCTTGTGTCACTCTCCTGTTATGTCATCATCTTGCTGTGTGGCTCGTGGTACCATCAGGTGTACCCGCGCACATGGCCTGATGGCCACCCATGGGTGGGGCCTGGTGGCTCACCCGCTAGTGGGACCTGGTGGCGCACCTGAGGATGGAACCTGTGTTGGCTCAAATGTGCACAGAGCCTGGTGACTCACCCACTCGTGGGGCCTGGTGGCACACCCATGCACAGGGCCTGGAGGCCACGTGCCTTCTATATTTTTTTTTTACATTTTTACTGGGAGGTCACAGGATCTAACCCAGGTCCCTCCACATGGGAGATAGACACCCAATCACCCAAGCCACATCTGTCTCCCTGCTCTATTTCTTAAGGTTGACCAAAGATACCTAAAGTTACAGTCTTTTCCCATACAGGATGGTCGTATAATAAATCAGGTTTAGTTTATCACCAGCATTCTAAAAACCAGACGTAGGGAGAAAAACTAGGTCTGGGGACACATGCATGATTTCTAATATAGCGAATGATTAGCTTACCATGATTTTCACAAAATCAAATCAGTGAGAATATTCACATTTCAATGTATTTCTAATCTCATCCGTTGCATCTTTCATTCCCATATACTCTGTTACTTTATTTTACAGGGTTTCAAATTGTTCTTTATGATCAACCAATGTCTTCTTAATATCCTTTGTCTTTTTAGTCATATTTTATTTAAATCTATGTATTGATTTAGGAAATTTTTGTGATTACAACTGACTAGCTGTCTTAAATACTCCTTCTCATAAAAATATTTTGTTTGTCCCTTTAGCTGGGCCATTTCTTCCTGTTTCCTAGTATGGCTTGTAATTTTTTTATAATATCTAGGCATCTCAGTATGTTGGTGAATTTACTTTGACTGTTAACTTCTCTTTCACCTAGCTTTTTATATAGATCTTCTTTATTTTGGGTTCAGCTTATTTTAAATATTTAAAGTTGTGCAGCTTAAGTTAGCCAAATTGGGCCTGGTACACACTAATGGGCTACAGATTTACTCCTGTGGGGTTCAGGTTAAGAGAGACCTAAAATATATCTTTCCCTTGCTGTTTCCTGACTGGGCAGCAGATGGCACTCTTAGCTAACCTTTCCAAGGAGGTTTTTCTTTCAACCTGAGACTGCTGGGGAATTGGGCCAGAAGAGCCAGATTCAAAGTGGGCTCTGCTTGCCAAATTCACTAAGAAGAAACAACTGTCAACTCTCCAGTGCATCCACCTTTTTCCTGAGAAGGCAGACATCTCTCCTCTCAGGCAGTTGCATTGAGTCATGGGTTCTATACAGGCTTAACATCTTGAGGGTGAGAGACAGAGCCCTTCCTAGCTGCCATGGGTTTTGCTCACCTCAGGTCTGTCGTTTCAATTTGTCTTTCTGTCCCTCAAACTCCAAGGGGTTGTACAGCCCTTTCCTTGTCTTTCCTGTTCAATCCATCCAAAGTGTACAATCAATGGCTCTCAGTGTAATCAGAGAGATGTGCATTCATTACCACAATTAATTTTAAAACATATTCATTGCTCTATAATTAAAATCCCATATCCTTTAAGCCCCCTGTTATTGACCATAACCATTGGTATAGTACTTTTGTTACAAATTATGAAAAAAATATTATAATATTACTGTTAACTGTAGCTATAGCTTTCATTAGTTGTAATGCCTTTTATTCTTCCAAACAAAATATCAGGCTTTCTTTGGAATTTTATCATAAATACTAAGAGTCAGGAGAGGGAACAGACTATGTATATAATCCATCATCCATTTACCTCCCTTATCTTCAAAATTCTCTTCAGTCTTCATTATCAAAGAATAATGGGCACAAGAGATTCAATTCCTGCCATAAATGCCTCTGGTAATGAAGAGTTCTAATTAAGGCTGGCCAGTTATTCTACGCAAACCTGCCTACCATTTCAAATTTTCCAAATTTTCTGGAAAGGAAACTTAATGGTAGTCAATTTAATATATTTATCTGGAAGAATCTTCTATAACCAAGTGATCATCAGTGTTGCTTCAAATATCTGAAGGCATGCACAATATAAGAAGCAGGAACATTTGTGAGGGAACTCCCCCGAGATGGCTCCCTTACCTGTTTTCTCGTTGTTTCTGCTCATTGTTTGTTTGTGCTCATTGCCTGCCCATTCTTTGTATTTGCTCATTTTCTGCTCTTGTCTGTTTATTTTTTCTATAGGCAGCACTGGGAACTGAACCTGGCACCTCCCATGTTGGAGGCAGAAGCTCAACTGCTTGAGCCACATTCACTTTCTGCTCATTTGTTTTTCCTCATTGTCTTCCCATTATTTTGCTCATTGTCTTGCTTGTTGTTTTTGCTCATTGCTCATTGTTTTTGCTCATTGTTTGCTGTTTGTTTTTGCTTGATATCTGCTTATCATCTACTCTTTGTTTTTCTTCTTTAGGATGCACCAGGAACTGACCCAGGACCTCCCATGTGGGAGGTGGATGCTCAACTGCTTGAGCCACATCTGCTCCCTTAAAGGGAATTTTGACCAGCAAATACTCAAAGTTTGATGATGTGTAATTTGTCAGTTTTTCCTCTTGTGATTAGGGCTTTTTATGTTTTCAGAAGTAACTTTCACTACTTCACGAGAACAAAGCTGTTCTACTACATTTTGGCCAAAAGAGAAATTAAATAAGACAAATAAATCTAGAGATGTTGCAATAAATATTAGTTTACATTCATTGCAATACAGATAATGACATATTTAAAGGCATAAAACAACACCCATTTATTATCTGGACATCAGTAGTCATACATGGTGGTGTCAAGTTCAGGTTCAACATTTCAAATTCTAATGGTAAAGGGATGCCTGCGCTCCATTCCCTGTGGCTTTCAAGATCCCCTTCCAGAATCCCTCTGAGTATTGGTAGAATTAATTTTCTCTTGGTTGTCAGACTGAAGCCCCAGTTACCTTTACAGCTGTTGGCTGAGGCTGACTCTCATATCCTAGGGCTCCAGTGAATTTATAACTACATGAATCATGCACAACTTGATATCTTAGTGCTTCAAAGCCAACAGCAGATGTACTTATGCTCACAAACTGCTCCTTCAGCAGGTTCCAGAGCTCTTTTACTGGCTCATCTAGGAAGTGCAGTCCTCCCAACGTAAACCTCCTTTTGATTAACTAATGAGTATGAGTTTGAGAACATAATTCCATGAGCAGAATCCCTTCATCTTTTCTGTATAACTTAATCCAAACATGAATGTACAGTCCATCATATTCACTATCATACTCATACCCAAGGGAAGGGTGCATACAACAAGAAGCAGGAATTTGGAGGCCTTTGTGTATTTTGTCTATAAAACCATGTTAATTATTTAGAAATTTCAATACTATTAAAAATCAAATATTTCTAAATTAATCCACAAGTGTAGTGAAATTAAATTAAAAACTCTGGCAGTTTTTCTTTAGTAGATATTGGTAAGCCATTTCTAATATTCATAAGAAGTGAATAGAAACTAAAATATAAACAAATCAGTTGTGAAAAAGGACAAAGTAGGAATTCTCACACCTCTTTATTTCAAGGCTTACCGTAAAACTACAGTAATCAAAGGATCATCATATTCATGTAAAGTAAGACATACATCAGTGTCACAGAATGCAGAATCCATAAATACACCAATACATATAGGAGTAATAATTCTTCAACAAAGAAACCAAGGCAATTTTATCAGGAAAGAATTTCTTTTCAACAAGTGGTTCTGGAACTAAATATTTGTTCAAGAATATAAATACAGTTCACACATGGGAATCCGAGTGGGTTCCGTATAATATTTTAGGTAATCTAAGCACCTCTTAAAATATATGTATATATATATATATATAATAACATTTTTGTAAGCAAATACACATATATGCATATATATTTATATATCATTTTACAAATGTTTGTATGTATTGTGAGAATTTTGATTTTTACCCATAATAAAATAAAATAAAAAAAAAAAAAGAATATAAATACAACTTGACAGGTGAATCGCCCACCCTCAAAAATCACTAAAAGTAAATCAAAGATGGAAAGTAAGAGTGATATTATGATATCTTGCGTGCTTAATGTTGTCCCAACATTCTTCCCATTTCTGTCACAGGCAAGCCATTCCTTACAAACCCATCTGTTTTGGACTCATCTGACCTTAACTACTTTTCAGGCCAGTTTGCTATTCCATGTACTCAGCAGTCTGTTGTTCAAAAAAAAATTGGAATTTTTTAGATTATCTGACATTTTCTTGTTAGCGTTAATAAACATTCCAGTTTTCAACATTCTAAGCAGAAATTGGGTTCTGTAACTTATTTTCATTTTTGGTAATAATTTTTCTAAATTTTTAAATATATTTTTTAATTTTTTTAAAAAAATTTAGATTACATAAATGTTACATAAAAAATATAGGGATTCCCATATGCCCCTCTCCCCGCACCTTCCACGCCCTCCCACATAAACATCCTTCATTAATGTGGCATATTCATTGCAATTGATATACACATCCTGGGGCTTTGCAATTAATCATGGACCACAGTTCACAGCTCCCAGAGCCTCCAGTGGCCACTGGCTCCACATCAATGTAATTTCTTCCATTGCTACTGGTTTCTCTTCAGACCATAAAAATTTTTTGCCTTTTACTGTAACTTACTTTTAAATGGCATAGCAAAACAAATAAAATAAAACTGAGTTTATGTATGTGTTTCTGTGTGTAGTTGAGTATATATATGCATCCCTATGTGCATATGTATGAATTTCAAAGAATATCTATTTAATGACCAGTAGTAGGAATAGTGTAATAACCTTTCACTATCCAAATTTATTGGGTTCCTGAGTTTTGGGTAGCAGTTTCTGTGAAATCACATCCTTCTATTCATTCTCACAATATGTATTTATTTAGTTATTGTTGTACTGAGGAACCAATCTAACAAGGGTGGGTGTATTAAAATATGTCACATAATATAACATCTTTTCAAGTGCTCATAGTGTATCAGAGAGAACATACATGTAATTCAGTAAAAGCAACACAAAATCACATTCCCTACCACCCAAATTCAGTACAGGAAAGAAGTTGTAATATTCCTGTCAAGATGTTAAGAATAGGGTTCAAAAAGGAGGTGAACACAGGATCTCCTAAAGTAAGGTTGGTGTTTTCTGGAAGGGAAGGGAGTAAGAAAATTCCAAATGGAAGAGTTGGAGAGACCTCAAACTTAGGGAAGCAGGGTATAAATGTACTCACTAAGGAAAATATGGTGTGCTGGTGAAGGTGCAAGTCAAGCTCAATATCTGACATCAATGGGTGAGGTGGAATGCAGTGAAAGAGAACATTGGCAGGTGGACCATAGAAAATTCAGCTTATGTTTGAGGCTATAGCATGTCGGTTTCATTCTCCAGGGGGATGTTTTAAGACAATGAATTTGATGATCATATTTATAATATAGATATCAATGCGGATATTTTCTAGAGTGTTTCCAGCCTGCAGTTGTTAGGTAGAATGATAAAGAATTGAAATAATATAGTGGAAATGAGACATGGAAATCCAGAAAGAATGGTGAAATGGATATGTAGAAAATTAACGAGAAGAACTTTTAGAGCTTCATCTCATTGTTATTGGTAACTATTCTTTTACTGATAGGAAGAAACTGTAATGAGCTTCTAGCACAAATTGAAAATGTCTATAAACCTCCAAAGAATGATGAATACTGATATCTCTAAGATACAGGTGAAGGTATTAAGATTTAAAATTATTCAGTTCCATTCCAAATTTAAAGAGTAAATATGGAATATTGTGAGATTCCAATCCAGGATTTCTGTTGAAGTTTAGAGCTATGTACTAGAGAAAAACATGTTCTGAAATTTAATTCATTCCTGTGGATGTGAACCCATTTTAATTAGATCCTTTTGATGAGGTTATTTTAGTTAAGGTCTGGGCCAACTCAGTCTAAGTGGGTCTTAATCTTGTTACTGGAGTCCATTAAAAGCAAAATGAAATTCAGACAGAGAAAAAGCCATAAAGGTAGTAACCAGAAGGTGAAAGTCAACAAAACCTGAAAAAGAGGGACAAGAGAGACTGCGATGTGTAAGGAAAAGGATCACCAGCAGCCAGTCCTAGTATACCACTGCCATCTGGGAGCAAGTATTCCCTTGATGTTGTCTTGGTTTAAACTTTTCCTAACCTCAAAACCATGAACCAATAAATACCCACT
Source organism: Tolypeutes matacus (assembly GCA_026826555.1). Lineage (NCBI taxonomy): Eukaryota > Metazoa > Chordata > Mammalia > Cingulata > Chlamyphoridae > Tolypeutes > Tolypeutes matacus. Next base: position 479,612 of record JAKSZT010054016.1, on the reverse strand, counting down.
ATTTATTATAATCCATTGCATTGTATTACTTTAGCAACAAGGAAACTAAAACAATTGTTAATTCCAAAAACCTTTCCAGGTAATATCATCTTAAATGTCTTCTGCTGCTTTGTCTAAAAATTTTACAACTTTTATTGTACTTTGTTTCTTTTCTTTTGTATATTGCTGGTTTATCGCTTCTTTCATTTTACCCTTGGGTTGTTCACTCTGTAAAGTGCCTTGACTCTGAAAAATTATGTCACTGCTTTTGTTTTTTGAATAAAGTGCTTTTGCTATTTCATTAGCTTTTCTAGGCATCAAGGGGATATAGCCATTGTTGGAATACCATCAGAACAAAAGAAGGTCTTTCTGCATCACTGTCCACTCAGGGAAGACTTGGGCTTATGGTGTTTTCTTCCCACAAGTATATTTCATTCACTGCTTTGTCTCTCTGATTATTGGGCATGTTTTATTCTTTTTTTAACACAGTGCATAAAATGGTCATGCCTAAATGAAGACCTACTTTATGAGTCCATGGAAGTCTTCCCAAATGGAATGTTTGCGCATAATTTCTAAATATTTTGGCAAGATAATCTGATTCTGTCAATTTGATGTGTATTCATTGCTAAACTAATTAATATAGGTGGAGGTGAAGAGCATGCTATTAACAGAGCCCCATGAGGCCATGGTGTGCTGAGTATGTGTGTTTGTGTGCATGATAGATGGGTGTGCATACACCTGTACCTGGGAAACCTGGCTCCATATATTCCATGTTTCCTGTGACTAACCAAATAGTCATACATGCCTGTGTTGACATCACCCTTATTGACCCAGTAATGCATTTTACAATTGTGCTGCATTTTGGGAGTTCCCTATTATGATACTTTCTCTTACTCTAAGACTGTTCCTATGTACATATAATCTCATCATCTCAGGGGACTATAAAGCATTTCTCTACTGTTGTCTATTTAGATTTCTGTAGAGTCTATGAGTACACATTTTTTTCTGTTGCTATGCAGATCACTCATGCAACAGGCTCAGTGATGTAATCTGTGCTCACACCCATATTGAACCCCTTCATCTATGGCCTGAGGATCAAAGACAGATGGGAAACCCTGAAAAAAATTCCTTGAGGAGGGAGGCATGAAAAGGTTATCCTTCCTGTGGCTGAAAAACAGCCCTTGAGTGCAGAGCTGGAAGCACCAGATCCAGAAGTTGAGATTCTTTGTTCTGATTATAAACTGGACTATGGCTGTTTGTATTTATTTCCTGAAGTTTCCATGTTTTAATTTAAAGAGATCCCTTTATTAAACTTTTTTCCAAAAAAATTTTTAATGATACTTAGGTTATGCAAATTTTACACACAAAAAATATAGGGATTCCCATATGTTCCACTCCCCACACCTCCCCCAACCTCCTACATAAACATACTTCATTAGTGTGGCACATTCATTGCAGCTGATAAACACATCTTGGGGCTTTGCCATTCAGCATGAACCATAGTTCACCTTGTAGTCTACACTCTCTCCCACACAGTTCTGCATGTTATGTGATGATATAAAATGGCCTATATCTGCCATTGTCATTGCAATGTCACTCAGGGCAATTCTCAAGTCCCTTAAAAACCCCTGTATTACAGCTGTTTTCCCTCTTCCTGCCCTCAGAGCCTCCAGTGGCCACTGGCTCCACATCAACATTGTAGTTTCTTCCACTGCTAGAATCACAATATGTCTATAGTATAATACCAGTAAGCTCACTCTAGTCCATAGCTCTTCCCCCAGTCCCAAGGATTCTTGGATGATGATGTCCACTTCACCTCCAATTGAAAGGGGGCCTACATCCAATGGCAAAGATGGATGGGATTATCCTGCCTGCATCTGTAGAGTCTCTCCATTCCCTGGAATGGCCATTGTCCATCATCATCTCACACTTGTTGTACTGGGTGAGTCCAATGAGCTGTAGAGTAAGTGTTGCAACTCTTCTGAGGTTCTGGGCCCAGCTGGCACATGGACAACCCAAACACTTGAGTCTATAAACATACACCTGCAAACTCCAGCACCAAATATAGGTTTAAATAGAAGGGACAGATGAGCCATGTGCAGAGAAGACATAACTGAGTCCAACTCTGTTACTCTAAGGATCACAAACTCCAAAGTAGGGCCCATTGGCAAGGCACCAAACTCCAGAACTATCTGCCCTGACTACAGGACCTGAGTGTCTCCAGAACCTTCAGGAGCCCCGCTTTTTGGGGTGGTATCCACTTTGGAATTCTATGAGATCCTGCTGAGTTGTACATAAGCTTTACCTCTGGGATGACCTCCTGACTCACTTTGAAGTCTCTTCGCCATATAAACTCATTTGTCTTTACCTATTCCCCTTTTATTAGAGGTCTTTTTCAGTTGGTGCTTGGTAGCAATCCCTCGGTGCCAGGGAGGCTCATCTGCTTTATTAAGCTTTCTACAATCCAGTTGGTATCCACAATTTTTCCATTTGACACTTTTCATTTCTTTTTTTAACAAATTAATTGTATTGATACATATTAATAAACATACAGTTCATCCAAAGAGTACATTCAATGGTATTTGCTATAATCATAATGATGGTTTATTACTTCAATCATTATTTCAGTAATAATAGTAATTTTAAAAAGCAGACAACCAAAAAGGAAATTTCCTCACCTCTCAATCTCTCTAGGCTTCTCCCACTGTACATAGCTGCTGTTTCTGGCTATTTTACCAAAGTGTATAATCAATGGCTTTTAGTATAAACACAAGGTTGTACATTCATCATCTCAAAAACTTTAGAAAAATTTCACTATCCAAAAAGAAAGACTTCACACCCCTTGGCAGTCCTTCCTCAGATCTACATAACCACCAATCTACCTTCTTCTTTATAAGTTGATTTATATCTACCTTTTATATAACTGGAATCATGAGATATGTTGTACTCTGTATCTGGTCTCTATCACTTAGTATAATGTTTTTCTGCCTGATATTAATATTTTATACTATTAACTTACATTTGTTTAGCTTCAAAGTAAAACAGTCTTATATATGCAATTCTGCCCATATTCATCTTTCACATAATATATTTATATTTCACATAATATATTTAGTTCATAATAAGGCAATTAAACAGAGTTTTTCCCTTTGTGTCTGACTTGCTTCATTCAACAGAGAATAAGGGTTCCAATCTCCCACAACCTCTCTAAACATTTAGTTTTCTGATTTTTTAATAGCAGCCACTCTAATAGGTATGAAATGATAGCTTATTGTACTTTTGATTTGCATTTCCCTAATCCCTAGTGACATTGAACATTTTTTCATGTGTTTCTTCACCATTTGTATTTCTTCTTTGGACAGTTGTTTTTTCAAGTCTTTTGCCTATTTTTAATTGGATACTTTGTCTTTTTATTCCTGAGTTGGATGATCTCCTTATATATCATGCATATTAAACCCTGAACAGATATGTCATGGCCAAAAATTTTCTCCCATTGAGGTGGATGCTTTTTCACCCTTTTGACAAAGTCCTTTGAGGTTCAAAACTGTTGAAAATTGAGGAGATTCCATTTATCTATTTTTTCTTTTGTCACTTGTGCTTTGGGCTAAGGTTTAAGAAACTACCTCTTACCACAAGATCTTGAAGATGTTTTCCTACATTTCTTCTAAGAGTTTTATGGTTGTTTTTTAATATGTAAACCCTTGATAAGTTTGAAATTATTTTTGTATATGGTATGAGATAGGGGTCTTCATAAATAAATAAAATCTTTATTTAGGAGAGCAAATGTGGCTCAAGCAGTTGATCACCCACCTCCCACATGGAAGGTCGTAGGTTTGGTTCCAGGCTCCTCCTAAAAAAATGAGCAGACAATGGGCAAAAACAACAAACAGACAATGATCAGAAAGAATGAGCAGACAATGAGCAAAGTCAATGAGCAGACAATGAACAAAATAACAATGAGCAGAGAACGAGTAAATCAATGAGCAAAAAACATCTATCAAACAATGAACAGATGATGAAGCAAATTCAGGAAAAAAATCTTCCCTCAACTGTTGTGTTCTGTTTTCTCCAGAATTAAAACCCTTGGAAAATATTAGGAATTTAGGTTTTCATCTGTTTTATTTGGTGTATTACTACGTACAACATCTATTTATGAAACACCTCTGAGAAGAATTCTTTGGCAGAACAAAACAGAGGAAGTGGTTCCTCCACCTCCCTTATAAGCAAATAAATTAGCTTCCTAGTCAAGTTATCCCCAGTTCTCCCCACATTTTATGTTTGATTCCTTAGAAAACTGGGTAGTATAGTACCACCCCATAGCTTTTCACCTCCCAGACTTAAGGAATCGAAGGGAAAATAATGGGCCTTCCTCTGTACACTGAGTTTCAGGAAGTCAGGTCTGTATGGCACACTAGTGTGCCCAGATGGAGCCGGTACCCCAGCGTTGCTTGGTTGTTATTGCTGAATGAATGGTCTTTATGCCACTCAGTACACAGGACCAGAGACTGAGAAAAGAGTCTTTTACTAGCTTCAAGTCCTTCACCAACATAAGTCAATGTGTTCCTGTGTCCCAATAAAGTTTTCTTGCCAGAATAACATATATGCACATATACTTTGACTAAATCTTCCTGAAGCTCAGGATCACAGGATATATGCCTCATAAGCGATAGCTCCCTTACAGCTTTTTACTATGGTTCAGGTGTGGTTATTACTTTTCAATCAAGATAGAGAAAAGATGCTGAAGGAATATGATGGATGGAAAGGGGAGGCTCAATGACCTTCCCCAACCACTTTTTAAAAGAAAGAAAATTGCATTTCATGGGAAGGACATATTGTCTTCAGGTAACAATTTCCATCTATAGCATTCATCTTTCCCAAAAATATTCATTGGATGTACCTGAATTATTCTATTTCAATATTAAATTTTATTTGACGTATTATCCTTGAATGAAAACAGTGTTTATTAATGAGGAGCATTGCTCATACTCTGAGTAAGCAGATGCTGTCTATTAATTTGTTCTTCATAAAAATTTATTTATGCCCCTCTTCAAACCCCAAATCTTTTTCATATTAAGGAAGAGTTTTAGAATGAGATCTTCCTTGCTCAAACTTTTGAAAACAGTGCAGAAGGAGAGCAAGAAATGGCTATCACTTCTGATTTTCCTTGTTTTATAATAATAAAATGCATCCACATCTACCTTTAGATATTAGCTAAGTACAACCAATTTAAGGTTGATCAAACACCAAAGAAACCCTCCAATGACTTGTTTAGATTGTGATAGCACTAGATTCTAAATAAACAAACCATATGAAGGACAGTTAGAGAACTTTAAAAAAACAACTCTTTTTTTTTTTTTAACAGAATATAGTGTTTGCAAATTTTAGGTCTGTAAACTTGTGTTTATTTTTCTCCAAAACTTGCCTCAACAATCTTTTCCAGCTTAATCCAATCCTGACTCAGAACATAAATGTGTATTCTCATTGTCATATCATACCACTCTATTAGCATAATTCTAGGTGTAATTATTATGGCTCTGAACACTCTTTAAGATAACGAATATGAAATTAGTAGGAAGAAAACTAAAGGATAATTATTTGGTAGTATTTTGAAGAAAGGATGAGACATTTTTCAAAGCAGCTTTCCCTCCTGCTTTTTCCCTTAGCAGGACATTCTACTTTCAGTGTTATAAATGAAGTTCACAGTTTGGGAACCGTTTTTACTTATTCCACTGTGGCATACAGTGTGGTATCATGTGTTTGAAAGGACACTAAGTCACAATTTAGATCAATTAACATTTATCAAGGAGAACAAATCTGACATCCTTCCAGCTGTCTCCCTCCAGCTGTCTCCCAGAAGCTTTTAGTTATGCACTATGTAAGGTATTTTCAAGCTGAATGGTGAATTTCCCTGGACACACACAGTAAATGGCCTGAAATTGGATATCAATGCCTCCTTTTGTTAACACTCTTTCAGTTTTTTGCTAATATCTGCTTTCTTACATTCAATACCCTTTTTATAACTCAGCCCAGGCCTATATTAAAAAGCATATACAAAGGAAAAAAGTTTCCCAATTTCATGATATTTTAACTAGTTAGAGGTCACTCAGTGAATTAGTCAGCCAAAGGGTTGCTGATGTAAAGTACCAGAAATCTGTTGCTTTTATAAAGGGTATTTAGTTGGGATAAAAGCTTACAGTTACAAGGACCTAAAGAGTCCAACTCAAGGTTGCTTTCTCAACAAAGTCAGTTGCCACGTGGTGAAGAAAGATGGTCACTAATGTCTGCCTGTTCTCTCAGGGCTTCCTATATCAGTCTCTGGCATAGTGCTCGTTTCTTTCCAGGCTGTCTCAGCTGCCCAGTGGCTCTGTTCTCTTCAGCTGCAAAGTATCAGGTGAATGGCTCTTTTCTCCCAGGACCCCAAGATCAAACATGACACAGCTCTCTCTTCTCCCCTTTCTTCTTGAGTGAAAGCCCATTTATATCAGCCAGCCAAGGGGGTAAGGACTCAACCAGAGTCACACCCTACTGAAGATGTCCAATCCAAATTCAGAAATTGATTTTATTATGTAAATTAACATCTTTGAATATAATATAAACAAATGTTATTGCACCCAGAGGAATAGATTAGTTTTTAAACATAATCTTTCTCTTTTTGGGATTCATAAATAATCTCAAACTGCCACATTCAGTTATCTTTCAATAGGATAAAATTGTGAAAAAATCCTAAGGCTGTTTTTTGTTTGTTTTTTGTTAAAGTGCAGTTGCCTAGAACTGGTCTCCAATGGCCAAAATGAAAGTTGTACAACCTCACTCTTTAAATATTAGTCTCTGACAGATGTACGTTACTGGAACAGCACCCAGACAAGAGGCAAGAGAGAAACACACACTCTGAGCACAAGTGAGTATGCACACCAGGCATGTCATTTTCTGGCATTATATTTTACTGCAACTGCTTACATGTCAATAACTTTACCAGAATATAAAAATGAAACTGGTTTAGCAAGCTAAAATGTGATAGTGCTCATAAATGAAAGAATAGTACCACATTGTGGGTTCGGAATGCCACTAGACTAAATAAAGAAATTGGGGTTTGATATACATCAAAACCTTAAGGCTCCTCATGGTAACTTCCTTAATTTCAAGAATCAGAAGGCTTAAAATCTTGGTTTCCAGCCTTTTTCATGGTCCAAATTGTAAGTCCAGCTCTCAGCAGGATGTGTACTATCATCTGTAGGAAGTAACTGGCTTTTCTCACAAGAAAAGCAGAGACAGGGTTGCCAATCTCAGTGTTCAAACGCCTTAAAGGCAGAGATGGAAACTCAGTTCAGAAGAGATATGATGATGGCATAGAACACAGGCAACCTCACCCTTATTTAAGGTATTATTTCAGCTTGCTTTATTAATTAAGAAAGGATGTGCCTGCTTTGGATCAAAGGGAAAAAAAGTCTCCATAAGGGTATCATGCTTAGTAGGTACAATATTTTCTTTAGATAAAATGATATGGCTAATTTGGACACAACTATGAGAATGCGGATTTTACTTAGGTACACAGTGATCATTGCGTTTTACACACCTGCAGAACTTAATTAAGGGGGATCTGCTGTCACTAATGATCTCAGTATATAGTTCAATCTTCTCAATTCTGGTTTTCCAAGTGATCTCCTTCTCTTCTTTCTTCCCCTTTGAATCATCAAAACCATGACTACCCAATGGCTTACAGCCCTAACACCTTCTCTGCTTCTGCCTTCCTGTAGACTGTTATCCTAAGAACATATCATCACCAACAATGAGTGCTCCTTTTGTTCAAGAGAATGCAAGGTTTATCTGCACTACTCCTTAGGAGGCAGTAAACTTCTCAATTTGATTATTTCTGGTGAAAAAGGATTTATGAGATAGTGAAGTGTTTTCAGAAAATCCACACTTGTGGAGAAAGGATTGTAAGTTTTAACTCAAAACACATATTCCAGACTCAATGCCAGCATTAATCTAACCCATGTCATTTTTCTGTTTGTCCTTTGGCATGAGATATTAAGACTATGATGCCAATTGCTAGAATGGGCACATGATGCCGAGGAAGTCAGAAGGTGATTCAGCAGGAACAGCTCTGCAGTCTGTAATCCTTGCTTTACTTTCTGCTACAGAAAACACCAAACACATCCTAGACCACTCTGTCCCCTGTTACCAGAATTTGATGCTGGCCATTTACCATCCATCTGCTACCATTCAGAATTGATTGTGCTCATTTTCTATCTTTGTAAAAAGAAGTTCATATATTTTGTGATGAGATTTACAAATGGGAGAGAGGCAGCCTGTTTTCCACCAGTACAGAGTCCATGTAAACTGGACAGTGCACTGCTTCACAGTGGCCATGAGGCTCAGAAGCTGCAGGTTCACAATGTCCACATGATGCCCACAGAGCACTCAGGCAATGGGGTCACGGGCCTTGGCAGATTTTAAGGCAAACTTCAGCACAACATTCTTTAGGTAGTTTAATTTGTTCCATGTGGAAACCCGAATGATGCAATATGGATAGATAGGGGCCAGAATGCTTCTCTCATCCAGTGAGGGTTCCCTAAGCTTTTGGTATTATCAAGAAGGATGAACATACCAGCAGCCTTCATCATCGTGAAGGCTCTCATAGTGATGGTAGTAAGCATTGTCAATAAGTAATCAAAGACATCTGTGTCAATGATGTCCTGGCAGCAGAGGACAGAGTCTTAAGAGGACATTTTCCTCAGAGCATCACCAAACTCACACCCTCTGGCTAAGTCCATGCCCAAGGGTCTCAGTGTTTCTGCAGAGGCCACACATCTGGGAGCAAGAATGTGACAGATCCCTCCACTGTGTCTTTTTTTTTTTTTTTTGATTGTTTAAAATATTTTTATTAACATATATATATTTGATAATTTCAAATTTAGAAACACTTAGAATCAGCATGAACAAGGACACCTACTATTCATCCACAAAGATGTGAAATGGGAGAACGGATTACTCTGGTAGGCTAATATCAGCCTTTCAGGTGATTTACATCTGTATCTTGTACAGTGAAAAATTCTTGATTTACACACCTCTACAGTTGCAGTATTTTTCTAACAGTCTCAGAACACTTTTCAATTAAACTGAAAAAGATATTTAAAGATGAGAACTTTGCACTTTAAAGTTAAATAACATAATATCTAATGAATTCATATTTCTTTCTATTAATATAAACCAGGAAAAATTTTCTATAAGCACAAAAACTATTCACGATATTAGTAACAACAACAGTTCACATTTTTACTGAGCACTTGCTGTGAGCCAGGCCATACAAATATCTGAATATGCAATTTCACATTTAATTACGTCCTTGAGAAGTGGACAGTTCCACTTGTTTTTCATAAGCGACAATGATGCCATGATGACAGCTCACAATAAGTACCTGTCCAAGCTTTAACCTGGCATTTCAGCCAGCCTGATGCACTTGTATTGTTGTAGCAGCTCATGGTGCGCGCTGGCACAATTTTACGAATAATCCCCTGCCCGCCAAAAAACATAACAGAACGCGCCTAAGGCTTTACTAATCAGACACACCCATAAGACACTAAAAACGGAGCAGCTGTGATCTATCTCTGCACTAAATATCCCTTTTCCAGGGACTAAGAATTGCCCCTCCAGGCCTAATTGCAGGAGGGCAGCCCCAGCCTCCTCTTCCTCCTCCTTGTCCTCCTTCTGCAAATCTGCACTAGCAACTGGAAGAGGTTAGCGGCCGGCACTTTAGGAGCGCAGGTCAGCCACAGCTGCCTTGGATGGCCCATGTTGTGGTTTCCCTGTCAATCACTTGCTCCAGGCAGGCCTGTTTCACGGTATCTTTACCCATGGCCCTTTTCTTCACCACCTCCTCCAGCAGGGGCTCCAGACAAATATCGTAAGCAGATAACTTTTCTCCTGGGCTCCAGTAAGTGTTCAGAATTCTGACCTGGGCTTACCTAGAGCTCTCCACACTCCCAAACACCTGCTCAAGAGCCTTCAGGTGGTTATCGCTGGGTTGTTGGGTTTGAGGATGACAATGACTTCAAAGTCGGGGCCTCTGAGACTCTCAATCACCGCTGCTGCTTTTCTACATTGGACACCTGCCACTCCTCCACGACCTCATTAATGTGCTCTAGTCAGGGATCAAAGTCTCCTCCCCAGGCCCTGGATGTCCCTCCTTGAGAACAGCGTCAGCTTCTTTTACCATATGGACTCAACAAGAGGCTGAAAAACTTCAGTTTTCAATACATTATTCCCATTGCCTAGTCAGTGTCTGCAGAAGAGCTGCACTGAAAAATCTTTCCTTAAATGAATAAATGAGTGTCCATTAAAATCTTATGAGGCATGACAGATTGAAGAATATTTTGAAAACAGGGGAGCAGTTGCTAATCAGAGATGGCAATCTCTGCTTAGATTTGATAAACAAATCCAGAAATTTATTTCCTTACAACAAAATACAAATTATAGATAGGTTATTAATGGTTGATTGTTTGAAAATTAGTCATGTTATTTCTCTCTTTCAGGTTAGTCACATCAAGCACATGGAAACAGGAGATAATGCAGGAATTTTAGAATTTCAACTTTGGGGATTTTCAGAGGAGCTGGAGTTGCAGTCGCTCCTCTTTGGACTGTTCCTGCCCATGTACCTGGTCAATGCACTTCTTCCTGTCCAATCTGTCCTTTATAAATATTTGTTTATCCTCCATCAGTGCCCCAAAGATGTTGGTGAACATACATACATAGGTAAGGGTGTGGATGCTAGATCTTGATGGAAAAATAAAGATAAACACTGCCATAACGGGATCCAAGCTGTGTCCCAGCTGATGAGGAGAGGAACCTGCATGACTCAAGGTTTTCAATTAAAATAGAAATGACAGTTGTAAGGTTCAGAGCACTTGAAAACTCTCGAAATTGCTTTTGCTTCTACCTTCTCTTGCCTCAGATCAATCCTGGCCTTATTTACTCTTGGGTACATTAGACCACTGTCTGCTAAGCTTTACTGGGTGAACAAATCACCCATTTATCCTGTAAAATACGGATTTCAACTCAGCAGGTGTGGGACAGGGCCTTTGAGTCGGCATTTCTGATGAGGTCCCAGGTGAGGGTGATGCTGTTTGTTCATGGACCCCACATGCCATGGTGATGCATGAAAAGGTGGTGGGCTTTGTTTCCATCACATTCATAAGCTGATGGAAAAGAATTTTCCTGGTGGTACTGCTATACCTTGTGAACAACTTAGGCTGATGTCCAGCAGGCAGGATGACCTCACCCCATTATTCATCACACACATGGACTTTATCAGTATATATGCTCTTGGTGGAAATGGGCTCTTGTCACAGTTCAGATTCCTGATTGTCACCATTTATATATTGCTTTGCAGGTGAAGAAGTTTTCCATACTATTATTATTCATGTATGCTTATAAATATATATCAGTTCAGTTTCTGTTCAGATATGGTAAGATTTATAATGTTCACTTATTTTTTTTTTATTTATTTATTTTTATTGTGGGTAAAAATCAAAATTCTCACAATACATACAAACATTTGCAAAATGATATATAAATATATATGCATATATGTGTATTTGCTTACAAAAATGTTATTTATATATATATATATACATATATTTTAAGAGGTGCTTAGATTACCCAAAATATTACACGGAACCCACTGGGATTCCCATGTTGCCCACCTCCCACACCTCCCACCACATCCCACACAAACATCTCCCACAAGCGTGGCCCACCACCCTCAATGAACTTACACATCCTGGAGCCTTGCCATCAACCATAGACCACAGTTCACACTGTAGACCACACTCTCTCCCACTCAGTTGACAGTTGAAATGTTCACTTACTTTTGTAGCTCTCCTCTATATGTCTACTACATTTTCATGGCATTTCTTGATTTGCAGTAGTTATAAAAAGATAAAGTGAAACATCACTGGTATGATTATTATGGAATTACGTGCCCTCAAACAATATATATTCCCATGCATCTCTTTAATTAGTAGGACATTTTTTAAAAAACTCTGAAATGTATCAAAACAGTCTATCTTGTATATTTAGATAGGGTTGACATTCAATTATAAGAAACAAATAGGTGAATAATAGTGGATACTAAAATTTTGGTGGGTTTATTTATCCATACCCCAAAAATCTAAGATTAGGGAGTCCAGGGTTGTTATGGCAGCTCAATGACATTGTTAAAAATCCACCTTCTTTTAGTTTAATTAACACGTGTTTTTCATCCTCAGTGTCACAGACTAGCTGCACCACCATACAGTTAATCCACATCCTAGTGAGAAAAACTGGGAACAAATTTATGGATGTAGTATGAAGAGAAGTACTGGATGCATCTTTTTCCAAATTCCCTTTTGTGAAGTATAATATCTATATGGAAAAGTGCCATATCAAAAGCTCAATGAATAAAAAAAAAAAAAAAAAAAACAGATTTAGTCCATGTAACCAGAACCCAGACAAAAAAAACAGAACATGGCCAGCTAGTAAGGATCTCTGTGCCCAAATACTGTCATCCCTTCAACCCTTAAGTAAACCAAGATTCATAATATTAACACTTGAGGTTATATTTGTGTTTCTGAACTATATATAAATGGAATCATATAGTGTATATTCTTATTTGTATGGTTAGGTCCAGCCTTGCTGCATTCCATCTTCATCAACTCAAAGAGAATATATATGAGATCTAATTACAACTGCAAAATTCCTGCCTTTGTCTTATAATGTAATGAAGTCAGTCATGAAAGGGAAATGCATCATATTCAATGGCCCACCCTGTCTCAAGAGGATGTGAATGTTCAGCCTACATACTTGGGAAGCAGGAACCATGGGGTCCTCATCTGAATTAAAGTTTTTGAACTGGAAGATTCCCTATTTTTTTTCCCTATTTTTAATATGTCACTTCTCCCTAAATTATTCTATATTTGTAGTGAAATTCATATAAATTGATGTGTGACTTTATTTAGGTAGACATTATGTAGTCTTTTCTATTGTATGTTGGGAAATGAAAAAAGTATAGAATAAGATCACGATTTAGAAAAGGAACAAAATCGGAGTTCTCAGTCAACACAATTAGAAGACATATTAAAAAACTACAATAATCAAGACTTTCTGTTAATAGTGTAATGATAGATAAACAGAAAGACAGAACAGGACAGCCCAGAAATAGACACACACACATACATTTAAAGGATTTTCATCAAAAGCACTTAGACAATTCAAGGAAAAATTAAAATCTTTTGACAAATGGTGCTGGAACTAGATATCTTAAAAATGTAAATGAGCCCCAAAATATCTAGGGATTGACTTTATGTACCCATTATCTTGCAGTGTCTTTCTGGTTGCTAGTTGAAAAAAATATATATATATATATATTAAATTTCATTATTTTTTTTATTTTTAATGAAGCTTTAGATTACATAAATGTACATAAATAATATAAGGGATTCCCATGTGTTCCCCTCCATCCCTCTCCTATACTTTCTCACATCAACATCATCCCTCATTAGTGTGGTATATTTGTTACAATAGATGAAAACATATTGAAGCATTGCTTTTAGCTATGGATTGTAGTTTACATTATAATTTACACTCTGTCCTACAAACTTTTGTAGGTTATGAAAAAATATATAATGGCCTGTATCTCTCACAGCAGTGTCATGCAAGAAAATTCCAATGTCTTGAAAATGCCCCATATTACACCTATTCTTCTGTCTCTCAATCCTCAGAAACACTGGAGGCCAATGCTTTTATATCAATAAGAGTTCTTCCATTGCTAGAATAATAATAAGTACATAGTAGAATTATAATAAGTCTACTTTAGTCCATTGTTAATTTCCCAATCTTGAGGATGTGGGGATGGTGATGCCCACTCTGCTACTAAATGAAAGGGACCTTAGATCCCATGGGGTATCTGGATGGAGCTAACTTGCTTGCAGTTGCAGACACTCTCTGTTTCTTGGGATGGGTGTTGCCAATCAACATCTCTTTGTTAGTTGTCCAAGGGTGAGTCCAATGAACTGGAGTGTAGGTGTTGTATCTCTGCTGAAATTCAGGGCTCAACTGGCAAATCCATGGAACACAGATTTAAGTCTCTAGGACATGTATTTATCAAGTATAGTGATAATTATAGGTTCAAATAAAAGGGGCAAATGAGCCATGTGTGGATAACCTATAAATGAGTCTAACTCTGTTACACTGTGGAGCATAAATTACAAGTAAGTCCCAATGACAGTGTGCCAAATTCCTGAACCATCTGCCCTGCTTATAGTTTCTGGATGTGTCTAGAGCCCTTAGGATCCCTGCTATTTACTGTGTCAGTCAGTGAGATCCTTCTGAGTCTTGCATGAGCGTAACCTCTAGAAAAAACTCCTGCCTCACTTTGAAATCTCTTAGGTAAAAGAACACTTTTGTATTTACCATTTCCCCCTTTTGGTAAAGGTCTTTTCCAGATACATTGCCACTTGGTAATAATGCCTTCATGCCAGAGAGGCTCATCCCAGGGAGTTATGTCCCACACCTGGCAGCAGGTATTGCATTTATATGCTGAGTCCGGCTTAGAGAGAGGCCACATTTGAGCAACAAGGAGGCTGTCAGAAGGTAACAGAGGCAATATATAATACTATGCTAAGTTTCAATTTCACAAGAAAAGGTTTATAAGTACAATCATTAATTCAAGAGCCTGGTATAATGGTTTGGCTTCTTTCATTAGGCACTGCCATTGCACTCAAGGGATACTTACTGTCCTATTAGAGAATGTAGCAGAACTACCCAGGATGGGAATTCAATATTCTTTTGGTTATTGTGTGGATCTCCACCCACTGAGACAATGCCTCATGAACACTTGAATATATTCACTTGACTTAGAATCATGCTCCAGGTGAACCCCTCCCATGCATCCCCCATTACTGAAAACCTGCATCAGCGATCCTCCCCTGCCACTGTTGTGACCCTTCTGGGACCCAAATCTCTCCAAAAATTAGTCCCACAAAATAACCAAATAAAATTAATAAAAAAAATAATAATATTACAAACAAACAATAAAATACCAAAAATTAAAAATTTGAAGTAATAAATTTTTTTAAAAAATTTAGACATTGTTTCTTACATCATTGTGGGATCTGTTGTCTTGTATGCGCAGTGACATTTTCTTCCAGATATTCCCCCAGTGTCTTATTTTTTTCATTTCCTCTTCAAAGAAGCTTGAGGACACAGAAAAGTAATTTAGAGAATATAGGGAATTTTCTTATACCAAATGCCCTCCCCCTTTCCCCTCTCCCATATTAATAACATTTTACATGCAGATGGCATATTTGCTATAATTGATGTACATATTGAAGCATTGTTATTAACCGTGCTCAATGATTTACAATATGGTTTACATTTTGGATTTTACAGTTTTATAAGTTTTGATGAAATTTGAAGTGGCCTGAATCTGTTATTACAAGATCATGCTGAACAGTTCTAATGCCATAAAAATGCCCTATTTACCATCTATTCTATTCTTCCCTCCCCCTCTCTTCGGAACTGATGGTAAACACTAAATTCCAATATTTGAGGAATAAGATTCATAGCTACTTGCAAAAACATTCAAGTTTGGCATATTGGTACTGCCTATGTTCTTGAGGGATTCTTGCCACTCTAACTGAGAACATAGTAGGACTCTTCAGTATGGTACTCTGATATTTTTTTTGTTTAATGTGTGGGTCTCCACCTACTGATATAACACACTATGCCAAGATGAACACTTACATATTACATAGAAGCATCCACAAGTGCACTGTGTCCCACACCCCCCCTCACATCTAACACCCTACACCAGTAACCCTCCCCTGCCATATTTGCCAAAAGAACACTCCCAACATTGTAGTTTTAACCACAGATCTGCAAATCCCCGGAGTTCATCTGTTCCTCCTGTGATTCTTCCCCCAGTTCCTTGGATAGTCTGACCCAAACCCATCCCTATCCCCCTCACAGACCAACTCTACTAAGTCTAATCACATCACTGCACCATTATCATGCTCCTTTGCTGCACAACTACACCCTTCCATCTTTTTGTAGATTTTGTCCATATGGGCATCAGCTCACAATCCTCTACTTCCTTTTTGTATCCTGTAAACCACTCTTCCAGACTCAAGCTCTGTGAGTCTGTTCAATTTGCTTAATTCATATTGGTGAGGTTATGTAATATTTGTCCTTCCATGTCTGGCTTACTTCACTCAACATAAGGTCTTCATGATTCATCCATGTTATCCTTTATGTTAATACTGCATTCCTTCTTACAGCTGAGTAATATTCTATTGTATGCATATGCCACAGTTTGCTTATCCATTCATTAGTTGATGGACATTTGGGTTGCTTCCAACTTTTGACATAGTGAATCATGCTGTTATGTACATCAGTGTGTAAGAATCGGGTCAGTGATTTTAATTCTTCTGGGTATATACCCAGCAGTAGGATTGCTGGATAATATGGTCATTCTATAGTTAGCTTCCTGAGGAACTGCCAAACTATCCTCCAAGGTGGCAGCCCCATTCTACATTCCTACCAGCAGTGTATAAGTGTTCCCTTTCCTCCACATCCTCTCCAATACTTGCAGTCCTCTGATTTTTCAAATAGTTGACAGTCTAATGGGTGTAAGATGATATCACATTGTAGTTTTGATTTGCATTTCCCTAATAGCGAGTCATGTTGTGCATCTTTTCATGTGCTTTTTAGCCACTTGTATTTCTTCTTTGCATAAATGTCTATTCAAATCAATTGCCCATTAAAAAAAATTTTTTTTGTCCTTTCATTTTCAAGGTATAAGTTTTCTTTATATATGCTGGATATCAGATAGATGGTTACCAAATATTTTCTTCCAATATGTAGGCTGCCTTTTTCGATTTCCTCCTCAAATTGCTCATTATTGTTGTACCCAAATGCAAAAGATTATCTTATAATACATTTTTATTTTAGAGAAGCTTTATATTAAATATGTTACATAAAAAATGTAAGGATTTTCCATATGCCCCAATCCCTCCTCTTCCTTGATGTTAGCTGTGGGTTTTTCATTTATATCTGTTATCATGTTGAGGAAGTTTCCTCCTATGCTTATCTTTTGAAGTATTTTTATCAGGAAAGTGTGCTGTATTATTTCAAATGCTTTTTCTGCATCAATAGAGATAATCATGTGATTTTTTTCTTTCGAACTGTTAATGTGGTGCATTACATTGATTGATTTTCTTATGTTGAAATATCCTTGTATACCAGGGATGAAACCCAGTGGGTCATGATGTATAATTCATTTTATGTGTTGTTGAATATAAATTCCATGTATTTTTTTGAAGATTTTAGCATCTTGTTTCATTGGAGTGATTGGTCTATAGAATTCCTATCTTGTGGAGTCTTTGTGTGGCTTTGGTATTGGGGTGATGCTGGCATCATCGAATGAGTTAGGCAATACTCCCTGCACTTCTATTTTTTGGAAGAGTTTAAGCAGTATTGGTGTTAGTTCTTTCCAGAATGATTGTTTGAGTTCACCTGTGAATATATCTGGTCATGGGCTTTTGTTATTTGGGAGGGTTTTGATGACTGATTCAATCTTATTACTTGTGATAGGTCTATTGAGTTCATCATTTTTTTTTCCATCAGTGTGGCCTGCTTGTGTGTTTCTTGAAATTGGTCCATTTCATACAAGCTATTCATCTTGTTCACATACAATTTTTCAAACTATCCTCTTATGGTATTCTTTATATCTTTGGGATCATTAGTGATATTCCCTTCTTTGTTTCTAATTTTTTGTATTTGCAGCCTCTCTCTTTTTCTTTGTTAGTCTAGCCAAGGGTTTGTTAATTTTATTTACCTTCTCAAAGAACCAGCTTTTGGTTTTCTTAATTTTTTGTAGTGTTTTCTTATTTTCTATTTCTTTTAGCTCTGCTAAAAGATTAGCTCTGCTAATCTTTCTTGTTTCCATCTTTCTACCTGCTTTGGGATTAGTTTGTTGTTCTCTTTCTAATTTCACCAGGTGGGCAGTTAGGTATTTGATTTTACCCCTTTTTACTTTTTTAATATAGACATTTAAGGGGATAAATTTCCCTCTCTGCACTGCTTTTGCTGCATCCCTTATGTTTTGATATGTGTGTTGTCTATTTCAATCATTTCAAGGTATTTACTGATGTCTTTTGCAATTTCATCCTTGACCCAATGATTGTCTAAGATTGTGTTGATTAATTTCCATATCTTTGTGCCTAATCTGGTTCTCTGCCCCTTACTGATTTCCAGCTTCATTCTATTTTCTTGAGAGAAGTTATTACTTTGTATAATTTCAATGTTTCTGAATTCATTGAGAGTTGTTCTGTAACCTAGTATGTGGTCTATCCTAGAGAATGATCAATGTGCACTCAAGAATGTATTTCCCAATGTATTTGGTTGTAATGTTCTGTATATATCTACAAGGTCTAAATCTTCTAACATATTATTCAAGATCTCTGTTTCATTATTGATCATCTGTTGACATGTTCTTTCTAATGCTGATAATGGTGTATTAAAGTCCCCCAATATAATTGCAGAGGCATCTATTTCTCCACATACTTTTTCCAATGTTTGCCTCATGTATTTTGTTGAGGGGCCTTGGTTTGGTGCATAAATGTTTATGACTGTTCTTTCTTCTTAATAGATTACCCATTTCATTAATATATAATATCCTGCTTTATCTCTTACTATAGTTTTGCATTTAAAGTCTGTTTTGCCTGATATTAATATAACTACTCCCAACCTTTTTTGGTTATTGTTTGCCTGAATAATCTCTTTCTAACCATTAACCTGCAAGCTCCTGTGTCCCTGGGTCTAAGGTGAGTTTCTTGTAGACAGTATATAGATGGGTTCACGTTTCCTTACCCATTTTGCCAATCTGTGTCTCATGATTGGAGATTTTAATCCATTAACATTCAATATTATTACTGTCAATTCATTACTTACATTAGCCATATTTTCTTTAGGTTTATAAATATCATATATTGTTTTGTTTTCTCTTTCTATCTTTTTAGTTATTGTTATAAACAATCTTCCTTCCTACTCTCTCCTCCAACCCCCTCTCTCCTGTTTTTCCTTTCAACAATTCAGAACTCCCTTTAGTACTTTTTTAAAGATTGATTCATTCCCTCCCCCTCCATTGTTTTGTGTTTGCTGTCTGCTCTCTGTGTGTTCTTCTGTGTCTGCTTGTCTTCTCTTTAGGTGGCACTGGGCCTCAATCCTGAAAATTTCCAGGGTAGAGAGAGGTGCTCAATC
Organism: Tolypeutes matacus; assembly: GCA_026826555.1. NCBI lineage: Eukaryota > Metazoa > Chordata > Mammalia > Cingulata > Chlamyphoridae > Tolypeutes > Tolypeutes matacus. The sequence continues at coordinate 460,337 of JAKSZT010054016.1, read as the reverse complement.
TTTTGTGCCACCTGAAATCCCAGGTCTGCTGCATCTCTTATTGTCTCTCATCTGTGTCTCTTTTTGTTGCATCATCTTGCTGTGCCAAGCACTCCTGTGTGAGCCAGCACTCCTATGTGGGCCAGGACTCCTGTGTTGCCTCCATGGTTTAAGATGAGAAATCAGCTCTTAATCTTATTGAGCTTCCCCTTTTACATGATGGATCTCTTTTATCTTGCTGTATTCAATATTCTCTCTTTGTCTTGATTATTCTACAATTTGATATGTATATGTCTTGGAGTAGGCCTGTAAGGATTTACATTGTTTGGGGTATGTAGCAGTTTGGTATTATTTATGAATTCCAAAAATAGATATTGGATTATGTTTGTAAACTAGGCTATTTGCACATTAGATTGTATTGGATTCAGAGGTTTCATGTTTACTTGATTAAAAGAGCAGAGAAGTTAATTAGAGTCTTGATGGAGTTTTGATGCTGGAGTTTTGAGTGGGAACCTGTGAAATAAACACACCGGAGAAGAATACAGAGGAACAGAGAGAGCTCCACAGACATGTCAGTGGCCCCAGGAAAAGAGACAAGCTGTGTGCCTGATAGTCTACAGCTGACCTTGTGGAGAGAAGGAAGCCTGAGCCCAGAATGAATCAATCCCTGGGCAGAGAGACAAAGTCTAGAGAGCCTGATGGTCTACAGCTGATATTGGAAGAGGCTGGGACTACAGAGCCTTAAGAGGAAGAGGAAAGCTAATTATGGTAACCATCTTACTCCACATGCGGCAACAGACATTGGTGAGGGAAGTAACTTACATTTTATGGCCTGGTAACTGTAAGGTTCTACACCAAATAAATAAATTTTATAAAAGCCAACAGATTTCTGGTATTTTGCCTCAGAACCCTTTTGGCTGACTAATACAGAATTTGGTACTGGAGAATGGGGAAGTGCTTTTGCAATTAACAAAATGCTGGAATGGTTTTATAAATGGGTAAGAGGTATTTTTCTAGAGGAATTGTGAGATGCTTGGTATAAAAGACCTACAGCACTTTGAAGAGACTGTTGGTAGTGATATGAACAAGAAAGAAACTTTTTATTGTGCCTAAGTAGTAAATGATGAAACTATAATTGGAAACTGGAGGAAAGGTGATCAGTGTTTTGAATTGCAGAGAACATAGCAAGATTAACTTCTGATGTTTTATCAAAGAGAGAATTTGAATATGGTGAGCCTGGGCATTTCGCTGAGGAACTTTGCAGAGTAAATTCAGAGTGTACAGCTTTCTTCTCCTTGCACCCCACAGCAAAATGCTAGATGAGAGTGATAAGCTAAGGACAGAACTGTTGGTCACAAAGGAAACAGAAACTGATTCTGGAAATTACAAGCCTCTGGAAATCAAGCTCCCAGATGATAGTGCTCCTTTTGAAGACTTAACTAAACTCGAAACTTGTAAATCAGGATTGAAGATGCAGTTATCTCAAATAAACTTGTGGAATGTCTTACTGTCTGATGGCTTGGACACCTGCTTCTTTCATCCTAAACCAACAAACTTTTTGAGAGAGTTGTATGAACCAAACCACTGTCAGCTTGGACTAAAAGGAATATGGAAATGAGAACTTGAAGGAGAAACAGCTTTAAGAGGGAAACCATGGAAGCTGAGATCTAGAATTAAAAAATCACCTTTGGACAAGAGAGGAACCCCACCCATGTGTACAGAGAGGGTGAGTTTTCCCCAGCAGTTGAATCTTCCCAATGTTTGGGAAGATTTTGCCACCCCAGGGTAGAGAGAGCTGGAGCACATTCCCCAAGGATTAGGGAGGTTTCGGTCATGACCCAATCGGTCTGAGAGGGCTGGACCTGTCCCCCATGTATTAGGGAAGACCAGGTGGTCAGTTCATTGCTCTGAGAGGGTTGAGCCTGTATGCCAAAGTTTAGGGAGAATGTTGTCTTCACTTCACTGAACGAGGGGGTTATGAGTCTAACCCAAAGATTGGGTAAAGTATGGAATCACCCCAATGCTCTTGGAGGGTGATGTCTAGAACTTGGTCGACACCCAGGTCCTTGATGAGTGTGGAACCAAGAAAATGGACATTGGGCAAGCCTGTGGAAAGGATGGGTCCTCATGAGACCCCAAGGAGAAGAAAACATCATCTTAAGAATGACTCTCAAACTTTGATTTCTAATGAAGTATGCCCTGAAGGTTTACTGAGCAGTAAAGAACCTATGACTCATGTTTCCCTCCCAATTTCTCCTTATGTTAATGGAAATATTGTCCTTTGTCTGTCCATATGTGTATTGGAAACAGATAAATGATTTTGTAAGTTTCAGATGTCTACAGCCAGAGGGACTTTGCCTCAAGACAAACTGAATTTCTTTAAACTGATTGCCATGTGATTTTGTACTTAGCATTGTTACTGTTTTAGGTTTTTGGTTTTTTTTAATATTGTAATGTCTTTTTGGAATTCAGAGGGTGTGGTATAGCAGTTTGGTATTATTTATGAATTCCAAATATAGATATTGGAAAATTTTTGTAAACTGTCCTGTTTACACTTTAGATTGTATTGGACTCAGAGTTTTCACTTTTACTTGATTAAATAATGATTAAAGCTTTGATTTGGCCAATTCAGTAGGATGTTGACTCCTCACCCCCTTGGTGGGTGGGGATCACAGAGAAAACCACACAGCACAGCAAAGGATGTTGTTGGAGTTTTGATGCTGGAGTTTTTAGCTGGATCCCGGGATGTAAACACACAGGAGAAGAACAATTAGGAGTAGAGAGAGCTCCACAGACATAGCAGAGGCCCTGGAAAGAGAGAAAAAGCTTTTCACCTGATAGTCTACAGCTAATCTTGTGGAGAGAAGCAAACCTGAGCCAAGAGAGAATCGAGCTCCAGGGAGACAGAAAATGGCTAGGAAGTCTAATGGCTTACAGCTGATATTGAAAGAAGCTGGGACCACAGAGCCTTAAGAGGAAAAGTAAGGCTGAATGTTGGTAGCCATCTTTCTCCAACATGTGACAACAGGCTTTTGTGAGGGAAGTAAAATAGGCTTTATGGCCTGGTAACTGTAAGTTACTACCCCAAAGAAATACCTTTGTAAAAGCCAATAGATTTCTGGTATTTTGCATCAGCACCTCTTTTGCTGACTAGTACAGGGTATACTGTGCTTTGTGCTGTATTTTTTCTACATTTTTATCTATATCTTCTAATATCTGTTTGATTTCACATGGACTGTCTTCAGCATCACTAATTCTTTACTCTGCCTGTTCAAATCTGCTGTTATCTGCTTCCAGTGTATTTTTTATTTATTGCATTGTGGCATTCATCACCATCAGACCCATTATCTTTTTATGTTTGTTTACAATTTTTTCTATTTGTTCCTCCAGTGTCTTAGTAATATCTTTTATCTCTTCCTTCACTTCAATAAGTTGATTCATGCTATTTGTTTGGACATTCATGATTAATTGTTCCAGGTTCTGCATCTCTTCCTGTTTTTTACTTTATTCATTAGACTGAGATATGCATTCCTGTTTCTTACTATTGCTTATAATTTTTTGTTGGTGTTTAAGCATCTGCTTGTTCTTGATTGGCCTATTAGCTTGGTTAGGTTCTCTTTCTACTATAGGTTTTTATTTTAATTTTTTAATATATATGTATGGTAAGGTTCCTTTTTAACACTTCTTTCCTCTTATTTTATGTCTTTGCAGTTGTCTGTGTTCCCTTAAAAAATTATTTTGACCAGAGCAAAGGAAAGTGATAAGAAGATAAGGGAATAATAGTAATAACAATGAAAAAGGTAGAAGAGGAACCATACAATAGTTAGGAAAATGAATAAATAATACAAGTAAAAAATAATAAAAATACAAAATAAAAAGAATAAAATGTTGGAATAGAAAAGAATGAAACAAGAAATAAAATAGAGAAAAAATAGGAGTAATTAAAAGTCAGAAAGATGAGAAGAAAGATAAAAAGAGAGAGAACAATAAAAAGTTGCCAAACAAGAAGAGGTGGGATGAAAGAAGAGAAACAGATGAGAGAAAAATGAAGGAAAGATAAGAAATAAAGTAAACAGAAAAAATAAGTAAAACAAAAGGAAACAAAGAATGGGGTAAGACCTCTCTCACTTGGAGGCGGAGTGAACATCACCATCCCAGTTCCCTCAGGATTGGGGGAAGAACTATGGACTAGAGTGGACTTGATGGTACTCTGTTCTACACATATGGTGATTCTAGCAATGGAAGAAATTATAACAGTGAGGTGGAGCCAGTGGTCACTGGACACTTTCGGGGCAGGGAGGGGATGTGCAGTTGAAATACAGGGGCTTTTTCAGGATTTGGAGGTTGTCCTGAGTGCCGTTGTGGCAACGGATGTAGGTCATTTTAAATCAGCACACACCATTCAGAACTGTGTGGGAGAGAGTGTGGTCTACAATGTGAACTGTGGTCTATGGTTGATGGCAAGGCTCCAGGATGTGTAAGTCCATTGAGGGTGATGGGCCACACTTGTGGGAGATGTTTGTGTGGGATGTGGTGGGAGGTGTGGGAGGTGGGGAACATGGGAATCCCAGTAGATTCTGTGTAATATTTTAGGTAATCTAAGCACCTCTTTATATATATATATATATAATATAACATATATATAATATATATATATACACACATATATAATATATATATATAATATTTTTGTAAGCAAATGCACATATATGCATATATATTTATATATCATTTTACAATTATTGGTATGTATTGTGAAAATTTTTATTTTTACCCACAATAAAAAATAAATTAAAAAAAAAAAAAAAGAATTGGGTAAAACAGCAAATAAGAAACAAAACAACAACAACAAAAATACCACCCAGGAAAAACTGCCTACCCTCTTATGCCCCTAAAGAGCTCCTCAGGTTGCCTGTACTCATTAATCTATCTCCCTGCAGCCTGCTTTCTGCAGGTGATGTACCTGATGTTTGAATAAAATAAAGAAAAAGGAACCAACAAAAATTTTCAAAATTACAGATCCAAGAATATCTAAAAAAAAGTTTTAAAATATGTCTATATTTTCCCTGTCATAAGATTCCAGCTGAGTGCCTGATAACCAGTTAGATTCTATTCTCTTAGGGGGTACTGGGAATCAAACCAAGGACTTTATATATGCAAGGCAGGCATTGTTCCAATGAGTTGCACTAGCTCCACAGGTTATAGCTTATATGGGTCTTCCTGTCCCCATTCCATTAGGCTTTTTGGGCTTTGAACAGTTTGTGGAGTCAGGCTGTTTAGGTGCCTATCTCTGCCCCCTTACTGACCTAGTTGCTGTTTTTCCCTGGGCAGCTGGATATTACAAACTGCCTGATCAGACAACTCTCCCCTCTACCTGGGGCTACCTCATTGCACCTCTTCCTTCCAGGAAATGTTCCCTCCCTCTCAGCTGGCTGCAGTAAGCCAGGAGTTTTACCGAGGCTATCTGCTTTGAAGGTGAGCTGTATGTGTGGTTTCTGGCCACAGGGGCAAGTAACTCACGGTTGTCCTTTGGCTTCTTTATCTGTGTCACTCCCTTCAGGATGATGCACAACACTTTCATCTTCTATAGAACACCAAAGCAGCTCCCTTGGGTAGGTTTTTGCCATTACTCCACTGTTTTTTGTGAGAAAGTTGAGCTCTGCCTAACTATTTTGACACTATCTTCCCAGAAATCAGCTAGTTAAATCTTAATAATTTAAAACAGAATATGAACAAGATGGGTTAGGTACCTTTGTTGTGGTATCAAACAATACACAAAATCACATACTTAATAATTTATTAGCACTGCATCTTGTCATAAATATAATTGTAATATTCTTCTGATAAAACTCCTTCAGTGATTTACATGATTTAGAAATGAAAGCCTAAGCATTCATGTGGCCCTAAGAGAATCTTTTGTCTGCAAACCAAAATCCATTTTTCACCTTTTTCTTGTCAAACAAGCTTTGATTTTGCTCATATATTGGCTCTCATATGATCACCCATGTGCTCATCCCACACCCATGTACTCTTCCCACACTAATGAGCACATCCATGCAAATGAGCTCATCAACACCTGCAAATTCGAGGATGTTATGCTCCCAAACAACCCTTAGAAATGAACCACGTTATCTTTCTAAATTTGGTGCTGTTTGTGTCATAAATTTATCTCCTTGGCCCTTTACATTTCTTAGCCTTCACTGTCCATCATCTTGGAGTCCATTGAAGCAATTTCCCCAAGATTCTGTTTCATCTTCCACACAGCTCACTCCAGGTCTTTAGCAATTCATTAAAATGTTAGCTGGAATTATGTCAGCTTGAATGGTAGAACTGTTTTCCTTCATACTCTCCCATGGCAGTCAATTCATAACAACTCATCTCTTTTTGGAAGCATCTCTGAATTTCTTTAGATTTCAGCTAACTTGGTTACTCTGTGACTTTAGCCCTCTGACAGGTTCAATAAAGAGTATGATTTTATAGACTACTTGAACTTTTCTTATTATTGTAGGACTGGTGTGCTTTCTAGCTTTCTAAACTCTTACTATTTAAATGGTCTTAACATGGTTTCAGAAAAAAAGGTAGAGAGACAAAAAGGGAAAGATAGGGAGAGAGAGAGAGAAAGAGGGAGTGTCAGAGAGATTAAGATGTGGAATGAGAGAGATACTGAGAGACTGAGAAAAATAAAATATGTATATGTCATTATGCAATTTACATAATGTAGATGGAAGAGTACAAGTATCCCCATGCTATCTAAAACTACCCTTGAAATTGAAACTTAGCTTAGTGTTCTGGGGTGCCTAAGAGTTGCCTACTGAGAGCCTCCTTCTTGGTCAAATGTGGCCTTTCTCTAAGCCAAACTTAGCATATAAATTCCCCCCCCCCCAGTGTGGGACATGATTCCCAGAGATAAGACTCCCTGGCACCGAGGGATTACTACCAAGCACTAACCAGCAATGCAACTGAAAAAGACCTCAAACAAAAGAGGGAAAAGGTAAAGACAAAGGAGTTTATGTGGCTAAGAGACTTCAAAGTGAGTTGGGAGATCATCTCAGAAGTAATGCTTATGCACATTTCAGCAGGATATCATAGACTGCCAAAGTGGATACTACCCCAAATAGTGGGGCTCCTAAGGACTCTGGAGACACCCAGGTCCTAGGGTCATGGCAGATAGCTCTGGAGTTTGGTGTCTGGTCAGTGGGACCTACTTTAGAGCCTGTGCTTCTGAGAGTGACAGAGTTGGAATCAATTATGTCTTCCCTACACATGGATCATCTGTCCCTTCTATTTGAACCTATTGTTGGTATTGGAGTTTGTAGCTGTAGGTCTAAGAGACTGGAGACTTTGGGCTGTCCATGTGTCAGGTGGGCCCGGAGCCTCAGTGGAGTTGCAACACCCACTGTCCAGTTCATTGTACTCACTCAGGACATCTAACATGGAGGTGAGGACTGACAACTGCCATACCTAGGACAGGAGAGAGCCTACAACTGCAAGCAAGAAATTCACATCCAACAGCTGTATGTGATCAAAAACCCCTCCCAATTAGAGGTAGAGTAGACATCACTATACCAGAATCCTCAGGATTGGGGAATGAAATATGGACTAGAGTGGACTTACTGGTATTCTACAATAGACATATTGTGATTCTAGCAATGGAAAAATTACAACATTGACGTGGAGGCAGTGGCCACTGGAGCCTCTGTTAGCTGGAAGAAGGAAAAACAGTTGTAATATGGGGGCTTTTTCAGGACTTGGGAGTCATCCTGAATGACAATGCAACAACAGATATAGGCCATTTCATATCAACCCATAACATGCAGAACTGTGGGGGAGGGAGTGTAGACTCCAATGTGAACTATGGTCCATGCTCAGTGGCAATGCCCCAGGATGTGTTTACATTTGCAATGAATATGTCACACTAATGAAAGATTTTCTTTATGTGGGAGGGTGTGGGATGAGTGGGGAGTGGGACATATGGGAATCCCTAATTTGTGTAATATTTATGTAATCTAGTTATCTTTTAAAAAATAAAAAAATATATATAAAAAATAAATAAAAAGGAGTAAGATGAATGAACTTTTAAAAAACTGGATGTTTCTTGAATTTTGGAGAGCAAGAAGTATATGAGTTCAGAAGGCAATTTGTAGTTATAATCATTTTATTAGTATTCTCATCATCATTCGTACAGATTTGTATTCAGTATGTGGAGAATAGAAAAAATAGCCATGGTTACTTTGGAAAATATTCTCCAAATCTCAAGGTTCAAACTTCATTTTGGAGGGTTTTAAATTCTCATATATAAATCATTGAAGGACAGAAATATTAGCTTCTTTAATTCTCTAATCTCTCTAGTTGCCAATTAATTCTAATTAATTTAATTAATTTAAACATCCCACAAATTCATGACAAAAAGGAAGAGCAGGAGTATTGGTGGAATTTTGCAAGATCTTTTATCATATTTTCTCACTTTCTATAGGAAAAGCATGTCAAATGGCCAAGGCAAAGTCACAGAAAGTAAGGATATACATAAATAATTTTGAAATTTAAAATAATCTACCTATGGGAGAAAAGGACAATCAAGCATTTCATATCTGAGTTATTAACAAATGTTAATTAATTAAATATGTTAGATTTTGAAGCTGGAGGATGAGAACACAGTGGGATAATTTGATGACCGAAAAACTGCAGCCCTTCATATATTCCCAGAGTGGATCATATTGGAAGAATCATAAGTTCTTACTGTGGCTACTTAGAGCCAGTGTGAAGAGGTCAGAGACAATATCCATTAGTATAACAGCATAGAGAAAGGGATATTGATACCCTTTGGCTTCTATAAAAATTTACCACAAACACGGTGGCTGAAAAAGAATAAAAATGTATTCTTCTATATCCATAGAAGCCAAAGGTCTGAAATCAGTTCCACTGGACTGAAATCAAGGTGTTGACACTGTAGGGCTCCCTCAGAGCAACAGGGAAAATCTGATCCTTGCCTTCTCCAACTAATGATGGCTGCTGGCATTCTGTGACTTTAGCTGCATCTCTTTAGTCTCTGTCCTCATGGTGACACTTCCTCCTTCCCTTCTCTGTGTGGACTTCATCTGCCTCACTCTAATAAGGTCACTTGTGAATGGACTGAAGTCCCTTTCTGATAATCCATGCCAAGATCCAAGAATTGGGACCTGATAGCTTTCTGTGATCAATATTCACTTTACAGTCATTAATCTTTTAGGCTCTATACTCTAAATGACATCCCATCCAAGACCACACCCTGCTTTCTCCTAGGAGTAAGGCACTGCCCGACTCACCTGCCCATGACACTTTTCAGTAGAAACACAGCACATAGTAAATGCTGAACTAGGACATAATCCCAATATCTGTTATTGATGAGTATCTTCTCTGAACAGGCGGTTTCCAAAGAACTTTAAAAGTAGTCTATCCTGATGGACTGTGATTAGCAGTACAAGTATGAGAGTGTTCTCTCATGAACTGTAACAAATGTACACTATTAACACATGGTTTTAATAATAGGGAGAGTATGGAAAATTTTACCAAGTGTATGCTATGGACCATAGTGGTAATGTGATGATGATGTTTTTTCATAATCTCAGTAACAAATGTTCTACAACAATGCAAAGTATTGGTGGACAGATGATATGTGGGAATTCTGCTCATTATGCATTATTGATCTATAATCTAACAACTTCTCTAATAAAAATACAAAAAAAATCAGATTAAAAATTATTTATTCCTTTAATTTTCACATCAACTCCATAAAGAGTTTGCATTCCCTCAGTACTTAGATAAAGAAGCAATGTCCTTAAGAGTTCATTTCCTGTAAAGAGGGAAGAAACCAAGAGGCTATGTATAAACTAGTACAGGTAAGAATCTGAAATCTTGAGTCTAACATTTAACCACCTAGAATCTGACTTGAGATAGGAAGAGGGATTCCTGCTGGAGAAGACCCAAAGTATCTATCCAAACTGCATGACAGCAATGAAAATTAACAGGTCAGTCACTGACCAGGACCTGCAGTATCAATATCACTTGGATGTTTGTAAGTGACACAGAACCCCTGTCTCAGCTGAGACCTCCAGAAACAAAATCTACATTTGAACAAGAGCCAGGTGATTCTCCTGAATAGTCAGTCAAGGAAGTGTTGGTCTAGAAGAGGGTTTCTCTTTTAAAATTTTGGATTAGATAATGCATTGTGGTAGAGGCTGTCCTGAATATTGTAGGATGTTTAGCAGCATCCTGGTCTCTCTGTACCAGATTCCAGTAGAGACAACTGTAAATGTCCCCTCACATTGCCAAAATAACCTTAGGGATTCCAAATCACACATATTTGAAAGCCTTGTTCCAGAGCTAAGACCCAGAAACATCTTGACAGAATTTCCACCAAAATTTCATATTTTACTCAGTTTATTACTTTGGCCAGATTACTTACTACTTTGAGTCATATTTCTGCACATATAAAATGTTCTTGCTTAAAAATTAAATAAGATAATCCCTATCAAGTGCACAACTCATGGTACAGAAAAAATCTAATTATAATTTATGTGTATGCACATATTTCATATATAAGGAATTAAAAGACAGTCCTTAATTTGTGTGATAAGCATATTACTAATTATTTCAGTAAAGGATTATCAAGCCATGAATTGGAGTGTCCCATGGTTTTATATCAAATGAACACTGATATCCACTTTATTGAAGAAGGAAATAACAACTTTTCAAGAGAAAACAACCACAGCTGAATCCTCACACTAAGTCTGTGTTTTGATATCCAAGGGACCTAGACAAGTCTGATTCTGAGTCATAAACTTTGGAGCAAACTTTAATTTGAAGGATGGGATAAGGTCCTAAGAGATTAGATATATAGAAAGTAGGAGAGTCATGGAGGAAGAATAATAAAAAATGAATTCACCTGATTCTCTTGTGAAAAGAGAACAAGGAGCAAAGCTTTCTTTCTGTCCAGACCAGCATCCCACAGAGAAATGATGGCTCAGTGTTTAGAGAAAGCAAGAGGAAATTTCCTAACAGGATGCTATTGGTAAGCTTTAAATATCTCCTCATCTTTTGTCCCTCAACTTGTGCAAACTTGGCATGGATGGGACTTGGTTGTTTCTCTTGAGGTCCTATTTCCTGCTGGAGGACTGACTCGTGACCCCTTCTGGCTGCCTTGTATGGGGACTGAGCTTCATTGCCATCATCCAGCACCCAGGGAGGAGTTTGGAATTTCACTCAGACAACTTGCACTAGAGATGCAATCTAGGTGATCCAGAGAGCCCAGAAGATGCTGCAGAAAAAGTTGAGGAAGAATTGAAGATGAGAACTATTATTTAACGTCATCTCCTCAGACTGTGTTTACTTTTTAGTTTTTAATTGTTTATGTTTTCAATTATTAAATGTACAAAATAAAGTTAAAATAAATAAATAAATAAAGTCATCTGACAGCCAGTCCAGGATAGCCCAGAGCCAAGAGATCATCATGATTGTTCTCCCGTTTGCTTAAGTAATATACTTATTTATTATGTTAAAAATGAAATATCCATCTACTCAGCATGCAGCCATCATTGCTGACAATTAAGCGATGGCAATGGAAGCCCGGTTAGAAGAGGGTATGGGACAGATAAATTGATTATAGGAAAAGTAGAACACCTGTCCATGAATCTTTGCAGTTCAGGGGATTAGGAAAAGGGGGTATCAGAATAGCAGATGTGCAGTGAGGTGGGCTTTTTTCATTTTTTATTTTAAAGATAATGTATATTTGAGCATATTTCTGTACTGATTGGAAATATCCAGGACAAAGGAGGTAGTTTTTAACTTCCTACACCAGTTCATGAGACACACCTGTCAGATTGGGCATTCACGTGAAAAATGATAATTTCAATTTAATGAGTTGAAAAGGATATACTTTAAATTTACCTAGTAATTATGCCTTTAATGGTGGTGTGAATTATATGTGGATTAATTAACCATTTAGCCTTCTTCATTGGATAGTTTCATTCTTGTCTTTGTTTTGTATTTTTGGATCGGAGTGTTTTTATACTATTTCTTAATTGCATTCTTTCAGCATAAACTGCAGGTTATTTAACCAACTTTATTGCCAGCCATTAAGAACTTTTAAATTTTATCATGTACTTTGGGGAATGTGGGAACGTTCATAAATTTTTCATAGTCATATCAGCCAGTGTTACATTATAGTACTTCCACTGCTTTTCAAAATAAATAATTCTGCATGGTTCAATGTATAAATCACATTTTATACCTATTGTTAAATTTTTCCACGTCTCTGTTTTCCTCATTTCCCTTTTTTTAACACGGTTTTTTAAAAGTTGTATCACCCTCAACCATCTTATGGGAGGCATTCTATTTCTTAAATTATTTTGTTTTATTTTAAAGAAGTTTAGAGTACATAAATGCTATATAAAAAATAAAAGGGATTCCCATATGTCCCATTCCCTCCCCTTCTCATGCTTTCCCTCATTAACAGCATCCCTCATTAGTGTCGTACATTTGTTACAATTGATGATCCCATATTGAAGCACTGCTACTAACCATTAATTATAGTTTACATCATAATTTACACTCTGTCCCACACAATTTTGTAGGTTATGACAAAATATACAATGGCCTGTATCCATCACTGCAATATAATTCAGGGCAATCCAAATGTCCTGAAAATGGGGAGCCATTCTTTATCATTCAACTCTCCCTTGTCTTCATCCTAATCATTAGTATATATTAATCCATAAATGTTTTATGATAAAATTAGAGCTTTTGATACTGCTTCTCTGCTTTAAAATGTCTATTTTTATATATTTTTATATTTTCAGGTATTTTCAATTTTATTTATTTATTTGTCAATATATTTTAAAAGTATTTTATTTTCCATCTTGTTTTCAGAAATTATGTTTAGATATTCCATTTGATTTTATCTATTAAGGTGTTTTGAAAGAACTATATTTAACCTGTTTTATTATCACTGCCACTTTTTAATCTAGAAATTTCACATTTTTTAAACTTGTTCTACATATAAATTTATATATTTTTATACTTTTGTGAAAACACAAAGGAATAGAAAACAAGTGAAACCACTGTTCTTTTGGATTTTCCATTATACTGAAGAAGTCAGAGTACAAGTTAGTAAGTGATTGTGTATCCTAATGTCTTGAAAGATTCATCCAGTGAAGGAAGTTAATCAGTATAAGAGATTAGATTCTTGGGGCAAATATAAGATTTTACAGAGAATGGACCAGGAAGGACTTTACATGTCAGACAAGGAACAGAATCGGGATTAGCATGTGTACTTTTTTTTTTAAAAGAAAGAGTTCAAAACCCTAAGCTCTAGAACAATAAAGAGAAGGCTACCAACAAGAAAAGTGAAACAGGGACCTGCTTCATCTGTTATTGGACCTGATAAAAGCTGCTGTTTTCTAATAAACATTGGGCAGGCACAGGAATAGCAGGTAGATCAGGGTGTGAGGTGGAGTCTATGACAAGGCAGGTACAGCAAAAACACCTGATCCATCTGTGGCCTTTGAGTCCAGAGGAGCCTTGGCTCCCATGCTATCTGCCTATTCTCTGTCCAACCCCACTATTCCATTGTCTCTCAATTCATAGGAACTTTTCCCATTAGCAAGAAATGGCCTTCTTTTCGATCTATTCTTGTCTTTAGTGCAAAGGCTTCCAAATTTTGACCATTTCTCAGCATCAAAAATAAATTTAAACTTGTGATCTCCAGAGCACACATGGACACACATACACGACTGAACAGAAAGATTCATACATTTATTTGCATTTACCCATTCTATGTTATGGCACTCTACTTCTTATGGCATCTTATTTGCTCTTTTCTATAATTCTTGCAAAATGTAGTCTTGACCTACATATAGGTTTTCATCTCCAAATATGGAAAGCTTGCCTTCACACATATTTAATATTTCCTTGCTTCTTCTTTTTCACTATTTCCAATATCTTGGAAAGTGCCCTCTTCCATTCATTGACACAATGCTTATATTTTTCCTCTATTTAAAAGAAACTTTAGATTACATAAATGTTACATGAAAAATAGAAATGATTCTATATTCCACACCCTCTCCCACTTCCACATTGTCCCCCTTAACAACTCCTTTCATTACTGTGGTAAATTTGTTGTAATTGATGAACATATATTGAAGCATTGTGACTAACCCTGCAAACTATAGTTTACATTATATTTTGCACTTTGTACCACACAATTTTATAGTTTTTGAAATAATGTATAATGGCCTGTACCCATCATTGCAATGTCATGTTTCTGTGTAAAATATGGTTTATATTTTCATTATGGTTTAAACTTTGCACCTTATAATTTTATAGGTTTTGACAAAATGTATAATGGTTTGTACCAATCATTGCAATTGTTTTTCTCATGCTGAACAACTCCAATGTCCCAAAAATGCCCCATGTTACATTTATTCTTCCCTCCTCTTCCCCTCAGAAAGTCTGGTGATCACTGTCTTTATATCAATGTTATGAGATCTTCCATAATAGAATAATAATAAGTCTCTTTTAGTCAATATTTGAAGTCCAACATTATGTTTATTCATTCCTCATCCCTGAGAATTTTGAGATGGTGATGCCACTCTGCTTCCAGCTGAGAGGGGGCTTAGATCCCATGAGCAGATGGATGGAACTGACTTGTCTGAAGTTATATATACTCTCTGTTTTATGTCCATCTTCATACCTTTGTTAATTGTCCTGGGTAATCTGATGAGCTGGAGAGTAGGTGTTGGCTGCAACTCTGCTGAAATTCAGGGTTCAACCAGCATATGAAGAACTGTAAGATTTAAGTCTCTGGGACATATATTTAATGGATATGGTGCTAAGTGTAGGTTCAAAAAAGGGACAGAATAACCATGTTTAGGAAAATTATAAATGAGTTTATCTCTGATTCACTAGGGAGCTAGGTTATCATGTATACGAAGGTAAGGCCCACCAATGGGGTGCCAATTTTCTGGGGTTATATGTCCTGCTTATTGCATCTAGGTGTCTCTAGACTCTTCAAGAGCACCCTTACTTGAGGCAATGTTGAATGTGGCAGTCAGTGAGACATTCCTGAGATATGCATAAATGTAACCTCTGGAATGACCTCCTGACTCACTTTGACATCTTTAGCCATAAAAACTTATTTTCATTTAATATTTCCCCTTTTTGGTCTAGGTCTTTTTCCAAGTGCATCACTATCTGTCCCCTGGTTATAATCCCTTGGTGCCAGGAAGGTCATCCCTGGGAGCCTGTCCCACACAAGTGAGTTTATATGCTGAGTTTGGCTCATAGAGAGGACATATTTAAGTAACAAGGAGGCTTTCAGGATATAAATGTTAGGCAATATATATTCTAGGTTAAGTTTCAATTTCACTAGAACAAGACTCAAGTAGAACCATCAATATCAAGGGCCTGGTGTGTTGCTGTTTACTCCTTTGCTCTGCTCTGCCCATGTCCTTTAGAGATTCTTGCTGCTCTATTAGAGAATGTAGCAGAACTCCCCAGGAAGGGAATTCAATATTCCTTCGGTTATTCTGTGGGTCTCCACCCACTGAAAGAATACCCCATGACCACATAAGCACTTTCATATTCCATAGAGGCATGCCCCAGGTGCACCCATCCCCACACATCCCCCTACCACTGATGCCCCACACCAGTGATCCTCCCCTGCCACAATTGCAAACCTTCTGCAATCCAAAACCTCCCCAAAATCAAAGTCAAAATAATAAAATAAAATAAAACAATAAAAGATAAAATACTTTTTTACATTGTGCCCTTCATCATTGTAAAATTTGTTACCTTTTATGTATATTGACAATTTCTTCTGTATTTTCTCCCAGTGTCTTTTTTTTTTTTTTTTTAACTTTATTTTCCCAGAAGCTTCAGGTTACAGAAAATTCTCACAGAAAATATAGGGGTCTCCAATATACACACCCTCTCCCTATATCTTCCCCTACCAATAACATCCTATATTAGTAATGTACATTTGTTACAATTCATGAACAAATATCAAAGCATTGCTACTAACTATGGTCAGTGTTTTACAGTATGGTTTACATTTTTCACTATACACTTTTATAAGTTCTGACAAATTGTATAATGGCCTGTATCCATCATTGTAAGATCATGCAGAACAATTCCAATTCCCTAAAATGCACTTTGTTCCATGCATTCTTCCCTCCCCTGTCCACATGGCATCCACTAAGCTTCAATTTTTGAAGAATAAAGTTCAAAATTACTTGCATTTCTATTGCAAGCTTAACAAACTGGTCTGTTTTCTTTTATTAGGTACTGCCTATGTACTAGAGAGATTCTTGCCCATCTATTTGAGAATGTAACAGGACTCCCCAGGATGGCAGTTTAAAGTTGTGTTTTTTTATTTTGTGGGTCTCCACCCACTGAGACAAAACCCTGTAACAAGATGATCACATTCATATTCCATAGCACCATGCCCCTGGTGTGCTTTATCACACATATTACCTCAAACCTGATACTCTGCTCTAGTAACCCTCCCATGCCATATTTGCCAAAGAACATTCCCACCATTGTAGTTTCAACCACAGACCTAAAAATACCGAGTTCACCTTTTCCTTCCTTCTGCCCTCTCACCCCAGTTCCATGTATAGTCCAACCCAAACCCCGACCCTTCTCACCCTCAAATTCCAGCCCTGTCAATGCCACTCTCATCCCTCCCTGCACCACCATCACTCCATCCATTACCAAACCACTCCCTTCACTTTGCTGTAGGTTTTGCCATGTTGAGCATTGGCACACCATACTCTCCATACCTTCTATCTCTTAACATATCTTCCAGACTTTAACTCTGTGAGTCTGCTCAATATCTTTATGTCATATCAATGAAACCATGCAATGTTTGGCATTTAGTCTTTGGCTTACTTCACTCAACATAATGTCTTCAAGATTCATCACAGCTAAATAATATCCCATTTTATATGTATATCATATTTTGATTATCTATTGTTCGGTTGATGGACACTTGAGTTGCTTCCAAATTTTGGCAATAGTGAATAATGCCACTACGAACATGGTGTGCTTATATCTGTTCATGTCCCTGCCTTCATTTCTTCTGGGTATATACCCAGCAGTGGGCTTGCTGAATCATATGGCAATTTTATACATAGCTTCCTGAAGAATTTCCAAACTGTCCTTCACAGTGGCTGTACTATTTTACATTTCCACCATCAGTGGATGAGAGTTCCCATTCCTCTACATCCACTACAACACTTGAAGTTTTCTTTTTTTACAATAGCAGTCAGTCTAACAGTTGTAAGATGTTATGTCTCCCGAGTAGTCTAGTGGCTAGGATTCAGCATTTTATCACAATGTATATTTATTCAGCTTCTTTTAGAATCTAGCCACCAACTGATCTGAGTTACCAGACTAAAATGTATGTAGAAGTTTGCTACATCCCTCAAGATACTCAGTCTTGCATGAAGACTTTGATTTCAATAAAAGAAACACACAGGGAGAATCTGCACCACCAAAATTATGTGTGTGGAAGAATTTGTTGTCTTATTATGGGGATGTTGAGGATGCATTTCCAAAAGCAGATTACTCCAGGCTAACATGAATGATGTTAGAATTTTCAGAAGGAAAAGGAGTGAAAAATTTCAAACTTCTAAAAGGAACTGTCAGAGAGATCTAAATAGAGAGAAACATTTTATCAGTCCACTTAGTATAAAACCTAAAGAAATCTGGAGAAGATACGAGTCACGTATCTTCTTGTAAATCAGCACACAGGGTGAGGGAATGGAAGTAGAATGACCAGGGATGGTCAAGCTTGCACTGAAGGTGTGGCTTTTTTTTACTTCATTGTCCAGGTGGGAATCACAGTTTGTTTTAAGTTGTGGAATTTGAAGATCACCTTTTTTGTGTAGAAAGATCCTTCTGGATGAATGTGAATATCAGCTAGAGGGCTGCTTAGTTTGCAGTTGCTGGGAGACATAATAAAGAAATGAAATAGTAACATGGAATTGGGGACAGGAAGGTGCAGAAGGAATGAGAATTTTGAAGTGTAACAACAACCAACCTAATATCAACTCCTTTGATAAACTAATTTACTGACAGGAAAGAACTATGATATATTTTTGCATACATTGTTTAAATCTGTCAACTTCCTATGATGGTGGAAGCCATGATATTTACTATGTTTGATAAGCTATTAAGACTTTGAATGTTTTGCTTCCTATCACAGTTTATCATGTAATATGTGGTTGATCAGAGTTTCAAGACCAAGTTTATCTGATTGCAAAATTTTTACATTATATATCATTTAACAACTCTTCTATTGTAAAAAAATTCCCAATATTTGTTGTAATCTTGTATTTGTTGCTTTCTTTTGTGAAATGTTGGCGTATTCCCTTTCATCATTTTAGTTTCAGGGTGTGCATTCTTTATGGTGTTGACACTGTAGAAAGATATCACTGTTCTTATCCTTTGATATTTTATTAGTCTTTACGGGCATCCAGAGAATAGAACTTGGATTATTATGCCACCAGAACCAAGTAAGGTTTTATTCCTGACAGTTTCTACAGTTAGACCTAAGCTTTAAACTTTTCTTTATCCTCATGTCCATTTCATTGTTCTCTTTCTCCCTCTGATAATTGAGCAGATTTCATGATTTTTTAAACACATGGCAGAAATTGGCCACAAAAAAATGAAGCCTCTTGTTTACATGTCCATGAAAGGCATGGCAGTTGGGATTCTGCAGTAACATTTCTAACTTTTATGGGGAAAAAATATCTGATGTTGTCAGGTTGCATTTTAATCACTCCTGACCTAATCAGTGAGACTGGGGATGAAAAGAGCACAGTAGTAACTCACTGTAGGCATCCATTGTATGCTTTTTGTCTCTGTGTTAAAGTGTGCTTGTGTTTAAGTTAGGTATTAGCAATCATAGAGATGAGGTGATTATCTCATAAATTCCAGCAGGAATGTACTCTAATACAGAATTTAGATGCACACCTATATATATAAAAAAAGGCTATTTGTGGGATAACTGTGCAATGTAATTTATAAAGTACATTAGGAGCAACATGTGCATGAGCGACTCCCTGAATCTTGAAGTTTCAATGTCAGTGAGGTCAACTTATCCTTCATCATCTCTGTCATCACCTCAGATCACTTTTGCTCTTCTTCATCCACCTGCCCCTGAAACTTTCTTTTTGGCCTTGAATACTGAAAGATGCCTAGTGCTTAGTGCTTTTGACTTAGGAATTCCTTTTTCTGGGAATTCCAAACTTCTCTTCCATGAGATCTTCATCAAATGTCATCTTATCTTTAGATTTCATCTGAATGCCCAATAAAATATTACATGCCCTTCCGACTCACTCCTTTTTAACTCCTGTTTTTCCCCTTTAGCAGTTGTCAACATCTGACATATGATTATTTATTTGCTTATATTCTTTCTCCATGATTAGATTGCAGGCACCTTTGTTTCCCATTTTATGCCCATTCTCTAGGCAGTGTCTGGCAAGTATTTGACACTCAATATAAATTTCTCAAATGAATGAATAGATTTGTCTTAAAAATCTTAGAATACATGACTATTAGAGGAATATTCTGTAGGTGGAACCTGAATTACTAATCAAGGATGGCATTAGAGGTCATCTAAGGGAGGAGTTCCATAAACAAATGCTTTCTTAAATGTAAAATTTAAATTAGCTGACTACTGACTAATGCTTGAAAAGTAGTCATTATTTTTTTTCTAATTCTTTGTAGTAACATCATCACCATGGAATCAGGAAATAATACACAGATTTTGGAATTTCTTCTCCTGGGATTTTCAGATAATCCAGAAATTCAACCCCTCCTCTTTGATCTGTTCCTGTCCATGTATCTGGTCACCTGCACTGGGAACCTGCTCATCATCCTGGCCATCCTCTCAGACAACCCCATTCACACGCCCATGTACTTCTTCCTCTCCAACCTGTCACTTTGTGACATCTGTTCCACCTCCACCCTTGTCCCAAAGATGCTGTTGAATATAAGGACTGAAAGCAGAGTCATAACCTATGATGGCTGCCTCACACAGATGTACTTTTTCATGCTCTTTGTAGGGTTGGATGACTTCCTTCTGGCCATGATGGCCTATGACTGCTATGTAGCCATCTGTCACCCCCTGCACTACATGGTCATAATGAACCCCAGACTCTGTATCCTGCTGGTTTTGGGGACATTGATCATAAGTGCCCTGCATTCCTTGTTTCAAGGCTTAATGGTGTTACGGCTGTCCTTTTGTACCCACATAGAAATCCCACACTTTTTTCTGTGAACTGAATCATATGGTCCAACTTTCCTGTTCTGACACCTCCATCAATGACATAGTGATGTATTTCACAGCTGTGGTCTTGGCTGGAGGTCTCCTTGCGGGAATCCTTTCCTCATACTCTAAGATTGTTTCCTTCATATGTGCAATCTCATCAGCTCAGGGGAAATATAAAACATTTTCCACCTGTGCATCTCACCTCTCAGTGGTCTCCTTATTTTATTGTACAAGCCTAGGTGTTTACCTAAGTCCTCCTGCTTCACACAACCCAGTTTCATGTGCAGTAGCCTCAGTAATGTACACTGTGGCCACACCCATGCTGAACCCCTTCATCTATAGTCTCAGGAATAAAGATATAAAGGGGGCTCTGAAAAGATTCTTATGGAGGGAAGCCAGGAAAGTATCACTGGTCCTAGAGAGGAAGTGGTGCACTTGATTAAGGGACTCAAAGGACTAGGGCTTAAAGTTTCAATTGTTGGAATAATTAATGGTACTATACCTTACCTTTTGGTCAGATATGTCCTTAAACATGCTCAAGTAATTCTTGAAATCACATACTGTATTACTATAAAAATAATTGTTCTGATGATTTTCATCTACACATTGAATTAGGAAATCTTGGTGCATATACATCATTATGCTTATATATTGGCATGAAGAACTCAATTTAACGGTATATATTATGCCAATGGATAACAAGTAGGACACTTTGCAATCTTCTAAACAAAATATTTGCCCTTTTCCTACCTATGGGCAATATTGGAGCATTTTTGTGACATTGGAATTGTCCTTAATGACATTTCAATGACAGATGGAGATCATTATATATTTTGTCATAACCTACAGAATTGTGCAGGGCAGAGTGTAAACTATAACATAAACTATAGCCCATGGTTAGTAGCAATGCTTCAATATGTCTTCATCAAATCTTCATCAATTGTAACAAACAGTCCACACTAATGAAGAAAAGAATGCTGTTGATGTGGAAAAGTGTGGGAATGGGAGGGGGCAGAACATATGGGAATCCCCTATATTTCTTCTGTGACATTTGTATAATCTAAAGCTTCTTTAAAAATAAAAAAAAAATTAAAAATCATCATAAACTTTAAACTACTCATACACTTTTCATAAAAAAATCCATGCAAAATCCATGTATTTTTTCTATCCTCCAGTTTTTTATAACCACATAAATATTCAAAACTTCCTTCAATCCTCAAAAATACAGTTTAACTTATATAAGAACTTGAAATCATGGTAAAAATTCTTCCTAGAGTGTTTTTGCATCAGGGCCATGGATTATTCCTTAAAAACCATGAATTTCCCTCAAATATCCTCTGGTTTCCTGCAAGAAACTCTCAGTGGAAGTCACTTTTTAATACATTTATTTAAAATACACTTGAATAACAGAGTGATCCTGAATGCTTTATTCAAGTATCTTGAAGAATGCAAAATAATAACCAGTCAATTGTTTTCAATGCCTTCAGTTCTTTTCACGTAGCATTAGTAAGTATTCACAGCATAATAAAATGTCTCAAAAGTGGATGGTTTATGACAATGCTTTACTACTGCAGCCAAATCTATGGAGTAGAAATATTTGGATCTCTGCAATACTGCTCATTGCAGTGTAAACAGCTGTGTGTCATCTGTGGAGGCTCTGCTGTTTCTGGCTTGGTTCCCTCTCATATTTTGGATTTGGTGGCTATAGGCTGCTCTAAGCTGCTCTCCACATGTCCTCTCATCCTATACCAGGCTTACTTGGCGATATTCACAAGGCTGAGGAAGATGTCCAGCGAGAGCTGCAGAAACTTTCTAAGGACTCTGGAATCACATTGTCATTTCCACCATATTCTCTTGGCCAAAACAAATTAAACACTTAACGTCCAGCCCAAAACCAAAGGTAGATAAATTGACTCAAGCTCTTGATAGGAGAAACTACACAGTCAAATTGAATACACATGGATGCAGAGGAAGGTGGAAAATGGGGACATCTCTGCAAACAATCTATCCCAAGAATCAATTTCAATTCAATTCAATAAAGTTTTAAAACCTAAGCTTTGAACCATGACATCTTCCACTTTTGTTGTCTACAACATTGTTAAATTTTTGGAGAAGAGTGAGGGTTGAACTATATATTTTATAAGTAGCCTTAGAATTTCTACTTTAGACCATCATGGCTTCTTCAAATATAAATATTTCCTCCATGCCCCTTGTCTCCACATCACAATTATTATGCTAAGATCATGAAGTTTATCTTTTGCTATAACCTCCTCAAGTGCAGGGACCTTTTGTCTGACTCATTAATGAATGGAAGAGGAAAACTCTTGCTTCACTGATGGACTGTTGACACAGAGGAGCCCAGGAAGAGCCAAGGGATGCAAAGTGGAAGGAAGAATGGGTTTTACCTGAAGATACTCCAGATACAGAGATGGGCATGTGATGGACAAGGCACCCAAATAGAAAATTCCTCAATGGCTCACCATGGAGTGTCCTTTGGGTTTTATTTCTGTCCATTCTGTCTACCTCATGTTGCTCTCACTCGATATGCTTCATTTCAATTTCTGAGCGTTCTCTATTTTAACAGCTTGGGCTTTCCTACTCTAGGTTTGATCTTTGCTCTTCTTGCCATTCTCTCCTCATGTCATTTATTATTCTTTGCTAACTCCTGAAAGGTACACCCTAGCCAATTATACAGTTACTGATGAATGAATTAAAAATGTTGGTATATAAATACCATTGAATATTATTTAACTGTGAAAAAGAATGAAATTCTTATACATACTGTATTATGTGTGAAAAAAGAAGAGGGCATGTTGAGTATATGATCAGATACAAATAGGCTAATATTGTGTGAACTTGCTTCTATGAAACACAGAGTAAGCAAATTTATAGAGATAGTTGATTATGGTTTACAAGGGGTCAAGGATGAGGAGAATGGGGAGATATTGCTTATTATGTGCAGAGACCCTGAGGTTTTGAAAAATTTATTTGAAGGATTTTGGTGATGGCAACACAATATAGTGAATGTAATTATTACTAATGAATAGTACAATTGAATGAGGTGAAAACGTGAAATTCTGAGTTGATTATATATTATTACAATAAAGACTTCAAATACATATATTTAAATTCTCCAGTGGTTATATATACAAGGGCAACAATTCTAAGGGGGTTCAGATGACATCAGAGTAGGTCACTAGGGCTCATTTCTCTTACAACAGCAGAGGAAGTGCAGAAGCTGTCCAAGGAACTACTATGGAGATCTTCAGACCAGGACAATGCCATGAACATCACCCAGGAAAGAGTGGGGACACAGAGATGAAAAGACTAATAATAAATATGTTAGTTACTTGCCTCCAGCATGGGAAAAGCACTGATCTCCCTCTGCTGATATGAAAAGCCTTGGTAAAACACATGGCTGAGGGCATCGAACTGGGAGAAGGAGAGGATGTTTTCCTCACTGGGAGGAGACAGGGGACCAGCATCACTCAAATACCAAAGACAGATAAAGATACTATGTAAAAAGAAAATTACAGACCGATCTCTAATGAATACAGGTGCAAAAATCCTCTACAAAATACTTGAAAAATTAGTCCACGTGGATTTTACACAGATATGCTAGAGTAGTTCAACTCAAGAAAATGAAGGTAATTCACCACATTAATAAATTGAAGAAGGAAAACCACATGAATGTCTTGATTGATGCAGAAAATCATTTGAAAAAATGCAGTATCTTTTATTGATAAAAACACACTAAGATAGGAAGAGAAGGAACCTATCTCTACATGCTAAAGTGCATGTACAATAAACCAACAGTTAACATTATACTCAATGGTGAAAGCCTGAAAGCTTTCCCAATGAGATCAGCAACAAGAAAGGTTGTCTGCTGTCATGACTGTTATTCAATATCGTGCTGAAAGTTCTAGTTAGTACAATTAGGCAAGGAAAATAAATAAAATGCATCCAATTAAGAAAGAAGAAGTAAAACTTATACTATTTGCTGATGATATTATCCTATATCTAAAAAATCCTAAGCACACCACATCAAAGCTACTAGAGCTAATAAATGAGTTCAACATAGTGGCAGGATACAAGATTAATATACACAAATCAGTAACATTTCTATACACTACCAATGACCGATCTGAGGAGGAAGTGAGGCAAATTTCCATTTATAATAGTGACTAAAAGAATCAAATATTTATGAATAAATGTAACTAAGGACGTAAAGGATCTGTATTCAGAAAACTACAAAATATTGCTAAAAGAAACCAAAAAGACTGAAATAAATGGAAGAAATTTTCATGTTCATGGATTGGAAGACTAAATATCATTAAGATGTCAATTCTACCCAACTTGATTTACAGATTCAATACAATCCCAATTAGATTTCCAAAAATCTTTTGAGCAGAAATGGAAAAGCAAATTACCCAATTTATTTGGAAAAGTAAGGGACCCTGAATAGGTAAAAATATCTTTTAAAAAGAAGAACAAATTTGGAGGACTCTCACTTTCTGTACTTAAAGCATATTACTTAAAAAAAATAAATAAATAAATAAAGCATATTACTTAACTTCAGTGGTAAAAACAGCATGGTACTTACATAACAATACACATATTAACAATGGGATTGAATTGAGAGTGCAGAAATAAACCCGCACATCTATGATCATGTGATTTTTGGCATGCTGGGTTAGACCAGACTTTTTAACAAATGGTGCTTGGAGAACTGGGATATCCATAGAAAGAAAGAAAGAAAGAGAAAGAGGGAAAGAGAGAGAGATAGAGGGATGGAGGGAGAGAGGGGACCCCATCTCACATCTTATACAAAAATTAACTCAAACTGGATCATGTACCTAAATATAAAAACTAGAACCATAAAAATCCCAGAGGAAAATGTAGGAAATCATCTTCAATATCTCGTGTAGGTTGTGGATTCTTAAGTAGAGTCAGGTGTGAGGTAACCACAACTGAGTCCAATTCTGTCACACTGGGGAGCATAAATTCCAAAGTTAGGCTGATTTACAAGGCACAAAAAATTAAAAATAAAAAAAAAATTGGGATAATAAAAATAATGAAAAATATTTAAACTTTTTGTGACATTTTGGCTTTCATCACTGTATGATCTGTTGTACTGTATCTACAGTGATTCTTCTTCCATTTATAACCCCAGTATCTCACTTTTTTCATTTTGTCTACAAAGAGGTTTTAGTTTACAGAAAGTCATGTACAGAATAGAGAGTACTCCCATATAACTGTCTTCCTGCTTTTCCACCTTCCCCTATTAAAAACATTTTATATGTGAATGGAACATTTGTTACAACTGATGTACAAAAATTTAAACATAGCTACCAGCCATGGCAAATGGTTTACATTATGGTTTACATTTTGGAACTTGCCCTTTTATTAACATGGCCTGTATCCATCTTTGCAGGATCATGTAGAACACTTCCATTGCCCCCAAAATGCTCCCTGTTGTATCTATTCTATTGCTCCCTCCCCATCCCCTTGGGAGCCATGGCAACCACCAGACTTCACTTCTTGAAGAACAAGATTCATAGTTACTTGAAACAAGAATGAGGGCTTGACACACTGGTCTGTCCTCACCTTTCAAGCATTGTCCATGTTCTCAAAAGACTCCCACACCTCTATTTGAGAGCATAGCAGTCCCCCCCCAGGATGGGTGTCCACCAACTTCCCACTCATTATCTGGGTCTCCACCCACTGATATAACACATTATGACAAGATGAACACTCATGCACTCCCTAGAAGCCTGCCTTAGGTGCAACCTTTCCCAAATGTCCACCACATCCAACACCCTAAACCAGTAACCCTCTCTTGCCATATTACCTTAAGAGCATTCCCAGCATTGTGTGTCAACCATGTACCCACCAATCTCCACTGTTCACCTTCTCC
This sequence comes from Tolypeutes matacus, assembly GCA_026826555.1. Classification (NCBI taxonomy): domain Eukaryota; kingdom Metazoa; phylum Chordata; class Mammalia; order Cingulata; family Chlamyphoridae; genus Tolypeutes; species Tolypeutes matacus. The sequence continues at coordinate 434,130 of JAKSZT010054016.1, read as the reverse complement.
CTCCCCCAGCACACCTCCCAGTTCCATGGACAGTCCAACCCACCTTCAACAACCTCCCCCTGACAAACCAGCTTCACCCAACCCAATAGTATACCTGCACCCCTGTCATGCCCCTCCATTGCCAACTACACACTTCCACCTTATCATAGATTTTGCCCATATGGACATTGGCTCACAACCTTCTTCTCCCTTTCTATTTTCCTGTAAACCTATCTTCCAGACTCTAATCTGAGTCTACTAAATTTGCTAAATTCATATAAGCAAGGTCATGTAAAATTTGTCCTGCAATGCCTGGTTTGCTTTACTCAACATAAGGTCCCCAAGATTCATCCATGTTATCTCATGTGTTAACAATGTATTCCTTCCTATAACTGAGTAATATAACATTGTATGAATATACCAGTTTATTTATCCATTCATTTGTTGAAGGGCATTGGGTTGATTCCAACTTTGGCAACAGTGCATAATGCCGCTATGAATATTGGTGTGCATATATATGTTTGAGTCCCTGCTATCATTTCTTCTGGGTATATACACAGCAGTGGAATTGCTGGATCATATGGCAGTTCTACGTTGGTTTTCTAAGGAACTGCCAAACTGTCCTCCACAATGGCTGCACCATTCTACATTCCCATCAGCAGTGGATGAGGGTTCCCATTCCTTCACATCCTCTCCAACACTTGTAGTCCTCTGCTTTTTTAATAGCCATCCGTCTAATGAGTGTACGATGATAGCTCATTGTTGTTATGATTTGTATTTCCCTAAAAGCTAGTGATGTTGAATATCTTTTCATATGCTTTTCACTCATCTGTATTTCTTCTTTAGAGCAGTGTATATTCAAAGCACTTGCCCATTTTTTAAGTGGGTTGTTTGACTTTTTATTTTCAACGTGTAGGATTTCTTTATACATGCAGTATATTAGGCTCCTATCAGATATATGGTTGCCAAATATTTTCTCCCATTGGGTAGGCTGCCTTTTTACTTTCTTAATAACGTCCTTTGATGTCCAGAAGTTTTTTTTTTTTATTTTGAGGAGATCTCATTTATCTATTTTTTCTTTTGTTGCTCATGCTTTCGGTGTGAAGTTCATGAAACCATTTCCTATTGCAATGTCATGTAGATGCTTCCCTACATTATCTTCCATGGCTTTTATGGTCTTGGCTCTTGTATTTAGATCCTTGATTCATCTTGAGTTGATTTTTGTATAAGGTATGAGGTGGAGTTCCTCTCTCATTCTTTTGGATATGGATATCCAGTTATCCAAGCAACATTTGTTGAAAAGTCCATTCTCTCCCAACTGAGTGGGCTTGGTGACCTTGTCGAATATCAGATGACTATATATGTGAGGATTTATATCAGATCTCCAAATTCGGTTCCGTTGGTCAGTATGTCTATCCTTGTGCCAATACCATACAATTTTGACCACAGTAGCTTTGTAGTATATTTTAAAGACAGGCAGTGTGATACCTCCACCTTCATTCTTCTATTTCAATATGTCTTTGGCAATTTGGGGCCTATTGCCCTTCCAAATAAATTTTATAGTTAGTTTTTCCAATTCATTAAAAAATACAGTGTTGATTTTTATTCGGATTTCATTAAATCTGTAGATTAGTTTGGGTAGGATAGCCAACTTGATGATGATTAGTCTTCCTATCCATGAACAGAGAATATTCTTCCATTTATTTAAGTCTTCTTTGATTTCCTTTAACAGTGTTGTGTAATTTTCTGTATATAAGTCCTTTACATCCTTAGCTAAATTTATTCTTAGGTATTTGATACTTTTAGTTACTATTGTAAATTTTATTTTTTTCTTAATTTCCTCCTCAGTTTGCTCATTATTGGTGTACAGAAATGCTACTGATTTTTGAGCATTGATCTTATAGCCTGCAACTTTATTGCTGTAACACAAAGCAGGTCACCAAGGCAGCCTTTGGCTCTTCCTCCATTTTTTGAGAGCTGAGCCTTATCTTCCTAACCCATCTGATAAATTCCTTTACATTTGTGGATCTGTGGAACCTAGGAAACAGAGTCTTTGCATTCAAAATAAAGCAGAGATTTATTTTGCTTTAGTAAAACATTTCAATTCCAGTTGGGAGATCTTGGAAGGAATATGGAGGCCACATGTCTGATCCAAGTCTGAAATTTACCAGAGTAATCTCCATTAGACTTCAAATTGTGTCATCTGTAGATTGATGCTTTTCCTTTTGGCCTGCCTGAATGGAAATTCCAGTGTTTTCAATGTTCTGAACCTTTCAACATATTGGTTCTGTTTTCCTGGACAACATTGAGTCATACAGTTTTTCCTCCTCTTTAGCTAGGACTTCCAGTCAAGGAGTGTTTATCTTTATATTGCTGTCAAGTACCAGCATCTCCACGTGGTATCACCCATCACATACACACATTCAGAGAAGACATAAACCATGAGGTTGCCAGAAATATTATTGGTGAGAGTCCCAAAATGGAAACTAAACAAATTCTCAGCAAGAGTAAAGTGGGATACATAAACGTATATATATTAACACAAAGGATTACAATGAACATATGACCATAGTTTGTCTATGGCTATACAAAAATATGGATAAATTCAGGGAAATAAATCTACATAAAATAACATATAAATTATAATTGATTCATATAAATTACACAAATAATAAAAATTAACCTATAAGTTAGAGTTACAAAAAAAATGTCTAGAAAAGTGCAGATATGTGGGAATTCTAAGGTTCTGGTTTTACATAGGTATTCATTTTTTAGAAATCCAGCAAGTGAGTATTATAACATACTGTTCTGTGTGAATAATATTTTTGTTTAAAAGTTATTTTTAATGTGAAGTGAGAGAAAGATAACACAGAATGATTTAGTAAATATTTATATTTTCACTCACATACCCTTTAATGTTTAAGATAAAATGTGTAGAAAGGGCAGGTATTTTACTTAAAGAAATACAAAGAGTGCTTGCTTCGGCAGCACATATACTAAAATTGGAACGATACAGAGAAGATTAGCATGGCCCCTGCGCAAGGATAACATGCAAATTCGTGAAGCGTTCCATATTTTTACAAAAGAAAAAAAAAAGAAGAAATACAAAGAGATGTATTTTCTCAAATAAAATTGTGCGAAATGTGCAAACCACACCTGCACTCCAATGTATATAATCCCATTGCATATGAACACCTAGATTTCTTACTTCAGTGAGAGATGCTAATCATCAAACACAATTCTTTTCTATGGAAGTGCAATATATGTTTTAAAGTTTCTCTTCATCAAATTTAATACCATATCTCCACTTAGGGGAGATTCTGGTTCCATGAAATTAGAGGATCACAATTTCTGTCTCTGAGGCTTTGAGCAATGTAATCATAGGCACTTCCTATACCCCAGAAGAAATGAGACTTTTATGTCTTCTCTCTTGAAGACTCTTTTACTAGCCCCCATCATTATTTCTCAGAGCATAGATGAAGGGGTTCAGCATGGACATGACCACAGTGCCCATCAATGAGGCTGTTGCATTTGAGAGTGCATTCAGTGATGCTGTGTAACTAAGATACACTTCTAGTAGTGTACCATAGAATAAGGAGACCACTAAGAGGTGAGACACACAAGTGGAAAATGCTTTGTACTACCGTTGACTGGTGAGATTGCTTGTATAGAGGGAAAAACCTTGGAATAAGAGTAAGGGATACAAATGAAGGAAGCAAAAACCAGCACACCAGCTGCAAAATGTATCATTATTTCATTGAGGAAAGTATCAGAACAGGAAAGCTGGATCACCAGATAAATGTCAGAAATAGTAGGGGATTTCCAATTGGTTATGAAAGGGCAGTTGCAACACTATTAAGTTTTGTAACAAGGAATGCAGGGAACTCATAGTCCAGGAACCCAGAACCAGCAGTCTAGAGAGTTCTAGGTTCATCATGGCCGTGTAGTTCATGGTGTAGTTCATGGTGGCAGATGGCTGTGAAGCAGTCATAGGCGATCACGGCCAGGAGGAAGTCATCCAAACCTGTAAAGAGTATGAAAAAGGACATCTGGGTGAAACAACCTGCATAAGTTATGACTCTGATCTGTGTCTGTATGTTCACAAGCATCTTTTGCATTGTTTGCGGTGGTTAATTAGATGTCTATAAAGGAAGGTTGGCAAAAGTACATGGGCATGTGGATGGAATCAGTTATGGTGGCTAGGATGACGAGCAGGTTCCCAGAGATGGTGACCAGGTATATGGACAGGAACACCCCAAAGATGAAGAGCTGCAATTCAGCTTCCTCCAAATAACCCCAAAGGAGAAATTTTGAAATTCCTGTATTATTTCCTGGTTCCATTACTTGATGTGACTAACTGGAAAGAGTAAAACAACATGACTAGTTTTTAAACAAATAACCATTCCTAATCTATTTATAAATTATATTTTGGAAACAGAAAATTAGGTTCGAATTTATTTATCAAATCTAAGTAGACAGTGCCATTTTTTATTAGAAATTTCTCCTCTACTTTCAAAATATTCCCCAATCTGTCAAGCATTGTAGGATTTTTATGGAAATTAATCCATTCACTTGTGGAATTAATATTCATTCAAGCTCTTCTGTAGACATTGACTAGCAACGGAAATAATGAGCTTAAAACTAAAGTGTGCCACAATCTAATGATGGAGAAAGAAAATATTCAAATAAAATTATGCCCATGTAACATGTCACATAGTGTATATTGCTGAAACAAAATAAAAGCAGGTAAAATTGAGAGCTTCAGAAGGGGTGCTCAAAGTTCAGGAAGATTGGCACATTGGGAAACATTTACAGAGAGACCTCAACATAGCAGGCAGGATTCAAAAGGATATTAGATGGTTTTTACCAACAGAGGAAATGTCCAGGGTAAGGACCCTAAGGAAAGGACTTCATTGCATTTTCAAGTTCATCAAGGAAGGCAGAGTGGCAAAGAGTGAGTGAAAGAGAAGGCGATGAGAGATGATGTCAGAGAAGTTTAAGAACAAGGTCACCTTCCATGATGAAAAGTCAAGATACAGGGAGACCCTTAACTACATATTGTACTTCTTGTAATTTATTAAGTTGGTTGCAAAGAAGTATTAGTCATGGTTCTTCATAGTAATGAAACTAGCAAGAGATCAAAGATGATAATGATTATAGATAGATGATAGATAGATAGATAGATAGATAGATAGATAGATAGATAGATAGATGGATGATAGATAGATGAGAGAGAGAGATTGATAGAACATATATACATGCATATAAATATATATGTAAATATTAAGAGATTTATAGCAGGATTAGGCCCATAGGAGCATGGGGTTTTGTGAGTCAAAATTCTGTAGGGCAGGCAAGTAAAAAACTCAATGAAGATAAGGTTGAATTCCCCCACAGAAGCTGCATACTGGAAATTCCAATGAATGTGATGATAAAAATCCCCAGGAGAAGATGAATACCTTAAATAGGTATAGAAATTCTTCTTTCTGACTAATGGAATCCTCAGTATTTCCTTTAAGGCTCCACTGCTTAGATGAGGAGACTCCTGTCATTGCTGAAGGCAATCTCCGTTGTTGGTTGTAGATACATTCTTCTTCCATAGATGGAAGCACCTGACTATTTAAATCCATCTAAGAATCACCCTCACAGTAACAATCAAGTCAATGTTTTCTTGACCAAACAACTGGACAATACAACCTGGCAAAGTAGACACATAAAATTAACTATCACAATCCATACCTAATAAATTTACCACCCATACAAATCTCCTTAAATGATACTTAATTTCTAAATAAAGTAAATAACATAAACATACTTCCACCTAACATAATTCAACTATCCTGCATACTACCAGAAAGGCACTAACACTGTCCCCAGAAGATGATGTAAGAACTTTGATCATATTATTATTCTTTATATCATGTAACTGAAATACAATAAGATAAAATTAATAAAATTTATTTAATGTAATATGAGGACAAGGGAGAGAGAAAACAAAGATATTTGCTATATGCATATAGTTGAGAACTAGCATCTAGTAATCCCCAAATGTCCAAACATTCCTGTATCCTCAACCTAATATTCACCTTGGTAAAAGGCTAATGGTCTATTTGGGGATTGCTGGAAGATTAACAGTATAAATTTTTGGCACTATAGCAGGCTTCTTTCCCACATCTCTTTGTCTTAACTTGTTTCAAGGTGATCTGAGCCTATAAGCTGTCCCAAGTTTTGGAATTGAGGAGCGTGATTTTGTGTGTGAGAGTGTGTGATTCAAGTTAAACATGTGTTCACTTAATATAGAACTCTTCTCCTTATAGATATGAAGTCAAAATCTAGTAAAATGCCCATCAATTTCACTTCTAGGCCCTCCAAGATCAAATAGGCAATGACATATCAGTGAGCCAGACCATTCTGATTACAGGTTTGACTTTATTGTCCATTAAGGTAGCCACGCCTACTTTGTCTTTGGCAATTAAGGGCTGCCACTTGGCTTTTGCCCACTCAGAATCTGATCTTCCCTGTCGTATTTAAGGATCAAAGTTCAGTGACGGCAGTTACCACAGTAATTTCTGATATACAGAGAAATGTGACCACAGGGCCCTTCAGGGTTAGGGATGATGGAGCTTCTCTCACAATTTATTCCTCACAGTTGTTGTGAAAGGTGTGTCCTCTGAGCACTTCTTCAGTGCATGCGGAGGTCTTACATGATGAATGCATTCCAACATTGCAATCTCTCTAAGCCTTTGTTTCTCTTTATCTACATTATACCGGGGCAGTTCTGGCTTTTCAATCTCACATATTGTAGGCTGCTGTTTGGTCCATGCTACAGCCAACCAATGAAACAATCTAATACAGTCCTTCTAACCCCTTGAGTTACATGGCTGAGTCCAGAATCTTGACTTATTGTGCCCATATCAATAAATTTTCCTGATCCATCTTTTTGTACCTCCCACCATTATCCCACATCCTTCATATTCATTCCTACACATATTTTACTGAATTCTCTCTGTACTTTGGAAAACTCTTCCTGTTTCTTAGTGTGGTTTCTATTTTTTTGTTGGTATCTAGTCATCTGTTTATGTTGTTATGTTTATTCAGTTGATTAGCTTTTCTTTCTGCTCTATGGTTTTCTTTTGCTGTTTTTGAATGTGGTAAGGTTTCACTTTGATACTTCATTCCTCTTATTCTATTTCCTTGCCATTGTCTACAGTCTCTTGAAAAAAAAAATGTTAGTACCATAGAAATAAGAAGAGAGAATGAGTAATAGTAGTGATAATAGTAAAAGGTGGGAGAGGGACTGTACAAGATGTAGGTAACTGAATAATTGATCTGAGTAAGAAGTACAAAAGAATAAGATTAGAAAAGTGTAATAGAAACAATGAAACATGAAACAAAATGGAGAAAAACATAGAATGAATTAGAAGTTCAGGATTATGAGAAGAGGGAAAAAGAAAAATTAAAAGAGAGAAGGAAAGAAAGAAAAAAATTGAAAAAAAAAAAGAGAAAATAAAACATGGGGAAATTAGGAGAGAGAGAAATGAGTACAAGAATACTTTAAGACCAAGCCCAAAGAGGTGGAATAAAAGAACAACAGAAAAGAGAAAAACATAAGGATGAAGGAGGGAAAAGATATAGTGTATGTAGAGAAAAATAGAGAAACAAAAGAAGAGAAAAAACTAACAGAGAAACAAAGGAAGGGGGAATACAACAACAAGAAACCAAGACAGCAGTTACTCATTTTTTTTTTTTTATAAAAAAGAAAAAGGAAGAAAAGAAGAAGGCAGGAAAAGGATAAAAAAGCGAAGATAAACATGGAAAAACAGCCTTTTCTCTTGGACCCCTAGTGATCATCTCAGGCTGTTGCTATTCAAGAGTCAATCACCACAGTTCACACCGTAGACCACACTCTCTCCCACTCAGTTCTGAGTGGTGTGTGCTGATTTAAAATGGCCTACATCCGTTGCCACAAAGGTACTCAGGACAACCTCCAACTCCCAAAGAAGCCCCTGTATTTCAACTGCTCATCCCCTCCCTACCCCAAAAGTGTCAAGTGGCCACTGGCTCCACCTCATTGTTATAATTTCTTGCATTGCTAGAATCACCATATGTGAACAAGAGAATACCATCAAGTCCCCTCTAGTCCATAGTTCTTCCCCCAATCCTGAGGGGACTGGGATGGTGATGTCCACTCCAACGCCAAGTGAGAGAGGGCTTATATCCCATGGATGTGGTGGGTGGGATGATCCTGCCTGCAGATGCAGGCCCTCTCCGTTCCCTGGGATGGCCATTTCCCATCGTTGTCTCCTCACCAGGTGACTGAATCCCAGTGGGTTCCATGTAATATTTTGGGTAATCTAAGCACCTCTTAAAATATATGTGTGTATATATATATATATATATATATATATATATATACACATATATAACATTTTTGTAACCAAATACACATATATGCATATATATTTATATATCATTTTGCAAATGTTTGTACGTATTGTGAGAATTTTGACTTTTACCCACAATAAAAATAAATAAAAAATTAAAAAAAAAAAAAAAAAGAGTCAATCACCCTGCAGCCCGTCCTCTGCAGGTTTTAAGCCAGGTTTTAGTGAGTAAAATAAGGAAAGTAAAAAAGGGGACTCTTTTTTTTTTTTTTTTTTATAAGAGATCCAATAAAAGCTAATACAAAGAGGGTATCAATATGTTCCCTGTCCTAAAGTCTCACTGGATGCTTGATAACCTTTTATGGCTTCTCACAGAGGAGCCAGGGATCAAACCAGCACCCTTGTATATAGTTAGGAGCTCTTCCACTGAGCTACTGTGCCTTCTTAAGTTAGCAAGACTTTTCAGAAACCTATTAATCCCTATTCCCTCCCTGTTAATTCTGCCTCTTTTCAGATGTAATTCCCCTATACCTAGGCTGCTGAGGCTGGCAGCCTGTCTGAGGAGATTCCCATCCCCATTCCTGTCATGTCAGGGTCCCTTCTGACACTAAAGCGGGGCTCGGCTGGATAAAATAACCACAAAGTAACCACTCTCCACCATCTCTGACCATTTCTGTTCCCAGGGAGGTTGCTGCTACACTTCTTTTGGAGGAGAAAGGCTCCACTTAGGCTGTTTGTCCTAAGGGTAGGGTATAAGTGCTACTTCCAACCACAAGTGGGAGAAACTCAAGAATTTTTGCCAGCTTCCCTTTCTTTCTGACACACTCCATATATATATCTAGAGGTGCTGGCAGGAAGGAAGAAGTCTGTTCTCCTCTTAGATATTTTCCAGGAGTTTTAGCCTCACCTCATATCTCAGGGATGTGGGAGGGGAGCCTTCTCAGTGGCCAGGAGGATCAGTGACTCGCAGTTTGGTGTTTTGGCTTCCTCCTCTCTGTCCCTGACTCTTCTGTTACTTGTAAAGCAGTGTCCTGGTCTGCTGTATCCCTAAGCAGGTTGCCAAGGCAGTCCTAGACTCCCGCTCAGTTGTGTTAGTAAGAGCTAAGCTTTATCTGTCTATCCCATTGGCCATATTCCCTGAACTTTATTTTTAAAGAAATTTTAGAATACAGAAAAGTTACATAGAAAATGTATGGGACTAACATGTCAGTATTTGCCTCTGGGGTGGGATAGGGGATCTGGTGTCCATTTCAGTGTTCAGTGAATCCCGCCCCCCACCCCCACCAAAAGAGAAAATGATAAAGGAAAGTGTGTAAAATAATAACAAATGGAGAATTTTTTAAAAAGGTTTAGTAATGCTTTGTACTAGTCTAAAAGTTGTTAATACTTCCAAAATAAAAAATTTCTCAAAAAATTTAAAGCTGAGTTAATATTTCATTAAAAAAGGAAAATATAAGTATTTTCCATAAACCTCAACCCTTTCTGCGCACATTTCCCCCTGTTAATAACATCTTTCATTAGTGTGGTACTTTTGTTAAAATTTATGAGCAAATACTGAAGCATTGCTACTAACCATAGACTATTGTTTACATTAGAGCTTACACTTTGCACTACACAATTTTACAGGTTTTGTCAAAATGTCAAATGGCCTGTATCCGTCATTGCAATATCATTCAAAGATATTCCAATGTCCCCAAAATGCCCCATATTACACCTATTTTTTCCACCCCCTAACCTTAGACTCTGTTGACCACTGAAAGAATTGCATTTGATGATTATCATCTACTCAGTGAAGTAAGAAATTTAGGTGTTCATATGCAATGGAATATGTAGATTGGAGTGCAACACTGGGATACACATTTCACTTATTTTATCTGATGAAATATGTGACTCTTTCCATTTCTTTAAGCAAAACGTCTGCCCTATCTACACATTTTGTCCTAAACATAAAAGGGTATGTAAGAGAAAAATATATATATTTACTAAATCATCAGATGTGTTATCTCTTTATAATCACTTTACATTTTAATAAGTTTTCAACAAAAATATTACTAACATGGAAGAGTATATTATAAATATTCAGCTTGCTGAAATTTTGCAAAATAAATACACCTGTAAACCACAACCTTAGAAATTCCCACGTCTGCTCTTTTCTAGACCTCTTCCCAATATTTGGAAAACCACCCTCCTAACTCTAACTTAGAGGTTAATTTTGATTGTTTGTGTAATATATATAAATCAATTATAATTAATATTATTATTTATAAGTTTATTTCTCTGATTTTATCCCTACTATTAGATATGGCTATAAACCAACCCTGGTTATTGGTACAGGTAATATTTTGGGTTAATATATTTAAGTTTGTGTATCCCACTATACTGTTGCTGAGAATTTGTTTCGTTTCCATTTTGCAACTCCACCAATAATGTTCCTAGAAACCTCTCAGAATGCATGTATATGATGGGAGAGAGTGGGGATGCTGGCTCTTGATGGCAAAATAAAGAACAACACTCCACAACTGAAGATCTCAGCTGATGAGGCAAGGAACCTATATGACTCAAGGTTGTCAATGGAAACAGCACCAACAGGTTGTAAGGTTCAGAGCACTTGAAAAAGTCGAGTTTCCACTTGAGCAGCCCCAAAGGGTAAAGCATCAATCCATAGATGACAGAGCTTGAAGTCTATTGAAGATTACCCTGGTGAGTTTCAGACTTGTGTCAATATGCGGTCTCCATATTCCTACCAATTTTTCCCTTCTGTATTTGAAATATTTTATTAAAGCAATATAAATCTCTGCTTTATTTTGGAAGCAGAGAATCTATTTCCCAGATTTCACAGGCCCACAGATGGAAAGGAATTTTCCAAAAGGATGAATTACACCCATAACTTATTTTGTGAGGCTTTTGGGATATAGGAATAGGGTGAATGTATATATTTTTTTAATTTAGTTTCTTTTTGGTGTGAATTTAATTTGCATGAAGGAGAAACATTTCTTTTTGGGGTACAGTGGGTTGAATGTGTTAGATCAATTTATGTGTACCCTCAAAAGACATGTTCTTTAACTTAAGATGTTGGGTGCAAGACCACTTGTAAATAGGGCCATTTGAAAACATATTATCATTTAAGGTGTGGGCTCATATGTGAATCTTCAAGGATCATATTTGGGTAAGTCCAAACAGACTCAGTGTGATCCTTTATTCTTATTAGTGGAGGAATTATAAAAAGCCAGAAGTCAGAGGAGTACACCGGAGGAAGCCAATCACACTGCTATGTGATAGAGAACAGCCAAAAGCAACACTATTGAAGCTGGGAGATAAATGACCTCTCCAATGCCTTGATTTGGGCCTTTTAACCATAAACCCATAAGCCAATAAATTCTTGTTGTTTAAACCAACCCAGCATGTGCTCTTTGTCAAAGCAGCTGGGAAAACTGTGAATCTGAAGAATTTAATTTGTGAATGAGTCAAGCCCAGAGCAGGAGCTGAGAGGGAAGAGAATGCAGTGAACCCAGAAACCCAACCTAGAGCTAGAGATTTAGACGGTGTCAGATTTTAGTAATGGGCTTCTCTTGTTGGTGCCTTGCTCTGTCTTCTGCAATTTTCCTGTCACCAAAGTCTTCTCTTGGTCCCTAACTGTAGCCTAGTGTTTCTCAACCCTTATTCTATTATTGCCCCATAATAAGCCTTTTTAGGTACTTTAAACAATCGTCTTCCTCTCCACAAGTGAGATTGTAATACCACAGACACATGTTCAAGTACTGTAATCCTTTATATTGTTATTCATGGTTGTAAAGTCTAAGAATTTTTGTTTACTCTCAAAACCCCCTCTTGCTTCTAACCTCTCTTGCCTCTGAACATTTCTGGCCTTATTTATCTCTGGGTCCATGAGACCACTGGCTCCTATGCTTTACTGTGCACACAAATCACCTGTCCATCCTGTAAAATACAGATTTTAACTCAGCAGGTGTGGGATGGGGCCCTAATATCTGCCTTTATAATAAGGTCCCAGGTGAGGCTGATGCTGCTGGTTCATGGACCCCACTTGGGATGGTGACTCACCAGAGGGTGGTGGGCTTGTTTCCATCACATTCATAGGCTAATGGAAGAGAACTTGCCCTGGTGGTACTACAATATCTTGCGAACAAATTTATTAGCCTTAGGCTGATATCCATCAGGCAAGATGACCCTACCCCATTATCCATCACATACATGGATTTTATCAGTATAGAATGATGATCTTGTTGGAAATGACCCTTGTCACAACTTAGATTCCTGGTTATCCCCTTTTATATATTTCTTTACAGGCCAAGATGCTTTCCCATCCACTATTCCTCACATATGTCTATAAACATCTCAGTTCAGTTTCAGCTCCAATATTGCAGGGTTTTGGATATTTGCTTATTTTTCTAGCTCACTTCTGATGTCTTCTAATTTCTCATGGAATTTCTTCATAAACATTAGTAATAAAAATAAAGAGTACAGTATCACTATGCTGACTATTACAAAATAATTTGGAATCAAATCGTTTTTATCCCCTTTCAGCTCTTTTATTACTGGGACATTTTACAAACAACAATAACAACTCTGAAATATATCAGAACACTGAATCTAGTTCATCTAACTAAGGTTGACAATCAACTGCAAATAACAGGTGAAAAAATGAGATGCTAAAAATTTGGGGGATTTATTTATCCACACTTCACAGGTCTAAGATTATAGCATCCAGGGCTGTTATGGTATCTCAATGACATTAAGAATTCCATTTTCTTTTATCTTACTCCATAAGTCCTCATGGTCACAGACTAACTGCTGTACCTGCAAACATTTAAGGCACATTTTTGTAAGAAAGTCTAGGAGGAGACTTAAGGTTGCCATACAAAGTGATGTGCTGAATGGGTCTTTTTCAAAATTCACTTTTCTGAAGTATAATATCTATATGGAAATGTGTCATAAACTCAATGAATTATCAAAAACAAAAAACAAAAAAACACTGAATATAGCCAAAATAACCAGAACCTATGAAAAACAGAATATAACCAGCCAGTGAAGATCTCTATGCCCAATTACTCTCCTTCCTTCTACCCTTAGGCAAACCAAGATTCAGAATATTAACACCAGAATTCTATTTTTGTTTCCAAAATTTATGTAAATGGAATCATATAATGTAAATTCTTTTTGTACAACTTATTTTTCTATCATTATATTTGTAATTCTGTCTTTTTCTGGTTTTAAAATAAGAACATACATGTTTACCTAATAACTCATATAACAGACTGCAGATTACACCTCTGTGGCCAAATTTGTGGCATATTGTATGGTAGGCAGAATAATGTGCTTAAAAATATGCTCAGATTCACAAACAATCAATATAAATGCAATTAAAATATCCAAGAAACCTAATGTCCCAATAACAAATTTGATAAATAAATTAGAAATGCCCAGAGGTGGAGAACATACATTAAAATATGAACATGAAGCATCTTGTGTCAGTTAGCAAGATCTCAAGGACAACTGTTTTTAAGTGAAAGGACTTGAGAACTAACTAATCAAGTAATGGTTACAGTAGTGAGGATCAAGAGTTGCTAAAACTATTACAGGAAAGATTGATAGGGCATATTAAAATGGGTGGGACTGGATGAATTCTCCTTGATCCATTGATCAATCTTGTATCATGAAAGGAGGAGCAATAAAATACCATGATACTTATGGGATACAATGAAACAGAGCACTACCTATGCAGTAATCTTTTATCAAAGGAAGCAATCTCATCAAGTGTCTAGCTCTCACTACAAGCATATAGGAAAGAAGCAAGGGCAGTGAGAAAAGGGAGATGAGTTAAAACTAAGGAAATATATGAGAAGTATAGACTTTAATTAATAATGATGTAAAGACAAAACAGGTTCCTAATCTACTCCTGCTATATCTTTAGCACAGAAGGAAATAAAAGCTAGTATTTTAGCACAACATCTATTTCATTTATATTGATTCAGTCTGGGACTTCAAATACAAGGCAGCCAAATATATATATATATTTTAGGGAAACAATATTTAAGGCACCAACCAGCCAAATGCAACTTGTGGATCTGTTCAGATCATGATTTGTGCAATACTATTGCATAAAGACTTTTTTAGATAGAGATAATTGAACACAGTCTGAGTGTTAGAGGAGACTAAGAAATAATTTTCTTAGGTTTGAAAATGGTATGATTATTTTGAAAATTAGTCCATATTTGTTGGAAATACATACTAAATCATCTATGTGTGAAAGTATAAGAGTCTTGAATTTGCTCTAACATACTCCAGCAGAAAGCAAACAACAACAACAAAAAATGGAAGTATAACTGAACCCAGAATGGTAGGATATTGACAACCATTGAAATTGTGGGGTACATGTTATTATTCTCTCTACGGTTGTGTGTGGTTTAAATTTTCATAAAAACATTTTAAGAACTACAAAAAGGAGGAGTCAGCTGTGTCCCAAGAAAAGACAAAGTAAAAAGTGAAAGGTTGGAAAAAGTTATTCCATGCAAGATCGTTAATAGACATTGCAGTTAGAAAGATGGATGATATATAGTCTTGAAATAAGGAAATACAAATTGGGATGAGTAGGAAAATTCAGTGAAGTAAATGTGACTCAAGGAAAGTTAATCAGATGAAGAGGGGGAAATCTTTGAGTTTCATTCTCATAACCTCAGAATGCATCTTTATAAATAATTTCCCAGGGCAATATGTCCAAAATAGGTGTACATCCCATCAATTCAGCGGATAAATATAAAATGCATATTAGGAAATTTATTTAATATATTTGAAAGAAGTTAAAATGGGAAATTGTATGTTGTATATGTGTTGGAAGAATAAAATGTTTTTAAAAAGCAGCAAACATAGGACTTGTACAGCTCCTGAATGGAACCCGAATGTAAACAATGGATTGTAGGTAATAGTGTTATTATAATTCATCATTTGTAACATATGTACCACAATAATGCAAGTGTTAAAATTGATTTGTTACAGGAAATCTTTATATTCTGCATGATTTTCTGTAAATCTATAAATTCCCAGATAAAAAAAGAGTGAAAAGAAAAGTACATGGAAACCATAAACCTGATAAGAGTTAAATATACACCATAAACACAGAATTCTTACAACTCAACAACAAAAGAAAAACAATATGATTTAAAAATAGGCAATGGATTTGAAAATATTATTTCTCCTAAGAAGATAGAGAAATGGCCAATAAGCAGATAAAAAGATGCTCAACATCAGTAGTCATTAGGGATCAAGTGCTGATTCATGCTAGAAAGTTGAAGAACCATGGGCACATTATGCTAAGTAAAGGAACCCAGGCCCAAAGAGTAAAATATTATATGATTCTATTCCTATGACTTATTCAGAATTGATAAATCCATGGAGACAAAATGCAGATTGGTGGTTATTAGGGTCTGGACAAAGGAGAGAATGGGGTGTAAATACTTAATGTGTCTGGGGTTTCATTTAAGGGTGAAGAAAATGTTTTGTAACCAGATAGATGTCGTGGTTGCACCACATTATGAATAAACTAAATGCCACGGAATTGTTCACTTTAAAAGGTTTACATTTACATTATATGAATTTCACCTCCATAATTTTTTTTAGAAAAAAATAAGAATGAAGATCTATTTCATACTCCTACATGAATAAACCTTGAAGACATCATGGTGAGTGAAATAATATAGATACAAAAGAGAAATGTTGTATGATCCTGCTCACGTGAAATACTTAGATGAAGCAAATTCATAGAGAAAAATAGTAGATTACAGTTTACCAAGAAACAGAGGCAAGGGGGATGGAAAATTATTCCTTATAAGTTTCACATTTTCTGTTTGAGGTAATGTAAACTTTAGGTAATGTATGTTAATTATAGTGCAAAATTGTGAATTCATTTTTATCAGTAAATTGTATACTTGGAAGGGAGAAATCCAAAATTTTTTACTTATATTTATGTTTCTACAATAAAAATCAATATATATATATATATATATAAGTTTTATTTTGAGTCTACAAAAGTAAATTATACTGGAACTATTAACTAAATTAATTGAGCATCCTTTAAGAATTTGGGGGGAAATTAAAAGAGACATTCACTAAAAGATATATGAAACATAAAAATTTCTAAATATATTTATAATAGCTAGCAGCCATTTTATAGATAAGGGAATAAATTTCAGGACTAAAATGTGTTAAAAATATAATATCCATAATTGCTTTGGAATAGCACAATGAACTAAAGAGTTGTAGCATCTATGGTTTTATATCAAGTGAATACAGTTCTCCTCTTTGTTGAAGAGGAGAATAGTAATATTCTGATGGGGTTTACTATGGCTGTATCCTCAGCCTATGTCAGTGCTTTGGGGGACAAAAGACATAGGCAAGATGGGACCCCCAGTATTAATATTTGGAGTAAATTATAAGTGAATGGATGTGGTAAGTTGTTACCAGGTTAGAAGTATGGAACACAGGAGAGTTCTTGGAAGAGGAATAATATAACCTGGATTCCCCTGACTCATAACCTGGTGTTTCGAGAACAGAGAATAAGTTAGAAAACTTTCATTCTATCCAGACCACTGTCCCACAGGAAAATGATTTTTCAGGGGTTGGAACAAGAGGGCAAGATGCCTAATGAGCAAATACAGGGAAACTGTAAATATCTCCTCTGCTGTGATTCTTTACATTGTGTGTCCTTTGGCTGGACAGTACATTGTTGTTTCTTTTGGGGGTCTTTAGCCTGATTTAGGGACTGATGCCTGACTCTTTCCTGCTGTCTTGTTTGGGGACAGAGCTTCAATCTCCATCACCAACCACCGAAGGAGGAATTCATACTTCCTCAGAAAGACTTTCTTACAGAATTCATCCAGGTAAATTAGAGAACCCAGTAGATCCTGCAAGGAAGAGCCAGGGTGGATGGAAGCCAAGAGCTTTTACTTGAGCTCATCTGGGAGCCAATCCAGCTTAGTCCAGAGTGAGAGATCCTAGTATTTGTTTTCCCACTTGCTCAGTTAATGAAAATTTTTATTATAATTTTAAAAAGGAAGTGTCCATTTGCGTTCAGCAATGTAGGGTTCATTCTGGATGACTAAGAGATGGGACTTGAAAGCCATTTAGAAAAGCGAATTGCAGGGAAAAAGCAGTTCCAGGAAAAGCAGAATATCTGCACAAGGAGATTTGCAGTTAAATGGGAATAGGGAGATGGAGTATTAGCAGTAGCAGAATGTTCAGTGAAGTGAGGCTTTGCTTTAACAATTCACACGAGGCATATTTAAGTAAGTGTCTGAAACAATGGGAAATGTCGAATTGAGTTAGATGTTTCCTTGCAACAGCATTTCTCAAGACATATACTCTTATACTGTGTATTAACCTAAAAAAGCTATTTTGATTTAATGGGTGAAATGGGATATACTACAAGATTTACTTGGCAATTATACTTTTATAGGTGACGTTAACTATATTTTTATTGTTAATGAAATTGTTTTTGTTTTATAGTAAATTGGTCATTTACTCTCCCCATTGTGAATTGTTTATTCAATTCTTTATTTTTGTATAGTAGGACCTGATTGTCTTCTTTATCTTCTTTTTAAAAAATAATCTTTCAAACAAAGAACTGCAAATTTTTCTCCAAATTTCCTCTTTGCCATTTAGTTCTTCCATGTCTGTATAGTCGTGTTTGGAGGAATGTGTGAACATCTTTCAGTGTTACATATGATGTTTCTCTCATTATTTTTCAAACTTAGAAATTTCTGCTTCAATTGAGTTAATAGATCACCATTTTATACTTAATGCCACCTGTCTTTCACACCTGTTTTTCTTACTGTGCCTTTTGAACTTTTGTGGTTAGATCTGTCTTTGAAAAAGCATCTTCTTCTGCCATCATTTAGAAAGTATTTTTCTTTCCATTGGACCACAGGTTGCCTTTATTTTTTTAATAATCTAGAATTGTTTCTAGTATGTGATTGCTGGAAGGTATCCTGAGGAACTGAAATAGGGCTGTTGAATAGACTCTGAGGGATGCAAAAATAATGGGGCATTTGGGAGTCAGTAGAAAAATGTGCCTTATCTCATTAGCAGTGATAATTAATTCTTTACCAAGAGATTCAACAACACATCTGAGATTCAACATCAGGTTTCTCTGATTCCAAAAGTTTTGCATTTAATATCATTTAAAAATATTTCACATACTTCACCAAAAACAATCCCAACTCTTTTTACTTGTTATATATTTTCAATTGTGACATGTTTATTTCCTTTGTTCATTGTACTCTTGGAGTGTTCAATCTATAAAGTGTCTTGTCATTGTAAAAAGATATCACTACCTTTGTCTTTTGGATGAATTGCTTCTTATACTTTTATTAGTTTTTCTAGGCTTCAAGGGGATATAACTGGACTCTGAATGCTATCCAGTCCAAGGATGATTTTCTTCATCACAGTCTCTCAAGGAATATATGAGTTTATATCTTTCCTTTTCCTTCAAGTCCTTTTAATTTCTTCCTCTCTAATTATTGAGCAGATTTTTATGTTTCTTTAAGCAAAGGGCAAAAAGGAAACATAACAAAAGGGAGCAACATGTTTACATGTCCAAGGAAGGCTTGTCAGCTGGAATTTTAGAGGACCATTTCTAAATATTTGGGGAATAGAAAATATGATGTTGCCAGCCTGGATTGCTTTTAATTCTGGGATAATCAGTGTGGCTGGGTGTGAGAAGAACATGATATTAACTCGGCTCTGTGATTTCAAATTGTGCATTCAGTGTGTGTGCATGTGTGTGATGTGCATGTTTCATGGGGTGTGAGCATTCCTCAGAGCAGGGGTATCTAAGCTCATATAGTACAGTAGGTGTCTCCTATAACACAGTCTGGACACAATCTTACAAATAGAAATTGGACAAGTTCTGTTCCATTTGGTGGGATAGCTTTGCAAGCAAATTAAGGAAGTGTGAGATGTTCACCATATGGATAAAGGACTTCCTGAATTTGAAGCTTCAGCAGCAGAAAGTCTGCCTTGTTTTTAAACCTTCTATGAATCTATCTCTCTTCACTGTCCTCTTACTCATTTCCCTGCTACACTGGCTACCTTATTCACCCTGAAAATCTGAAGCAAGTCATTTTTTAGGGTCTTTCTCCTGGATGTTCTCTCCTTTGGTCCAAACTTCCTCTTATATCCTCATATCTCCTACCTTCTCTTCCATGACATGCCCTACTAATTATATATGGGTCTTTCCAGGACACTGTGTGAAATATAGCATGCTCACTTCACTTTCTTTTTTGCCTGATTTCTTTACCTTAAAGCAACTGAAATCAGCTGACTTTTAATATAATTATGTTTATATTTGCATATATTCTTTCTTTTCCCCCAGTGTCTTATTTTTTTCAATTTATATTCAAAGAAGCTTTAGCTTACAAAAAAGTGACATAGGAAATATAGGGTTTCCTCATATAAAGCAACCCCTCCCCTTCTCACATTTTCCCCTATTAATAACATCTTCCAGGAGTATGGTACATTTGTTATAAATGATCAACAAATATTGAAGCATCGCTACTAACCATGGTCAATGGTTTACCTTATAACTTATATTTTGCCCGTACACTTTAATAGGCTTTGACAAAATATATAATGGCCTGTATCATTGCAAGATCATGCGGAAAAATTCCACCACCCTAAAAATGCCCTATGTTCCACATATTCTTTCCTCCTCCTCCACTTGGAACCTATGGTAACCAGGAAGCTTCAATGTTTGAAGAATTAGGTTCACAATTACATGCATTAATATTGTGGACTTGACATATTGTTCAATTTTCTTTTTCTTAAAGCACCTGTAATCAGCTGATTTGCAGTATGATTACATTTTTATTTCCATATATTCTTTATTTTCTGAGCATTAGTGCTTTTGGGTAACAGCACTGTAGACTCATTGTTTTATTTTAGACTCATTGTTTTGACTCTACTTGTCTGTTAGTCACAACTCAATATTTATTCCACAAATGAATAAATTTCTCATAAAATCTGTAGAGTTCATGAATGCTTGAGAAAGGCTGAGATTTGGGGATGGAATTCCTAATCAGAGGTAGCACAAGAAATATGCTAAAACAATGATATCCATATAATAATATAGATATTGAAACTTTCACTAAAATGGACCATTTGTAGCATTTTTATTTGCATAGTGCTACTTCTTTATGTGAAAACTAGCCAAATTCTTTTTATATTTGCTGTTAGTCACATCTACCACATGGGACTTGGAAATGAAACACAAATTTTAGAATTTCTTCTCCTGGGTTTTACAGAGGATCCAGAATTACAGCCGCTTCTTTTTGGGCTGTTCCTGTCACCTTCACTGGGAACCTGCTCATCATCCTGGCCATTATCTCAAACTCCCACCTCCACACACCCATGTATTTCTTCCTTTCCAACCTGTCCCTTTGTGACATCTGTTTATCCTCCTCCACTGTTCCAAAGATGCTTGTGAACATCCACACACAGAGCAGAGTCATAACCTATGCAGGCTGCCTCATCCAGATGTACTTTTTCATGCTCTTTAAAGGGTTGGAGGACTTCCTCCTGGCTGTGATGTCCTATGACAGTTTTGTGGCCATCTGTCACCCCCTTCACTACAAGGTCATCATGAACCTCCTGTTCTGTGTAATGCTCATTATAGGGTGCTGGACCATGACTGTTATGCACTCCTGCTTACAGGTGTTAATGGTGTTACAACTGTCCTTTGGTTCACATGAAGAAATCCCACACTTTTTCTGTGAACTTCATCACATGTTCCAACATGCCTGTTCTGACACCTTCCTCAATTATTTATTGACATATTTTATAGCTAGAGTGCTGGCTGGTGGTCCCCTTGCTGGGATTCTTTTCTCTTACTCTAAGATTGTTTCCTCTGTACGTGCAATCTCGTCAGCTCAGGGGAAGTATAAAGCATTTTACACCTATTTGCCTCACCTCTCAGTGGTCTCCTTATTTTATTGTACAAGCATAGGGGTGTACCTTAGACCTGCTGCTTCACACAGCACACATTCAAGGTCATCAGCCTCAGTGACGTATACTGTGTTCACACCCATGCTGAATTCCATCTACAGTCTGAAAAATAAAGACATAAATCGGGCTCTGAAAAACTGCTTTGGGTGGAAAGCCTACAAAGTGTCATTTGTCTTGTAGCAGCTGAGAAGCCAGTTTTAGCAGCTTTTAATCACTCATGGGTATAAATTTGCTTTCTTTTCTCAGTACATACATGTCGACCTGACTAGAGTCAAGATGACCTCAAATATGATGAAGTAAAATTTTAAATCATACATTGTGTTACTAGTACAAGATTTTATTTATGATAATGAAAGTTGCCCCCTTGAATTCAGTATGCAAGCTTCAGGTACATGTTTAAGGAGTTTGTTTTTTGGAGTACAGGAATGGGTTGCAATTTCTCAATTACTTTTTTGGATCACTTTCCTGTTCCTGCTTGAATACTTCCAGTGTTGCCTATGACTATGACTCCTTGATTTCCTCTGATTAGAATATCTGCCGTTGTTCAAAACTTTCATAAAATTTAAAGAGATGACAAGGTGCAACCTAGGTATTTACTCTGTCATCTAGTGCTTTATCTCTTTTATGTTTAAATCTCTATTCTATATTCTTTTCTTAAACTAATCAAATTTATTGAAACATATTAATAAAGCAAACAATCCATCCAAAGTATACAATTAATTGTATTCTATATAATCACATAGTTCTGCATTCATCAATTTCTATTGCATATACTTGATCAAATATAACTAAATACAAGAGATTGAAAATCTGGCTATCATAACTCTTTCAATGGAGTGTTCTGATTTACAGCCATGAGTTACTACTGCAAAAATCTCCATGCTATTGCAAACATTCCTGGTTAAATAGATGATGACACTAATGGTAGTGTTTCTTTTTTAAACCAATTTTATTGGGCTATAATCGCATACTATAAAATACATACAAAGTGTATATTCAATGGCTTTTGGCATATCAAAGATTTGTGCATTCATCACTGCAATCAACTTTTTAAAAATTTAATTATTTTTTTATTTTTTAAAGGTACTTAGATTATACAAATGTCAAATAAAAAATATGGGGTATTCCTATATGCCCCATTCCCCTAACCTCCCACATTTTCCCACATTAACTGCATCCTTCATTAGTGAGGTTCATTCACTGGAATTGCTGAACACATTTTGGAGTATTTGCCACTGTTTTAGTCAGCCAAAGGGATGCTGATCCAAAATACCAGAAATCAGTTGGTCTTTAAAAAGGGTATTTATTTGAGGTAGAAGCTTACAGCTATCAGGCCATAAAGCATAAGTTTCTTCCCTCACCAAAGTCTGTTGCCATGTGTTAGAGCAAGACAGCTGCCTGCATTTGCCAGGGTTTGGGCTTCTTGGGTTCCTCTCTTCCCAAGGCTCCATTTCTTTCTGG
Source organism: Tolypeutes matacus (assembly GCA_026826555.1). Classification (NCBI taxonomy): domain Eukaryota; kingdom Metazoa; phylum Chordata; class Mammalia; order Cingulata; family Chlamyphoridae; genus Tolypeutes; species Tolypeutes matacus. The sequence continues at coordinate 411,295 of JAKSZT010054016.1, read as the reverse complement.
GCTCAGCTCCTCTGTTTCCTCCACAAGGTCAGCTGTAGACTATGAGGCTCTCTAGGCTTTGCCTCTCTCCACAAGGCCAGTTGTGAACTATCAGGTGAACAGCTTGTCTCTTTCCCGGAGCCTTCTCTCTTTCCTCACTACCAAGGTCCTCTGTGTGTTTACTCCCCTGAGCTCCAGCATTAACACTCGACATAAGAACTTCAACATTTTAGGTAATCTAAGCACCTCTTAAAATATATTTATATATATATAAATAACATTTTTGTAAGCAAATGCACATATATGCATATATATTTATATATCATTTTACAAATATTGGTATGTATTGTGAAAATTTTGATTTTTACCCACAATAAAATATAAATAAATTAAAAAAAAAAAAAAAAAAACCTCCAACTCTGTCCTTTGCCATGTCTTTTGTCTTTGAGACTCCACCCGCCAAGGGGCAGGGCTCAACACCCTACTGACATGGCCCAATCAAATACCTAATCATAACATAATCATGTTCAGATGAAAAGACCAGTTTACAAGCATAATCTAATATGTAATTTTGGAATTCATAACTATATCAAACTGCCATACTCCACCTTCTGAATTCCAAAATACAATAAAATATTCAAAAAACCTTAAATCAGTAACAATGCAAGCACAAAATCATATTATAATCAGTTTAAAGAAATACAGCTTGTCTTCAAGCAAAAATCCCATCTGCTGTAGACCTCTGAAACTTACAAAACCATTTAACTGCTTCTAATAGACAAATGGAAAGAAAAAGGATAAACATTTTCTTTACCATAAGGAGAAAGTGGGAGGTTAAAGATGAGTAATGGGTCCTCTACAGTTCAGTATACCTGCAGGGCATCCTCTATTAGATTTCAAAGTCTGAAAGTCATTCTTAGGATGATGGTGTCTCCTCCTTGGGGCCACATGGGGACCACCCTTTCCACAGGCTTGCCCAATGGCCATTTTCTTGGTTCCACCCTCATCAAACATCTGGGTGTCAAACAAGCTCTGGACTTCACTCTCCAAGTGTGTTGGGGTGATTGCCACACCTTACCCAATCTTTAGGGTAGAGCGCTATCAATAAATTCAGCCCGATCCAACTTTATATTCCTTCCACCATTATCCCATACCATTAGTATCCATTCCAACACATATTCCCCTGATTTCTGTTTATATAAGTTGGAAAACTCATGCAGTTCTTTCAGAGTATAGCATACTTCCTCATGGGTCACACTTTGTATTTCACCTTTGGGGGCTTATTGTGATTTTAGTCTAGTAATAGGTCTTGAAGACAAGAAGGGTTGTGGGGGTGGGTAAGGAGAATGGTTAGAAATGTGTTGCAAGCTACTGACCTCAGGGAAGACTGGAGGTTGGGCAGTGCATGCTGGAGTTTGGCTTGTACCTGCCTCATGGCTAGGAAGAGGTCCAGACTCTCTGGGGCAGGCTAGAGGCTGGGCAGTGCATGCTGGAGTTTGGCTGGTATCCACCTCAGGGCTGGAAGGAGGTCCAGACTCCTTGGGGCAGGCTGGAGGCTGGATGATACAAGGTTGACAAATTGTGGTCTCCATAAGGCAGGCCATTGCAGGATTATCTGGTAAATTCTCAGCAGAATTTAGGGATCCAAAGACCCCACCAATATTAACATCATCCCCTATGTCTCCATCCCAATCCTCACGGTTCTACTCCTTTCTAATCAATGCCTTTACATTAACTGAAGAAACCTCTGGGGTTGAGATTTTAGTTTCCTCTATAATTCCTCTATAATTTTCCTCTATAATTCTGCTACTCATAAATGAGAGTCTGTGCTTGATTCTCAGATATGTCAAGTCTATGGCTACAGGAGACAGATTTTCTTTTAGGGCACACATAGCAAATTTCACATCATTCATGCAGCATTTAAGTTTCAAATTTGAAGACTTTAGCTCATCTCTTTCTTTTGTAACTGTATACAGAGTGTCTAGAAGGAGCCAGCCAAGATCATTATACATTTTGACTCCACAAGATTCTGTCACGGTGTTGAAAACACTCTCACCCAGATCCTTGCTTCTTATAAACATGGAAGTAGGGGAATCCAGTGATGCTATTTTGTATATCTCTATTGCCAGCTCATGCCATGGACTGTTAGCAACCTCTTCATTATTGGAAAGGGAGTCATTAGTACCCTTAAGTCCAATTGGAGTTGAGTGCCAATAAAAAAACTCCCAGAACCACCTCAGACATCCCATGTTTAAGACTTTGTTCCTCAGGAACCACTCCTGGTACCAAGCTGTATTAGTCAGGGTTCTCTTGGGAAACAGAAACAAAAGGGGATATCTGTCAATAATATGAGATTTTATAAAAGTCTCTCATGTGAACATGCAGATGCACAAGTCCAAGCTCTGCAAGCAGGCTGCAAACCAGGGACTCCAATGAAAGTCCAATGAAAGGTCTTTGACGAGTTTCTGGGAGAATTTTGCTGTCCAAAGATGAGCTGGGAAATTCTCACTGAATGTTGAAATCACTTCCCCTTTTAAGGCATTCAACTAATTGGATAAAAGCGTCATCCATTGCTGATGCAGTCTCCCTGACTGATGCAGATGTAATCAGCCATCCATGCAGAAATCTCAATGGTGACTGTAGTCCATAAATTCTCTTGTATTACAATTAACCCAGTGCTTGCTTGACCAAACACCTGGACACAATTACCAGGCCAAGTTGACACATTAGCTTAACCATCACAGCCACTAAGCATGCATTCTAGTTTACACTCTGTCCCACACAATACTCTAGGTTATGGTAAGATTTATAATGGCCGGTATCTGTCATTGAAATGTCATTCCAGAAGATTTCCAAGTCCCAAAAATGCCCCTGTCTTACACCAGTTTTTCCCTCTCTCTGCCCTCAGAATCTACAGTGGCCACTACCTCCACGTCTATAATATAATTTCTTCCATTGTTAGAATAACAGTAAGTCCACAGTAGAATACCAATAAGTCTACTTTAGTCCATAGTTCATTCCCCAATCCTGAGGATTCTGGGATGGTGATGTCTGCTCCACCTCTAACTGAGAGTGGTTTGGGATACCATGGAGCCAATGGGTGGGACTATCTTGCTTGCAATTGTAGAACCTCTCAGTTCCTTTGTATGGTAGTTGTCAATTATCACCTCCATATTAGTTGTATTGGGTGAAACCAATGAACTGGAGAGTAGGTGTTGCAACTCCATTGAGATTCAGGGCCCACCTGGCACAAGAAGAACACAATGATTTAAGTCTACCAACTCTAGTACTAACTATAATTCAAATAGAAGGACAGAAAAGCCATGTGTAGGAAAAACAAAACTCAGTCTCATTGTCTCACTCTGGGGAGCATAAATTCCCAGGTAGTGCCCACTGGGAAGGCACCAAGCTCCTGAGCTATCTGATCTTACTCTAGTGTCTGGATGTCTCCAGAGCCCTCAGAAGTCCTGCTATTTGGAGTAATCTTGCTAAGACATGCATAAGTGTCACCTCTGGAATGAACTCCCAACTCACTCTGAAGACTCTTAGCCATATAAACTCATTTGTCTTTACCTTTTCCCCCTTTTGGTCAAAGATTTTTTTTCCAGTTGCATTGCTAGTTGGTGCTTGGTAGTAATCTCTTGGGGCCAGGAAGTTTTATCCCCGGAAGTCATGTCCCAAGCTGTGGGGACGTAATGTATTTATATGCTGAGTTCAGCTTAGAAATAGGCCATATTGAGCAACAAGAAGGCTCCCAGAAGGCAAATCTTAGGCACCCTATAATAGTGGTCTAAGTTTCAATTTCAAAAGTAAAGTTTCATACTCACAGTCACAATATCAAGGGCCCATCAACCAAACATCTTCCTTTACTAGTCATTGCCCTGTATTTGGGGGTTTCTTACTGATCTATTAGAGAATGTGGCAGAGCTCCCCAAGATGGGAATCTGATATTTCTTCGGTTATTGTGTGACTCTCCACCCACTGTGGCAATGCTCCTTGAACATTTGAACTCATTTATATGCCTTATATGTATGCTCATGTGAACTTCCTCCCATGTGTCCTTCGTCTCTGACAACCCACGCCAATGATCCTCCCCTGCCACAGTTCTAACCCTTCTGTGATCCAGAACTTATTCAAAATTGCATCCAATAAAATAGCCAAATTTGATTAATAAGAAAATGAAATAGTAATGATAGTTTTAAAATAAGAAATAAAATACCAAAAAAATTAAAATAATTTTGGGATAATAAAAATAATGAAAACATATTTTAAAAAATTTTGATGTTTTCCCTTTCATCACAGTAAGATCTGTTGTCCTATATGTACAGTAATGTTTACTTCTATTTATTACCTCAGTGTCTTACTTTTTTTCCCCCATTTTTTCTTCAATGAAGTATTAGGTTACAGAAAATCATATATTTAAATACAGGGAACTCCCATATACCCAACATCTTTCCCCTTTTCCCCTTTCCCCTATTAATAACATTTTACATGTGGCTGGTATGTTTGTTACAACTGACATACAAATATTGAAACATAGCTACCAACCATATTAAATAGTTTACTTTATGGTTTACATTTTGGACCATACACTTGTATTTTGATACAATCCTACATGGCCTGTATCAATCATAGAGAGGCCATGTAGAACACTTCCATCTCCCTGAAAATATCAACTGTTCCATCTATTCTATTCCCACTCCCCTTCCCCTCAGGACCCTAGGCAACCACCAGGTTTAACTCCTTGAGGGAAAAAAAAAATCATAGTTACTTGCAACAGCACTGAAGGGTTGACACACTGTTCTGCCCTCCCCTATTAGGCACCACCCATGTTCTTGAGAGACTCCTACCCCTCTATTCAAGTACATAGCATCCTCCACAGGCTAGGAGTCCATCCACTGATATAACAAATTATGGCAAGATAAACACTCACACACTCTCAGGAAGCCTGTCCCACATGCGCCCTGTCCCAAATGCCCCCCACATCCAACACCCCAAACCAGCAACTCTCACTTGCCATATTGCCAAAAAAGCATTAGAAACATTGCAGTATCAACCATGTACCCATCAATCTGCAGTGTTCATCTGCTTCCTCCACCAACCCCCCCACCAGTTCCATGGACAGTACAATCAACCCTCCCCAAACCACCCCCTCTGACAAACCAATATCATTTAACCTAAAAGTATCATTACACCGCCATCATGCCCCTCCACTCTACAACTACACACTGCTCCCTTATCATAGCTTTTTCCCATATGGGCCTTGGCTCATAACCTTCTTCTCCCTATTTCCTGTAAACCTATCTTCCAGACTCTAGCTCTGTGCGTCTGCTCAATTTGCTTAATTCATATTAGTGAGGTCATGTGATATTTGCCCTTTAGTGCCTGTCTTGCTTCACTCAACATAAGGTCCTCAAGATTCATCCATGTTATACTGTGTTTTAATACTGTATTCCTTCTTACAACTGAGTAATATACCATTGCATGTATATACCACACTTTATTTATCCATTCTTCTGGGGAAGGGCATTTGAGTTGATTCCAAGTTTTGGCAATAGTGAATAAAGCCACTATGAAGGTTGGTGTGCATATATCTTTTTGTGTTCTTGCTTTCAGTTCTTCTGGGTATATAATCAGGAATGGAATTGCTGGATCATATGGCAGTTCTACAGTTAGTTTTCTGAGGAACCACCACATTGTCTTCCACAGTGGCTGCACAATTCTACATTCCAACCAGCAGTGGATAAGTGTTCCCATTCCTCCACATCTTCTCCAACACTTGTAGTCCTCTGTTTTTTTCAATAGCTGCTAGTCTAGTGGATGCAAGATGACATCTCATTGCAGTTTTGATTTGTATTTCCCTAATAGCTAGTGATGCTGAACATCTTTTCATGTCCTTTCAACTTTCGTATTTCTTCTTTGGAGAAGTGACTATTCAAATCACTTGCTCATTTTTTAAATGGGATGTTTGTCTTTTTATTTTTGATGTTTAGGATTTCTATATATGCTAGATATTAGGCCCATTTGAGATAGATGGTTACCAAATACTTTCTCCCACTCAGTAAGTTGCCTTTTCACTTTCTTGACAATCTCCTTTGAAGTTCAAAACTTTTTAATTTTGAGGAGGTCCTATACATTGATTTTTTCTTTTGTTGCTCATGCTTTGGGTTTAAAGTTCATGAAACTATTTCCAAATACAAGATCTTGTAGATGCTTTGCTGCAATATTTTCTAAGGTCTGTATGGTCTTGGCTCTTATATTTAAATATTTGATCCATATTGAGTTAATTTTTTTATAAGGTGTGAGACGATGTTCCCCTCTCATTCTTTGGAAATGGATTTCCAGTTCACCAAGCACAATTTCTTGAAGAAGCCATTCTCTTAGTTGAATGGGCTGGGAAGCCTTATTGAATATCACTTGACTTCAAATGTAAGGATCTATATCAGAACTCTCAGTTCTGTTCCATTGGTCACTATATCTATCCTTGTGCCAATACCACAGATTTTTGAACACTGTAGCTTTGTAGTATGTTTTAAAGTCATGTAGTGTGATTTCCCCAATTTTCTTTTTATTTTTCTATATGTCTTTTGCTATTTGTGGCCCCTTGACCTTCAAATACATTTCATAAATAACTTTTACAATTTAATAAAAAGTTCTGTGGTATTTTTATTGGATTTGTGTTTGATCTGTCAATCAATTTGTGCAGAACAGACACCTTAATGAGGTTATTTTTCCTATCCATGAACAGGGAGTATTCTTCCATTTACTTTGATTTCCTTTAACAATGTTGTATAGTTTCTTGTGAGCAAGTCCTTTACATCTTTAGGTAAGTTTATTTCTAGGTATTCAATTCTTTTAGTTACTATTGTAAATACATTTTTCTTTATTTCCTCCTCAGATTGCTCATTATCAGTGTACAGAAAAATTATTGATTTTTGCATGTTGATTTTATATCCTGCTACTTTGCAGAACTTATTTATCAGCTCTATAAGTTTTGTTGAAGATTTCTCAGGGCTTTCTATGTATAGGATTAAATCAGCTGCAAATAGTGAAGTTTTTATTTCTTCCTTTCCAATTTTGATGCATTTTAAAACTTTTTCTTGCCTAAGTGCTTGAGTGAGTACTTTTATCACAATGTTAAATAAGAACAGTGACAGTTGGCATCCTTGTCTTGTTCAATATCTTAGAGGGAAACACTTCAAGATTTCACAATTGAGTAATATATTAGCTGTGGGTGTTTGATATACATCCTTTACCATATTGAGGAAGTTTCCTTGTATTCCTATTTTTTTATGTGTTTTTTTATCAAGAAAGTTTATGTATTTTGTCAAATCCTTTATTTTCTGTTGATCTTTTAATGTGGTGCATTACATTGTTTGATTTTCTTATGCTGAAAAATCCTTGCATCCCAGGGATAAAATCCACTTGGTCATGGTGTGTAATTATTTTTATATGTTGTTGTATATAATTAGTAAGAATTTTGTTGAGGATTTTAGCATCCAGTTTCATTGTGGTGATTGATCTTTAGTTTTCCTTTCTTGTGGTTTCTTCTGGAGACTTTGGTGATGTTGGCATTTTAGAATGTGCTGGGCACTGTTTTCTCCACTTCTAACTTTTCGAAGAGTTTAAGCAGGATTGATGTTAATTCTTACCAGAATGATTGGAAATTTACCTGTGAAGCCACGTGGTCCTGCACTTTTCTTAGCTGAGACACTTTTGATGACTAGTTCAATGTCATTATTTGTGATTGGTCTGTTGAGTTTATTTATTTATTCTTTCATAAATGAAGGCTGTTTGTGTTTTTCTAGATATTTGTCCAATTTCATCAAAGGTATCCATCTTGTTGGCATAATTTTTTTCAAAGTACCCTAATATGGTACTTCTCATTTTTGTGGAATCAATGGTGGTATCTTCTTCCTCATTTCTTATTTTATGTATTGCATCTTCTATCTTTTTTCTTTCTTAGTTTAGCTAATGTTTTGTCAATTTTATAAATCTTTCTAAAAAACCACTTTTTTTGTTTGGTTAATTTTTCCTAGTGCTTTCTTATTTTCAATTTTATTTAGCTCTGCTCTAATATTTGTTATTTCCTTATTTCTACATACTTTGAGCACCTTATCTATGTCATAGCACTGCCTTCTTGCCTCCAGGGTTTCAGATGAGATATCAGCACTAAATCTTATCAAGCTTCCCTTGTGTGTGATGGATCTCTGTTCTCTTGCTACTTTCAGTATTCCTTTTTGTCTTGTGCATAGGACAATTTGATATGTATAAACCTTGGGTTATACCTGTTAGGATTTATATGATTTGTGGTGGGCTGTGCTTTCTGGATATGTGTATCATGTCCCTCAAAACAGTTTGGAAATTTCAGCCACTATTTTCTCCAAAAATAATTCTGCCCCCTTTCCCTTCTCTTCTCTCTCTGGGATGCCTATAATGCATATATTTGTGCATTTCCTGTTATAATTCAAATCCCTGAGTCCATGTAGGATTTTTAAAGCATTTTTATTTATAAGTTCTACTATCTGTCTGATTCTGGATGTGCTGTCTTCGACATCACTGATTCTTTCCTCTACTTGTTCAAATCTGCTGTTATGTGCATACAGCATATATTTGATTTATTGCATTGCACCATTCATCCTTGTCCAATCCTTGATCTTCTTATTTACCTTCTTCAGTATATTCCCCCAGTGTCTTCTTTTATTAATTTTTAAAAAAGATACTTAGATTACACAAATGTCACATAAAAAATGTTGGGGATTCCCATGTGCTCTGCTCCCTACACCTCCCACATTTTCCACCATTAACAAAATCCTTCATTAGTGTGGTACCTTTGTTAAAATCAATGAACACATTTTGAAGCATTGCCACTAAGCATGGATTATAGTTTACATTGTAGTTTGTACTCTATCCCACACAATATTTTAAGTTATGGCAAGCTATATAATTGCTTGTATCTATTATTGCAATATCATTCAAGACAATTCCCAAGTCCCAAAAATGCCCCCATATTATACCTCTTTTACCCTCTCCCAAACAATAATGCTGGGAAAGCCCTTTTGGCAAATATGGCAGTGGAATGTTAATGGTTTAGGATGCTTTATCTGAAGATATGCATGACAGGGTATACTTTTGACTACTGGCCTCTAGGGAGTGCGTGAGGGTTCACCTAGTCATAGTGTATTGTATCAGTGGGTGAAGACCCATATAATGAGTGGGAAAGTGTTAGACTCTTATCCTGAATACTCCTGCTATGTTCTCCAATAGAAGAGTGGGAGTCTCTTGAGAGCATAAGCAGTGCCTAATATTGGAGGAAAGGTCATAATATCAAGGCCTCAATATTGTTATAAGTAAATATGAATCTTGTTCTTCAAGGAGTGAAGCTTGGTGGTTGCTGTGAGTCCTGAGGGAAGGGGGAGGGAGGAATAGCATAGATAGCCAAGTGTCTTCTTAATATCCTTTATCTTTTCCTACACTTCATTAAGTTGAGCCATGATATTTGTTTTGACATCCCTGATTAGCTGTTCACAACATTCATGTCCTCCTGTTTTTAGTTTGTTCATTAGACTGGGCAATGTCTTCTTGTTTCTTAATAGTACTTGTAAATTTTTTTGGTGTCTAGGCATCTGTTTACTTTGATGGCCTTATTCGGTTGTTTAGTTCCTCTTTCTACTATAGGATTTTTTGGGGGGGAGGGTGTATTAAGTTTCCTTTTTGACACTTGGTTGCTCTTATTCTATATCCTTGCAGTTGTCTTTGTTCCCCTGAAAAAATTATTAGGACGAGTAAAAATGAAAGGGAGAAGAAGAGAAAATGAATATCCATAATAATAATAAAAAAGGTAGAAGAGAAACAGTTCAAGAGCTAGGAAAAAATATATAATATGATTAATGAATTGTGAAAAATGCAAAGGATCAGAATAAAAAAGTGGGATATAAAAATCAAAACTAGAAAAAATAGAGAAAAAATAGAATTACAAGACCAGAAAGATGAGAAGGGAGGAAGAAAATAATAGAAAGAAAGAGAGAGAGAAAAAAAGAAAAAAATGAAGACCTCAGAAGAGGTGTAATGAAAGAAAAGCAATAGAAGACAGAAGATGTAAAAATGAAGGAAAGAAAATAAATTATGTAGGTACAAAAGATAAGTAGAAGAAAAAAAGGAAACAATGAAGGGGGAAGGACAACAATTAAGAAACAAAACAAGAATAACAACAAGAAGAACAAGCCTGGAGAATCAGCCTTCACTCTTAGGCCCCTTGGAAGCTTCTCAGGCTGCCTGTACTGATCAAATAATCATACTGCAGGCTGCCCTCCAGAAGTGAGCTCCTGGTTTTAGCAAATAACATATAGGAAGAAAAGGATAAAAAGTACTGATGAAAAATTTAAAAATAATGATCACAAAACTTAAAACTAACAAAAAACATCTCAGTCTATATGTTCCCTGTCATAACATTACAGATGGGTGCCTGATAACCCTGTGGATCACTCTCTGGATCCCATTTCTTTGTAAGTACCAGGAATCAAGCCAGATACCTCATATATGCAAGGCAACAGTTCTTCTACTGAGCGATACCCATTCAACAAGTTAAGTAGTCTTCTGAAAACTTATCTGGCATTTCTTACCCCAGTTCCCTCAAGTGAGTTAGGTTTATAACAGTTTGCTGCATCAGGGCTGATTAGGTGATTATCAGCATCCCCTTGCTAATCTCTCTGTCCTAGGGCAGCTGGAAGAGACAGCCTGACTGATAAGATACTGCTCTCCTATCCCTGAGGTTTCTTCACTGCTGGTTGGGTTTTTGTTTTGTTTTGTTTTGTTTTGTTTTGTTTTGTTTTGTTTTGTTTTGTTTTGAGATTCAAAAGGGGTCAGCTGGCCAAATTCACTGAAAAGAAACTGCTCTCTACCATCCACCAGACCCCTCTTCATCCCCAGGAATGTTCTTTCCTACAAAGTTGGCTGCAGTGAGCCAGGGGTTTTATCGAGATTATTTGCCTTGAGGGTGGGGCATATGTGCCATTCCCAGCCACAGTGGCAAGTAACTAATTATTTTCCTTTGTCCTCTTTGCCACTCAGTGCAGCTCCATCCTTTGTGATGCACAAAAATTTTCTCTTCTGCAGATTCCCTGAGCAGCTCCCTCATTTAGGTTTTTGCCCTTTCTCGACTGTATTTGTGTGTGTGTGTGTGTGTGTGATAGTAGAGCTCTGCCTAACTATTTCAAAGCCATCTTCCCAGATGTCCCCATATTAACTTTTTATCCCACCACTGTACTGAAGACTTTTATTAGCTCTAGTAGGTTTGTTGTAGATTTTTTGGGACTTTCTATGTGTAGGAACATATCATCTGTGAATAGTAAATATTTTACTTCTTCCTTTCTAATTTTTATGCTTTTTATTTCTTTCTCTTGCCCTATTGCTCTATCTAGATCTTCTGGCACAATACTGAATAACAGTGGTGAGAGAAGGTACACTGGAATCTTTCCTGATGCCAGTGAGAAGCACTCATTCTTTCACTTTTGAGCACAAGGTGTGCTGGGTTTTTTGTATATGCCTTTTATCATTTTCAGAAAGTTTCCTTCTATTTATAGTTTTTAAACTATTTTTAATAAGAAAGAATATTGGATTTTTTCAAACACCTTTTTGCATCAATTGAGAGGATCATGATATTTTTCTCCTTTGATGTAATAGTGTGTATTATATTGACTGTTTTTCTCTTGTTGAACCAGCCTTCTATACCTGGAATGAAAACCCCTTGATCATGGTGTATAATCTTAAAATGTACTTTTGGATATGATTTGCAATTATTTTCTTGAGGACTTTTGCATCTATATTCATTAGAGGTTTTGGTCCACAATTTTATATCCTCATAGTATCTATATCCAGCTTTGGTATTAGGGTGATGTTTGGTAGTGTTACCTGTTCTTCATTATTTTGGAGGAGTTTGAACAGGATTAATTCTCCTTTTAATGATTGGTAGAATTCACCTATGAAGCTATCTGGTCCTACGCTTTTCTTTGATGACTGATTCAATTTCTTTGTTTGTGTTTTTTTGTTTAAGTCTTCTATTTATTCTAGGCTCCATGTAGGTTGTTTGTGGGTTTCTAGGAAATTGTACATTTCATATAAGTTGCCTAGTTTTTAGTATAGAGTAGTTTGTCATATTGTTTTGTGATTTTTTTTTTAACTTCTGTGTGGTCAGTAATAATTACCCCCTCTTATTTCTGATTTTATTTATTTGCACATTGTCTCTCACTTTTTTTCTTTTTCAATCAGGCTAAGGGCTTGTCAATTTTGTTAGTCTCAAAAAATCAGCTTTTGGTTTTGTTGATTTGCTCTTTTTTGTTTGTTTGTTTGTTTCCTGCATTTATTTCTGCTATAATATTTATTTCTTTCCTTTTGTTTGCTTGGGGATTAGTTTGCTATTCTTTTTCAAGTTCCTCCATGTAAAGTTGGGTCTTTGACTTTAGTTCTTTCATCCTTTATAGATGTAGGCATTTCGGGCTAGAAATTTTCCCCTCAGCACTGTCTTTGCTAAATCCCATAAGTTTTAGAATACTGTATTCTTTTTTTCATTTGTCTTGGAAAGATATACTGATTTCTCTTACAATTTTTCATCTGACCTAGTGATTGCTTAAGAGTATGTTGTTTATCCTCCATAAATTTGTGCATTTTCCAGTTCTCCACCTGTTATTGATTTCTGGATTAATTCCATCATGATTAGAGAAAAAGCTGTGTAAAATTTCTATCTTTTAAATTTTATTGAGACACTTTTGTCACCAACATGTGGGTTATACTGGAGAATTATCCATGAGCACCGGAGAAGAATATACATACCGTTGTTTTGGAATTAACTCTTCTATATATATATATCTCTTAGGTCGAGTATATTTATTAGAACTAAAGTTTTCTATTTTCTTTTTGATCTTCTTTTGAGATTTTATCTCTATTGATGTGAGCAGTGTATTGAAATGTCCAACTATTATTGTATAAGTTTTACCCTTTTAGTTTTGGCAGTGTTTGCCTCACAAATTTTTGGAGTACCCTTGTTAGGTGCATAATTATTATGTTTGGTATATTCTTGGTGAATTGCACTTTTTATTAATATATAGTTTTCTTCTTTGTCTCTTATAAAAACTTGCCTTTTTAAAATAAAATTTTATTAAAGTATATCATTCACACTTAAACATACATAAACAAAAATTGTGTAGTAAAAGTTGTGAACTTAAAAAACAAACATACATATCATCATAGAAGGCTTCCAGACGTCACCCCAACATCACCTTGCATGGTGGTGACATTTTCATTCCAAACTATAGAGTAGCATTGTAAAACTATTACTACTACCTATAGTCCATATCTTATATTTGATGTATTTTCCCCCAACACATCTGATGATTAACACACTATATTAGTATTATATATTTGTTATAATTCATGAGAAAACATCCTCATATTTGTCCTGTTAACCACAGTCCAACTTCCATGATTCAATTCCCTGTGTTATACAACCCCATGTTTTGTATACTCCATTCAATGTGTATAATCAGAGTTACTCATTTTCATCACAGAGTTGTGCTATCATCACCTTAGTCAATTCTAGATCATTTCATTATTTCAAATGGGAAAATCCTATACCTCTTTATACCTCCCTATTGATATTCCTTAAAATTCATATAATAACTTCTTGGCCATTGCTGGAAAATTACCATATTCCTGTTAACTATTGTTCATAATTTACACTAGTAATTTTCCCATTTGTATCCATATTCTTAACATTTCTTAAAGAAGATTCTTATATTTGTACTATAAACTACAATCTTCATCTTCTTTTTAAATAAGAGCATTCATTTATTTATATGATTAACCACAATCTTCATCTACCACCAAAATCACCATGTTATACATTCCCTATATTATTCTCTACTTTCCTTTCTATTTACATTTGTATCCACAGAGTATCCTTTTCAGCCACAATTGCATGTATAAATCAGCAGAGTTAATTATACCCACACTAATGTGTTAGATCAACCCCATTCATTTCCACACTTCTACAATAAACCTTATAAAGAATTCTATAAACAATGAGCATCATCTCCTATTCTTAAACCACATTCTATTTCCTAGAAACTTATACTCTAGAGTTTACTTCCATGAGTTTTGTCTTTGTATTCAGATCATTTAAGTGAGACCATACAATATTTCATTAATGGATCATACTGCAGTTCTATATTCAGATTCCTGAGGTCCTGCAAAACTGTCTTCCACAGAGGCTGTACCATTGTACATTACCAACAACAGTGAAAGAGTGTTCTTGTTCCTCCACATCCTTTCCAGCACCTGTAATAGTCTTTATTTTAATAATGGCTATTATTTAAGGTGAGATATGGTATCCAATTGTAGTTTTGATCTAAATTTTCCTAATAAATAGAGATGATGGGTATTTTTTCATGTGCTTTGTGGCCATTTTTATTTCCCCTTAGGAGAAATTTCTATTCACGTTTTGGGCCCATTTTTTAATTTGGTTGCTTGTCTTTTTATCATTGAGTTGTATGATCTCTTTACATAACATGGATATGAAACTCTTATAAGATGTGTGTTTTCCAAATATTTTTCCCATTGCATAGGCTAACATTTACTTTTAGCCATTATTATAAATGGATTTTTTTCTCATTTCCTCCTCAGATAGCTCATCAGTAGGGTATAGAAACACTATCCATTTTTGAATATTAATCTTCTATTCCTTCACTTTGCTGAACTCATCTGTTAGTTCTAATAGCTTTGTTGTATATTTTTCAGGATTTTCTAGATATTGGATCATATAATGAGGGAATAGCAAAATTTGCTCCTCTTCCTTTCCTATTTGGGTGCCTTTTATTTCTTTATCAAGCCAAATTGCTCAACCTAGAATTTCCAGCAAAATATTAAATAAGAGTTGTGACAGTGG